>CM034149.1:817283877-817883877 GCA_019776745.2 Taxus chinensis
CATAATTGAGGCCTTGTGAACTTAGAAATCAGTTGTGGTGTGATGCAAGCATCTTGTGCCCTGTGAAATAAAAATGATCTTCATGAACATACGACATCAGCCATTGATAAAGACACTTAGGCTTGCAAAAGTAGGGTCACTCATATAATTTCAACAACCTAGCCTTTTCTAGTTTGACCTTTACTTCATCATTGTAAATGGGCATTCCAATCTGGCATCCTATTGTTGATTAGGTGAACCAACTCCAAAGTCCATCTCCTTCTCCGTTGTGCTCGTCCCGATGATTATAATTGATTACATCCATCTTCTGTCAGGTGTGCCTCCCATTGTTTTCCTAGCAATACCCCCATCTATGGTACTGCATTTCCATGTACCATTCTTCATTGGTGCTTTGCGACAACAATGATATGCTTTCCCTTACCCTTGCCCCTTTGTTTTCTTTGGTGAAATAGGTCAATTTCCCTTAGTGCTATTCTTTTGGTCATTGTTAATGCTAAAATCCTCTTCCCCATTTCTTTGCTCTACCACTGTTTCCAATCCCAAAGCTCAACCTCACGAAGAAATCCTTCTAAATCTGTGCCCTAGCCACTAAACCGTAATTGGAAAAATCCTTCCACAAGACAAAACTTCCCTCAACAAATTTTTCCCATGCCCGTGTAATCCTTCCAAACTAGTTTGTGGATCTACCCTAGTCACACACTTTAGATCTCTTGGATTATCCTTTCTTCATAAAAATATCTCTTTAGATTTTCCCTAGTTTGCAAGATCTCTTTATTTTTCATAAATGCAAGTATAACAAGTGATTTACCCAACCTTGTATTTATAGTTTTTTCTTCTTTCCATCATTAAATGTTATACCACCTACCAACATACTTTAACATTAAAATGCAGAATTTTTTCCACCAAGCTGTCTTAATAACTTTTATCCATGTGCCAAATCCTGCAGTGAAAAACCCTTTTTCAACCTTCTGGCACACAAAAAATCCAACCCTACCCGAAGACTCTTACGTGCATGTCCACAACACAGAAGGCACTTCTTCTGTCCTTATACCTAATTTTTTCCCTTGCCTACCTCATGTTTGTTCCTACACTCTTCATCCTTTATGTATGTAGTTTCCCGCAAAGCCTTTTTAAAACCAACCATTCTTTTCCACCTATCTCTTCAATGTGTTTCTTACCCTTACACACTTTTTCATCCTTCAACACAGGGATATTCACCGCAACTTCCACTTCCAGCTCAAATTTATATTAAAGGCCTATACTTTGCATCACTCCACCCCATACTAAAACAAATGCGCAGTCCTCTCTACATACACATATTTTTAGAAAAATAATTTGGTTATCTGGTGCATAAGGCATAAAATGAAACAAAATGAAACGAAAACAAGCAACGAGAAAGGGAAACACAAGAAAAGGAAAAATCATAAAGGGAAATTCTAAGTTAACTGGTAATACTACCTTATTACAAAAACCAAGAAGACTTATTTATAGTAGGGATTTAGCCTACTCCCATTGAAGTGAATTGGTAACCTCGTCCCATCCAGCGCTTGTAACTAGAAACCATCCCGAATCAAGGAATGTACAAGATGATGTAAGGTCCCAACTAATGGACTTTTAACTTCCTATGATGGTGCATATAATTGGAATCATAAAACAACACCAACTGACCAACCTCAAATTTCTTGTTCTTGATATGATGATCATGGCCATGCCTTTTTGTCTTTCATTTTAATGTCTTCTAACTCCATCTAGTAAGGTGATCGCCTCTCATCTAACTACATTAACTTATCAATTCTTTCCCCTATCACTTGCTCATTAGCTAACCCTCCTATGCACGCTATACACAATCAAAAGGTAACATGAATTCTACTAGTAAAAACAACCTCCATGCCAAACACCAATTTGAAACGATGTGGCCTTGTTTAACCTTTTGTATGTTATCTTGTATGCCCACAGAACAACTGATACCTTATCATCCCAATCCTATTCTTACAACATCACAGATCTTAGTTAATGCGTGACTTAGTATTTTTGTTAAATACTTCAGTAGTTCCATTTTCTTGAGGGGTGATACGAGGTAGTCTTATGATGGGCCACCATAAATTATTGTTAGCAAAATTCTGACTAGTTTCATTGAGAAAGTGTGTAACCTCCTATCACTTGTTAAAATTAAAGGGAAACGATACTTACTGACTTATGTTTTCCCATAAAAATCTAGTATCTATCTCTATGGTGCAATCCATTGTAGGCACTTGCCTTTTCCCACCAGTGTCAAGTAATTAGTACAATTGATGATATACCATGAACCCAGTCCCTTGCAAACGACTTGGCACATAATTGGTCTCTACACAGTCGATTGCCTATTTTTCAAATAGTTCATTGCTAGGTATTGGTCGCAAAGTAATTTCGTCCCTCTTTCTAGGTTTTCCAAGATGTTGACAATGGTCACAGGCATTGACAAAACTCAACTATAATCCTATGTAGATGGTTTCCCACCAAATCACTAGCTAATAAAATCTTCCCACGGCGGCTTAGCATTTCCTGCATAGTGTCCTCCTAGAAATCCCACCATGGTGCTTCTTCCCATAATGTCTATGTGCACTCATGTTCCAATACGCATCGATGTAGAACCTCATCACGACCTAACTTATAAAAATCCCCACCAATCAACATGTAGGGTGCGATGCACGTATTGCTAACTGATTTCTCTCCAGGGCCTTCATTCCTTCTGGTGCCACACCTATTTTTAAGAATAATGCAATATCTTCCAAGTTTGAGGGTATGCGCCCACAATCTAAATAGTTACACATATGACATGGTATCCTTAATGCTTTATGCATCCTCTCCTGAATTAATCCTTGATAAGTGCTTAGGTCCATGAATTGCTTTTTCCTAGTTTCATGACCATGGTGAACTCAAATTCTTGAAATAGTAGGATCCAACGATATATGCACCCTTACAAAATGGGTTTGTTGACCAATTATTTCAATGCCATATGGTCTTTGTTGAATATAAATGGTGTCACCAACAAATACTACCTGAAATTATGCAACAGCGTGTAGATCATAGACAATGCTTCGCACTCATTAGTTGTCTAATTTCTGCTTTGTTGGTGTCAACTTTCTACTTGCAAAGCGTAAGGGAATGATCAACAATTACCTCTCCAAGTTATGCTAGTATTACTCCCATATCTGTCCTTGAGGCATCAACATGCACATGCAAATTCTTATCCCAAGAAGGAAAATGTAATATGGGTGCCATGACAAGCCCTATCCTTCAAAGTGTAGAATGCCTTTCTGATGCGCCTCTCCCCAATGAAAGGCACTCTTGTGTTTTAACAATTCCTTCTAAGGCCACGTGTGGAAATCTTGGCATTTCCTTTGATTTAACTTCATGTAATACCCCCATATGCCCAAGGAATCCACTCACTGCACTTTGGATGGTAGGCTTTACTAATCCTATATATAAGTGTAACTTTAGTAGGATCTACTAACAATCCTTCTTTGCATATAATGTGTCATTATACAGGGTTCCAAATAGAGTAAACAAAGACACATTTCTTAATGTTAAGGGATATCCTCAGCTATCTGACTATCTCTCAAAACATCATCCTTAAGTTTTCACTATGATCTTTCACCAATCCATACATAGTCCAGTCATACAGGTAAACTTAAAGAAACTTATGTTTGAAGTTTTTGAAATGCTTGTACCATACAATGCACGAGAACACATAGTAGGTGCATTCTTTAATCCAAAAGTCATAACCATGTAGGAATAAATTCCCCATTCGGTGGTGAAAGTTATCTTTCTCTAGTCTTCCTTTGCAATCTTGACTGGGTGGTACCCTAAGAACCCATCTGTGAAAGAGTAGACTTCACACCCGGCTACTCCTTCCAAAATTTCTTCAATAAAGGGAGTTGGAAAAGGATCAATGACAGACACTGTAGTCAAATCCCATATAGTCAATGCAAATTATTATCCTACTGTATCCTTCTTAATACTGATAACCATTGGGCTTATCCATTCTAACTCTTCCACTACCTCAATGATACCAAATGCTATCATTTTTTCTATTTCTTCCTTAACCCGTACGTGTAATATTTGGATTCATATGATAAGGCCTCTTCCGAATCAAGTCACAAACCTTCATTCAAACTTGATCTTCATCTCCCCAATGAATGGTGAATGACTTTGAGTTTAGGGTATGTGTGAGGAAACAAATCTTAGAAATCACATGCAACAGGTCAATGATATTTGAAACCTCCTTTTCTGACCAATAGTCACCGATGATAGCTTCCTTAAGGTTCTGCTTCCATCCCAATGTTAAACTTTATTTGTTTTTAAGGGCTCGTGGTGGGTGCATGCTCACTCATTAGCGCTATTTATGACCTCGCATGCGTACCCTCCAAATGTTTATCGTCTAAAGTCTCCATCTCTTCTCCGTCTATTACATAGATCATTTTTGCTTTTTCTTTTTCCATGCACACGTGCTCAAGTTTTAGCTCCTTTGATTCTTCTTCATTAAGGTGCATGTCTCCACAGAAGTATCACCTAGCAATTCTAGTAGCCTATCCTCTGCCATAGCACTATCCCCCATTGTAAGGAGCTTGATCACTTGCAACACCTTATCCACCAATGGTTGAGTACTCCTATACTCGAAATATTGAATGAGATCAGCTGCTAACTCTTGCCAATTACCCGTTTGATGACACATCTCTGAATGAACGTACCAAGTGTGCGCATAACCTTGTAAGGTGGAATATAACTTATGCACCCATTACAAAGGTGGAAATGCTTATGCACTTCCCATCTAGGCCTTCTCACATGCTTGGATATGGAATGATGCGGTCTCTTTACCATGGTAGTCTTGTATGACCGTGGGCGCGTTGCTCCTAGAAAACCTTATAGAAAATGTGATTCTTACCTCACGCCACTCTAGGAGGTTTTCTTGATGTGTAGCCCACCAGAGTGAGTGTGCTGCATTTTATAGTAGGTTATAATTGAGCATTCCTCTTCTTTCATCCTCATTTTTCCACTGATCTTCCATGTCCTGTAAGAAAATTCCAGGTTATGCCCCTCCAAAGTAACTTGGCAAATTCTTTCCTCCTAGGCACTTGACTGAGCGTACCTTTGTCACCCTTGTTACAGATCCTCTTAACTGTCACCCAATTAACTCATAAGTCCCATGTGCCCAATTGTCGCATGCCACACTAGTGGTATCACTCACAGACTGAGCATATTCAAATTGGATAACTCCCTCCATGGGGGTGAGTTCTTCTCCTAAGGGATCAATATAGGGGTGTTGACTTCCCATGTGTCAAAGGTATGATGTGTTAGATTAGGTATTTACCTTAACTTATGTTCACCTAGGTACTTTATTTACCTTTATTGTATTTATCATCACCCACTTATGTGTGTGGATATTTCCTTTTATTTATTTAGATATTAGGGGGATATTATCTATTTGTTAGGTATAGTTCTTTCCTTAATCTATGGTATTGATTAGTTCTTTCCTTGATCTATGGTATTGACTAGATCCTTGATGTCTAGTTCTCTCATAAATCTATGGACTTAACTATTTCTCTGATGACTAGTTCTTTCCATGATTTATGGCTTGATATACAACCTTGACTAGTTCTTAGATTGTTATTCCTTGCCTATATAAGAAAGGCCCATTCTCATTGTATTTCATTGAGTTCCATAATGATATATGATATTACTGCTCATTTGTTTTGCAAAGGTTTTATGTAAAGTTATTTTGGTTGAATTTGCTTTCATCTTATTGATCATGGTGTTTGATTAGCATCTATGATTCTTGGCTTGGTATGATCTGGTTATCATTTCTTTTATGACCACCCTTTCCTCATTGTTCTCAAAACTAATATACCGTTTGTTAAACCGCAGGTCAGTATTGTTCTTATAACACCATGGGCACCCAAGAAATGCTATAAAGTTGTCTGCCTCGGCGAGCACCAAGACTTTGAAGTCTCCAGTGAACTTGGCTCCTTGAATGGTGATAGATGCATCCTTCAAAACTCCAATGGGCATTGCCTTAGTCTTGTTTTCCTTAGACAACACATTCGAAGATGGCTGTAATGTGGGCCTCCCCATTTGATGGAAAGCATCTAAAGTAAGAACATTGACCTCTGCTCCCGTGTTGATGAGGATATTACTTATAAGCCACCCATCAACAACCGCATTCAAAGTAATCTCCTTGTCATATTCAAGGCTGTGAGGAGGAAGGTTTGCATGCAAAACCTACCTTTCACACTCTACTCTTGCACGTGGTACCTTCTCTCTTAGCCACTCTCCTAGTAGGGGAATTATATTCTCTTGCCTTAACATTTTACACATTTATTTGACTTCATCTAGGTCCATTTGGGGAGCCTCAACATTCCTTTTTTACTCCTGTTTCCTGGACTACTCCTTTAGACACTGGGTCTCTCCTTGTAAACTCGGAATGACATTCATAGTATCTTGATATGCTTATTTCTGAATGAACAGGTTCCAGATACTTTCTATGTACAACTTCCTCCCTTGAAACTAGTGTCCTTGGTCTTGGCATCTCCCTGGCATGCGTGGGCCTCTTCTTGCGTCGTCACCAGCACAGGTTCTAGCCCTGACTCATGTGTCACTTGTCACATCCACTGTGAATGAGCCTTCTTGATGCTCAGCATCCTAACGCCCTTGTCCTTTCGGTGCTGTTGGTTCATATGCTCATAAATTTTTGGACACTCCTCGTAATTTTGCTTCTTTCTGCACCATGAACATTCTAATAGATCAAGGCACTAGTGTTTGTAATTCTTTGTATATCCATAATTATAACAAGTTCCTCATGGGAAATCACTTCGTCCTCCACCACAGTTATTGCGACCATGAAATCCTCCGCAAAAAACTCTTCCACCCATCCCTCCATCTGGGTTGCCCCTCATAATGATGGTCATCATCCTTTGAACTGCTTACAAGGGCTGGTCTGGCACACACCCAGATCAATAACATCATGGATTTGATCAATGATTTAGTAATCCTCGATATCATGGGTCATAAAGGTATAAATCTTGTAATAGAAAGAAAAAAATCTTACGGATTGCACATTGGAGTAGATGACATCTACTTACATCTTGAATCTAATGGAAAATCTCATAGTCTACCTCCATAACATGCATAGACTTCTAAGGGAAACTATCCTTTGCATGCCCCTCCACTTCACAGTCTGTACACCAAAGCCCAATATGAACCTATTGGTTTTTTATTTAGCAATTTTTATAGTGTTCCACATTTAGGGGACAACAAGTCCCTCCTCTTTATGGGATAGGTTCCCTTATTGAAAGCAAACAACAAAGCTTACATACAAATGTAAAAATTTCCTATTAATGAGGACCTATGATATCTTGAAATGTTTTTATATGAAACTAGATTGTTAATAAAAAAAAATAGAAGAAATAAGAAATGGGAAGAGTAGAATATAACAATACTTTCAGGAGATATAGATAGCAGAATATAACCTTATACATACTGAGAAGGGGTAATAAGGAATAGAATCATTCACATTCAATCATAAGATATTGTTCCATAGACAAAAAGTTCTAGAAATAACATCCATAAGAACACAAGGTTTCTGTTGGTACCTAGATTTAAATCCTTCACAACTTGAGCAACATCATGGATTTTACAAGACACTCAGAGGAAGATAAATGATTTATATGTTGTTTTGTAGCCAAGGAAGCAATTTATCTGACTTGTTAACACTCGGGCTTTGAAGAAGTGGGTAGAACCTTGAAAGGATTTTGATCTAATCCTCACTATTTTAGGTTGTGCCTTTCAACCAAGGTAAGAGAACCTATATTGCAGCCTTTGTTTTGTGAAGGAGGTGGAGATATCCTTATATTGTGCATATTGTATGGAGATGGCATTGGGAAAACATGATCAATTTTCCATTATTCAAACTCAACAGAGCTGTCACTACTAAATGATGGAAATGATTTCAAGACAAGGATGAGGCTGCTAGAGACATGGTATGATCCTAATTTTCTTTGTGCATTTTTGTAACTGGATTGTATTCTTTTGTTGATACACAATGCAATGCAATACAGGGGTAGTATGGGGTGCGATTAGTTATTCTGAATGAATTTTTGGTGGGAGATTTTAGACAAGACTAACCAGAATTTTCCTAATTCTTTGAGGACCTTTGCAAGAAATTTGTAAGACCCACATAGTAGAATGCTTCAAAAGCGTTGAGATACTCCTTCAACCAGGATATGTGCACCAAAATGGAAGCCCAGATCTACACTCTTCCACACAGTATTTGATAACCTGACCAAAAATCTTGAAGCAAATGAACCAACAAAGCATCCAGAAATCTCTATTTTATCATGACCTAAGGTGCACCCAAAGGTTTACAACAATCTCCAAATTCAAGGAAGGTAAAGTGATTTTAAATCTATTTATCTCTTTATTAGATGAAAGCTCTTTGAATGTGAGATACAAATGCCACTGAACTATCAACAAGAAATGAGACCATGCATGATCAAAATATTTTTCAGACACAAGACTGCAACAGGAGCAAGAAACACAAATTAAAGACATTTTGGAACATAAGTGCATGAAAATTTTGCCAAGAGACAACACAAAATAATCCAGAAATGATCAAATCTATCAGTAGGGGAATGTTATAAGAACAATCTCAGAGCTTGTTGATGGCTTTACAACTGAAACCAACTCAACATGATACAAATCTGATGCAAATGGAATTAGAAATGGTTCTTAGGTGGTTTCTTAGAGAATGGGCTTCTTCCCAGATTTTCCTGTGAAATTCTAAGTTTCTCTAACCTTTTGTATGTCTCAAAACATGCATTATATAACTTACAATTACATTTGATCTTTCTTTCCCAAGAAAAGAATATGCCCAACATCAAGTTTGTTACAAAATTCCAACATGATTCACAGATAGGGAGATTTAAAAAATTTGCAACAAGAGTTGTCATGTGTTTCAAAAATAATCATTACAAATCCTTCATCATTATCCATTGTGGAGGCACATTTTTCATTCTCCAAGTATGCAGACCCCTTCCATTCATCATTTCATCCTTATCATTCCAAAATTTGATTATGTAACTTTATAGTTTGATATTTCACATTTTTGCAAGGGCTTGAGTAAAAATTTATTTCAAAAACACCTCAAATCTACAAATTAATCCCTAAAACCACTTGCATTGATCTTTGTAGGCACAAAGGACACAAATTCACCAAAAAATTGATGAAAAATGATGCAAAAATCTCATTTCCACACTTCCTGGAGAAAAAATGGTGGCCAAAAATGAAAATGTACAGTTACCCTTGATCTACTCTTTCTCCTTCAATTTGGGCCCTCCACATGTCAAAATATGATTGGGAATGAATGCAGGCTCACTTTTTGACTTTTTAAGAATTTTGGAAAAATGGAAAAAATTGACTATTTCCTCCACCCCTCCGCCCTTGAAATTTGGTGATGACACGTGGCATATGGTGGGTCCCATTGGGATCATGACTCAATTCTTCGCATTTCACCCCTTTTTTGGAATTCAGAAAAAATTCACCTTTTTCCCCACGGGCCCGCACCTCCGCCTTGGTCCTTGACATTTGTCATGCTCTCTATCACTAAAATTCTGTGGGCTTATTTCATGTCTTAACCCCTTTTTTGGCCAAGGGAAAATTTTCCATTTTTCTTCATGGGGCCCGTGCCTCCAGTTCCTTCCTTGCCACATGTCGGTCGATGGTTCATCATGGAGCCATGCCTCAAATTTTCATTCTAAGTCTTTTTTGCAAAAGGGAAAAAACTTCCTTTTGCCTCCGCCGACCCGCTCTGCCCTTGCCATGTGTCCATCGCTGATTGGAGGGGAGATGCATCCCATTTTTTAACTTTAGAAAACAAAGCTAAAAAATCATTAAGTTTTCCATCGTTCCGCTTCTCCATTTTTGGTTTCTTTTAGGACATGTGTCCATTCTTGATTGGTTAGGGAGATTTGGCCCATACTTTAACTTTGATCCATTTGAAGTTAAAAATTCAAAGTGACCCCAAAATCCACCCCCCATTCTTCCTTTTCAAGGCCACGTGTCCACCTATCATTGGCCACGGCGCTGCGCTTCAAAATTTCACTTTAACATTTTCTACCTCCAAAGGTAAAAAACTTCAAAAACCTCCACCATCCGCATCCCCTCTACCCTTGATTTCTACCATGTGTCCTCCTCTGATTTGAGCAGGTTTGAAACTAATTTTGTAACTTTAGAAAATAGAGCTAAAAAATCTCTAAGTCCTCCATCGGCCCAATCCTCCATTTTTGGTTTTTTTAGGACACGTGTCCACCTATGATTGGCTACAAAGCTTCAGACCTTTTTGTGACTGTAATTTTTTTGCAAAATAAAGTCTAAAAACTCTAAGGGAATATGACCACCCACCATCCCTCGGCAAATTAGAACCCACCACGTTGCCAATGCATTCTGAGGAAGAATTTGATGGGAAAATGACACCCGTCTAACCATCAAAATAAAGAAAATGCCAAGGATGCCCTAGAAATTGATTTTTTTGCCAAGGATGGAATTTTTTCAAATTGGAACCAGATAAAACATGATTCTGAGCATTTCTCGAGCTTGGGATTGTATTTTTGAATACATACAAGTATGAATTGATCAATTTTTCCTTTTTCACGATCGAGTAAAAGGGAAGAAATGACATATCCCACAGATTTGGAAAACTTAGGGCATAAAACATGGCAATCTTGGGTGTTTCTTCACAAATGAGGCATGTAAAATGATTTTTAAATGGCCTAGGGCATGGAAACAAAATAAAAATTTCATCCCATCCATTCAAACTATAAAAATGTTTCAGGAAATGCAGAGTAAAAGGAAAGTTATGGAAAAAGCATTGCAAGATCAAAATGGACACCAACATCAGCTCTAGCTCAGGGATGGGCACTCACAGTGAGTGTCACAAGAACAAAACGTAGACCAAGTTCCAAAATATCCATTGGGCAAAGGATTCATGAGCCAAAATCACCATAAAACTAGCTGAGAACCCGACAAAAATGGCTGCCACACAGCAAGGCAAACCACAAACTGACAAAACACCAAAAAGCAAAGTGACAAACCAAACACTATACACTATACAAGTGGTGCATACCTCAAATTTGGGGATTAATCCAATAAATACTTTAGATGCCTACCATTAACAGGTAGTTCAAGCAATTCCCCATCTAAATCTTTGAGAAAAAAGGTATTCTCACCAATTCTGATATCAATGGAGTAAGGGCCCATCCATAATGCATCAAATTTTCCATGTTTTCCCTTATCTTCATTTCTACTTTCCCATAACAAAACCAAATATCCAATGTTGAAGGCCCCAGGAGTGACCTTCTTGTCAAACAATCCTTTCAAATTCTCTCTAAATATGATATGCCTCTGGTGGGATGCTCTTCTCTCTTCATCTAGATCCACAATCTGATTAATCCTTGCTTCATATGGACTGACCTCTTAATCCTCAAGCTATTAAAAAAACTGAAATGAAGATAACTGTAGATGTAAGGGCAGCAGAGCTTGAGTTCCATACACCAACTCAAATGGGCTCTTACCAGTAGCTCTCTTGGTAGTGATTCTATCAACCCAAACTGTAAATTTCAGTTGTTCACCCCATTTTCTCTTTTTCAACTCCAAGGTCATCCTAATTATCTTCAATAAGGTCTTATTGCTGGACTCAGATTGTCCATTCCCTTGGGGGTTATAGTTTGAAGCATAAGTCAGATTGGTTCCATACTCCTTGAACATTTCTATCAAAGGTTTAGCTCTGAAACACATGGCATTATCAACCACAATTTTTATTGGCACACCAAATATGCATATGATATTGTTCAACAAGAAGTCCATAACATCTTGGTGTGTTGCTTTCTTGGTGGGGATTTCCTCTACCTACTTGGTGAAGTAATCTATGGCTACAAGGATCCATTTATGTCCAGCACTGGAAGGGTCTGAGATCTCACCAATGAAGTCCATCCCCCATTTCTTGAAAGGAGCTTCAATTGATATAGGATGCAAAGGAAGGGAGCATGAAGCTTTCATTCTTCCAGAGAAACACTGACAACTTTCAAATTTTCTAATAATCATGGTTGCATCTTTAAAGAGAGTAGGCCACCAATAACCAGCTCTCAAAACTTTGTGTGTTATAACCCTTCCAGCAAAGTTTCCTCCACAAACTCCCCCATGGAAATTAGAAATTACTTTAGGAGCTTCATCTTCAGTTACACATTTTAAGAGGACACCTTCAGGGTTCGTCCAAGCCAGCCCAAAGTCAGTGATGATGTATTTTTGAGAAGCCATCTTGAGGGCTCTTTTCTAATTTTTATTTAAATGATCAGGACAGCGTAGGTGTTTGAGGTAAAAGATTATATCCATGTACCACTCAGAACTTACCAATTTCCCAAGAACATCTACCCTTTCTTCTTCTACTTCATTCACTTCCATAGTCTGCAAGTTGCTCTCAGCCATGAGCTTATCAAGACCCAAACCTCTTACCAACTTTGTGGTTTGGATGTCCATATCATACTGCTGCAGTTTGTTCACCCATCTAAATATTTTACTTGAGATCTCCATCTCTGATAAGATGTATTTTACCATGGTGTGGGGAACATAAGCAAACAACTTTTAAACTTAAAATATAAGGTTTGAAAACCTTTGTTGCTTTCACCAAGGAAAATGCTTGTTTTTCGATGATTGTATATTTTACCTCAACAACTTATAATGCCTTGCTAAAGAAGGCAATAGGCCTCTTAGCCCCATCTTCATCCTTTTGGATCAAAACAAATGCAATAGTATTTCCAGATGCAAAATAGAAGATTTGGAAAGGCTTCTTGTAATTTGGATTTTCCAAGATAGGTGCATGTTTAAGTGCCTCTTTGATTCCTTCAAAATCTTGAATAGTAGCTTCCTCCCAGTTGATAACTTGACCTTTCTTTAACATGTATGTGGTAGGAAGAGTCAACTCAGAAAAATTGGACACAAACCTTCTAATGAAATTGATCTGTCCAAAGAAAGATTGGATGCCCTTCTTCGTTCTTGGAATTGGCACCTTGGTGATTGCTTATACTCTCTCAGGGCCAATCATGACACCAACCTTTGAAACAATATGACCAAGCAGCTTGGCCTTTTACACCCCAAAGTGACACTTCTTTGGATTGAGAGAGATTCCAAATTCTCTACATCTGATCAACATTTTTTCCAGGTGCTGCAAGTGATATTTTCTGCTCCTTGAAAATATAGTCACACCATCCTAATAAACTGCAATGAAGTGATTCCTATAACTAGCAAAATTAACATCCATTGCTCTTTGGAAGGTAGCTCCATTATGCATGAGACCAAAAGGCATTCTCACATAAACATGTGTTCCCCAAGGAGTGGTAAAGGTAGTTTTAAATCTTTTTGACTCCTTAACAACAACTTGATTATAGCCAGAGAAACCATCCAAGGTGGACAACAATTCAGATCTAGTCACTAGCTACAACATGTTCTCCATGCTTGGCAAATAATAATTTTATTTCAATGAAGCTCTATTAAGATTTCTAAAGTCTACACAAAGTCTAATATCTCCATTCTTCTTTCTGATTGGCACAAGGTTTGCAACCCAAGATGAATAACTTGTGGGTTGAATGATCCCTCCCTCCTTTAGTTTCTTCAATTCATCTTGCATTTTCATGGGGAGGAGTGGATTAATTGTCCTTTTCTTTTGTCTCAATGGTTTGGCATTTTTTTCAAGAGGGATCTCATGCTAAAACAAGTCCTCTCTATATGTTTTCAGCTCTGAATATCACCAGGCAAGGCAGTCTTGATATTGTTTCAAAAATTGGAGGTAGGACTATTTTTCTTCCTTGCTTAAACTGCTGCCCAACCAAACTCTCATTGGTTTTTCCTTTGTTCCCAATTCCTACTCTTCCACATCCCTTGAGGTAGATATATTTTTATTGATTATGTAATCAACATTGCTAAAATTTGACTCAAGAGGAACAAGACCTCTAGGAATGGTCTTATTTTTCAATTGGATAATATCTTTTCCAAACAAAGTCTCTTTTCCTTCTTGTCACACACACCATTGGTTCCCAATCAATATGTTGATCCAAAAACTCACCTTGATTTTGTAAGAACCTTTTCACTTGAGCATCATCATCAAACACTTGCCAATGCTTGATGTTGTCAGGGACAATTGGCCTAGTTAACAATTTAACATTGTACTTACAATAAGGTGAAATAGTGTAATCTCCAAATCTTGACCCCAACACTGCCAACTTGTCAACAAAAACATTCAAACTTCTATCATGGTGCACAATATTGAAGGAATCAAACATCTCAATTAGATCCCAAATTGCATGCTTATAGTTCTTCATCCGATGATTTTTTGTAGCATACAGTTTTCTTATTTGTTTGACAACTAGCTTTGAATCTCCTTTTGCAATGATTTCCTTGACACCATACTTCCATGTAATTATCAGACCCAACAACAAGGATTTATACTCAACAATGTTGTTAGTACATTGAAAATTAAGCTTGAAAGAAAAAACAAATTCTTCCAAGCTAGGAGAAATCAGAATTACACCAACACCATTTCCAAATTTGGAGAAAGCTCCATCAAATACCAAGGTCCAAGGAGAACATACTTGTTCAAGGCACCTTGATTGATCCATTTTGTGTTCTTTACCATTATCAAAACCAATAAAATTATCAACATCAACAGCAAATAATACTTCATAAGAAGAATTGTTTGGGTCCTCAATTAGATGCAACATTTTCTTTTCTCCATAGATCCTGACAAGGATTCCTTCAATGGGAATGGTGGCTAAAGATCTATCCATTTGGACACTCCCTCCAACATTTGCAGCCCACTTTCTTGACAATAACATACCCCATTTGGTAGGGCAATCAATAATTACAACATCCAATTTTAAATTCCTCTCGAGATAAGATGCACTTTGTACTACCAAACCCTTCACACAACCAACAACTGAAACTTCTCTTGAGTCCATGGTAGTACATTTTCCATAGGCTACAGTCACTTTGATATCCAACTCATTCTTGACTTCTAGAGGCATGACATTACATGATGCACCGGAATCAAACATACAATTGTGAAGTAGCCTATCCTTTATGATCAAAGTTGTGAAGAATGGATAAACATTCAATCAGGAATCAACCAAGGATGTCCCCAAATATACCTCAGGTGTCTCTCCAAGATCCTCTACCACTGGTGGTGTTTCAAGGTCAACAATGATTTGAGGAGGAATCTCAACAACATTTACATTTCTTCTTGGAGTAGTCTTCTCTTCTTTCAACCCCAAATACTCAAATGCTCTCTTCTTATGCTCAGGAATTCTAAGCAACTCAATGATTGGAACACTCACTTTGATTTGGCTCAATACTTTGGCTTTGTCATAGGGAACACTCTTTGGCAAAACAACATTTGAAGGGAGACAAGAAGATTCATTAGATGACATGGGATTCTTGGCATCTTGGGCATGAGGAGGACTGTAATTTTTGCTTGGGACATCAGAGATTTTGGCAAGTGTTTCTCTCCTAGGAGCTTCTTTTGGAATGCTTGTGAGCAAGGGTGTTTTATGTTTGGCTTGAGGCCCAACTCCTTTAACAACTTTTCTTCTAGTGTTATAATATTTCTCTTGAGCTACAACAACATTCATCAACAATTTTCTATCTTCCTCCGAAGGAATACCGCCATCATACTTCTTAATCATCAAATCTACTAAGTATTCAAAGTCATTGTTAGAATTTCAAAAGCTTGCACTACATCAACTTCAAGAGTATGAGGGGGAAGGAAAATTTGTACCCATTTGATGCAATCCCAAAAGGTTACAGCTATCCTTGCACTTATCACTTCAGTAGATGTTGCTCCTCCTTGTGAGCTTAAAGAAAAGACCCACCATGCAAATATCATCATCATTACCATCAACATTATTAGCTTCACCTTCTTGCTGGTCCACTTCACATGGAGGATGGGGTTAGAAAATACCTATCACACCAATCAATATCAGAAACTTCTTCAAGAGTAGCAACCCTAGCAGTTAGGGGATTAGGTAACACTATAACTTCACGTTCTTTAGGATGTCTATTTGCAGACCCCATGGGTCCTTTTCCTCTAGCATCTGTCCTTTGATCACCTCTAGGATGATTGGAAAATCTCTCATGGTTTTGTGCTCTTGGTTGACCCTTGTGAGGTTTTCCCAATTCCTTTCTCAGCTCTTTTCAACTTATATGAGATTTCTTTGAGTGCCCCTGCCAAAGTTTTCACAACCTCCTCGTAAATCAACACCCTTTGCTAGCTTGAGGTTTTTTAGGGTTTATCAACTTTACACCATTTCTCTTGAGAGGTTTCCCAATTTCTTTGATATTGTTTTCAATTTGAAGTGCCATGGTGAAAGCTTGTCTCAGATTGGTAGGGTTCTTATCTCTTAGGTAATAGGATGATTTTTTATCAAATGAATCTGCATATTTGATTAAACAAGATTCATCACAAGGCCTTAGATTAACTGGCAGCCTTCTCAAAGTTTTGTTAAACCTTGTGTTGAAGTCATGGACTGATTCATTGGGATTCTTCTTGATATTCTCAAATTCAGACAAGAGAAATCTAGGGTTAGTCTTGTCACCATATTACAATCTAAATGCATTCTTGATCTCAGTCCAAAAATCAATTTAATTATCAAGAAGAGCCTTGTACCAATCCCTAGCATCCTCTTCTAATGTATGAATGAACAATTTGACATACACATCCTCAAACTATATCTCAAAATCTTCCATCATGTTAACAAAAAGTTTGAGATGTTGATCACTAGTTATTGCATTGTTACCTTGAAATTTTGGCAATCTATTTCTGACATCTTGTGGGATAACATTTGGGTAACAATCCATTCCTCCAAAGTCTATAGGACCAAAGGTGTTAACAACAAATGGAGGTCTAGGCTGAGCCATATTGTTTGGTGGAGGTGATCTTGGGGGTGACACAAGATGATGAGGAGTGCAAGGTATTTGGGGCTCAAGAATGTGATTCACATGACTAGTATTCTCTAAGTGCTGATTTTCTTGGAAAGTTCTATTTGAATTGAAACACAGAGGTGCAGATTGGAGAAGGAACTTACCCGGTACAGCAGAAGGACCTTCACTAGCTGAGGAAAACAAGTTTATGAGAGGATTTCTTGAATCAAAATCACTTGAAGAAGAGTGATAATCCTCTACCAAAGGCTGATCTCTCTCACCTATGGATATATCTTTGCCTGATGTCTGACCTTTAACCACTTTTCAAAATCTTCTCCCTTCCAACTCTGAGTTTCTTGAATCTGTAAACAACTTCTTAGTAGAGTCTCTAATGAAGAGAGATTTTCTTCCTTCCAGTTTTGCAGAGATTAACAACACCAAAGAAAATGACAGAAAGGTAAGACACTGGTATTTCTCAAGATCAAAACAACATGGAGTCGCCACTAAGGAATTTCACCCTAGTTGTGAAAATGCACTAAAATACTCTGTCAAATATCTATCAGCACTGAAAATATTGCCAAACTTTATAGATCAGACCTTCCTTTCTTTGAATTTATTAATCAAAAATGCAAATGAAGTGCAACTACTGCTGGAAATAGATAAAATTTGTAGGTATAACTTATATATTCACTCAATCCTTACAAATCTGATTATAAAATGATGCTTCACCAATGTATTTACATGCAAAATTTGTAAGGGACTTTACTAGAGTTTGATATGCATTCAAATATCTCAAATATGTATGAACATGGATCAAATTGAACTAAGAGAATATCAAACTTAGAACTCTACTCTTCATTCCAATCTTATAAATCTGATCAGAAGATGATACTCAGATTTGTAATTGCTCATAAATCACACAAGAATTATTACCAGGGATCTGAAATATTGAAATACTGAATAATGTCTTGAAATGACGCCATTTCAGTGTTGTTGATGGGCTAAATAGACATGGAACAAATGAATTAGCAAATAAATCACAATAGTGCAAATTATTTCCTAGGAATTCAAAACAAGTCCCCAACAACAGATGCCATTTGGGTGTTGGTACCTAGATTTAATCTCCTTCACAACTTGAGCAGCATCATGGATTTTACAAGACACTCAGAGGTAGATAAATGATTTATATGTCATTTTGTAGCCGGGGAAGCAATTTATCTGACTTGTTAGCACTCAGGCTTTGAAGAAGTGGGTAGCACCTTGAAAGGATTTTGATCTAATCCTCACTATTTTAGGTGATGCCTTTCAACCAAGGTAAGAGAACCTATATTGCAACCTTTGTTTTGTGAAGGAGGTGGAGATATCCTTATATTGTGCATATTGTATGGAGATGGCCTTGGGAAAACATGATCAATTTTCCATTATTCAAACTCAACAGAGCTGTCACTACTAAATGATGGAAATGCTTTCAAGACAAGGATGAGGCTGCTAGAGACATGGTATGATCCTGATTTTCTTTGTGCATTTTTGTAAATGGATTGTATTCTTTTGTTGATACACAATGCAATGCAATGCAGGGGTAGTATCGGGTGGGATTAGTTATTCTGAATGAATTTTTGGTGGGAGATTTTAGACAAGACTAACCAGAATTTTCCTAATTCTTTGAGGACCTTTGTAAGAAATTTGTAAGACCCACATAGTAGAATGCTTCAAAAGGGTTGAGATACTCCTTCAACTAGGATATGTGCACCAAAATGGAAGCCTAGATCTACACTCTTCCACACAATATTTGATAACCTACCACAAAATCTTGAAGCAAATGAACCAACAAAGCATCCAGAAATCTCTATTTTATCATGACCTAAGGTGCAACCAAAGGTTTACAAACAATCTCCAGAATTCAAGGAAGGTAAAGTGATTTTAAATCTGTTTTATCTCTTTATTAGATGAAAGATCTTTTGAATGTGAGACTACAGATGCCACTAAACTATCAACAAGAAATGAGACCATGTATGATCAAGAGAGATTTTAAACACAAGACTGCAACATGAGCAAGAAACACAAATTGAAAGACATTTTGGAACATAAGTGCATGCAAATTTTGCCAAGAGACAACAGAATAATCTAGAAATGATCAAATCTATCAGCAGGGGAATGTTATAAGAACAATCTCAGAGCTTGTTGATGGCTTTACAACTAAAACCAACTCAACATGATACAAATCTTGATGCAAAAGGAATTAGAAATGGTTCTCAGGTGGTTTCTTAGAGAATGGGCTTCTTCCCAGATTTTCCTCGTGAAATTCTAAGTTTCTCCAACCATTTTCATGTCTCAAAACATGCATTATATAACTTTCAATTACATTTGATCCTTATTTCCCAAGAAAAGAATATTCCCAGCATCAAGTTTGTTACAAAATTCCAACATGATTCACAGATAGGGACATTTAACAAATTTGCAACAAGAGTTGTCAGGTGTTTCAAAAATGGCGAATCATTACAAATCCTTCATCATTATCCATTGTGGAGGCACATTTTTCATTCTCCAAGCATGCAGACCCCTTCCATTTCATCATTTCATCCTTATCATTCCAAAATTTGATTCTGCAACTTTATAATTTGATATTTCACGTTTTGCATGGGCTTGAGTAAAAATTTATTTCAAAACCACTTCAAATATGCAAATTAATCCCTGAAATCACTTGCATTGATCTTTACAGGCACAAAGGACACAAATTCACCAAAAATTTGATGAAAAATGATGCAAAATTCGCATTTCCACAATTCCTGGAGTAAAAATGGTGGCCAAAAATGAAAATGTATAGTTACACTTGATCTTCTCTTTCTCCTTTAATCTGGGCCCTCCACATGTCAAAATACGATTGGGAATGAATTCGGGATCACTTTTTGACTTTTTAACATTTTTGGAAAAATGGAAAAAATTGACTTTTTTCTCCACCCTTACGCCCTTGAATTTTGGTGATGACACGTGGCACATGGTGGGTCCCATTGGGATCGCAGCTCAATTCTGCACATTTTGACCCTCTTTTGGAATTTGGAAAAAATTACTTTTTTCCCCGTGGGCCCACATCTCCGCCTTTGTCCTTGACATGTGTCATGCTCTCTATTGCTAAAATTCTGCGGGCTTATTTCATGTTTTAACCCATTTTTTCTCCAAGGGAAAATTTTCAATTTTGCCTCCGTGGTCCTGTACCTCCGGTTCCTTCCTTGCCACGTGTCAGTCACTGATTCATTCACAGGGCCAGCGCTTCAAACTTTCACCCTGAGTCTTTTTTACAAAAGGGAAAAATTTCCCTTTTTACCTCCGCTGGCCCGCCGACCCGCTCCGCCCCACCACGTGTCCATCACTGATTAGAACAGAGATGCATCCCATTTTTTAACTTTAGAAAACAAAGCTAAAAAATCATTAATTTTTCCATCGGCCTGCTTCTCCATTTTTGGTTTTTTTAGGACATGTGTCCATTCCTGATTGGTTACGGAGCTTCGGCCCATACTTTAACTTTGATCCATTTGAAGTTAAAACTTCAAAGTGACCCCAAAATCTGCCCCCATTCTACCTTTTCAAGGCCACGTGTCCACTTGTGATTGGCCATGGGGCCATGCTTCAAAATTTCACTTTAACATTTTCTACCTCCAAAGGCAAATAAATTCAAAAACCTCCACCATCCACATCCCCTCAGCCAATCAAAACATGCCACGTAGGTAAATTTGGAAAAAGTGAAGCCCTGGGCCCGAAAATGATAAGTTATAACACTTCCCCACTTCTCCTCAGCTAAGTAGATGTCGCCACATACCCTCTGACTTCTCAACAATAATTTGATGGCTAAAATACGCCCGTCTGACCATCGAAAACATAGAATTTTTCCAGTTGTGCCCAGAATCTAGTTTTTTCACCAAGGATGGAATTTTTTTGAAATAGAATCAGATGAAACATGATTCCAAGCATTTCTCAACCTTGGGATTGGATTTTTGAATACATACAAGTATGAATCAATCAATTTTTCCTTTTTCATGATTGGGCAAAAGGGAAGAAACAACATAGCCTGTAGATTTGGAAAAATTAGGGCATAGAACATGGAAAACTTGGGTGTTTCTTCACAAATGAGGCATGGAAAATGATTTTCAAATGGCCTAGCATGTGGAAACAGATTTTTTTTTTTCATCCCATCCATTCAAACTATAAAAATGTTTCAGGAAATGCAGAGTGAAAGGAAAATTAGGGAAAAAGCATGGCAAGATCAAAATGGACACCAACAAGATGAATATAGAGACACGAGGAAAATTCTTATGTATTAATTTCTTTCAATTCTATTTACACTTCCAAAAGTATCAGAGTTTTTTTAACAATGGCATAGAGAGCCCATTATATAGCTTATGAAACAGTTACATTCGGTTAAAACTTCTTTTAATCAAAAGATTAAATACTAATTAAGAAATACATCAATAGAAAGTCTTTAATTAAAATTACATCAAAGGTTTCACAACCTTAAAATAAAGGAAGTGTCTCAAGACACTGAAGTAGAAACATCTGATTGAGGCCTAGAGGTGCCAACTGACTTAAGAATTCAATGCCTGAACCTCTTTAACGCCTCAGCTATCTCCATGCATTTTGGAATGGTAGTGTTGGAAGTGGCATGAGTCCATATGCCAAGACACTTCTCCATTTCCTTATCAAATTCTGTATTTTCCAAAAATTAGTTTTTGGCTTCGGTGATGGTTGACTAGAGAGAGCAGACATCCTTCATCTTTGCCTTAGTCATTAAATCTTATTTAAATAGATATTCTTTGATGAAAGCATTAAAATAAGCCCTGATTTTCGAAATGGAAAAAGGAACACCTGTAACTACATTCTGAATTTGAAATTGAACATCTTTGAAGGCAGACAAAACACAAGCCTTAAAAGCTTCTCTTTTTTGCCACATATTGTTCATTTCCCCTAGTGCTTCTTCCAAAACCTTAATCTTCCATTTAACACTGAAAATCCATGTTCTTGATAGGTTGTTCTTGGCTTCATCAAACACTTTATTGGCCAACATGATTTTCTCATCTGTTTGGCCCATCAAATGAAGATCTTGAATACATTCACACCAGAGCTTTAATTCTTTGTTTAAGCCATTGATTGCTACAGCGAACTTCAGCTACAATTGGACACCTTCTCATATGATTTGAAGGCCTCCCCAATGAAGTTTAGTCCAGCTACTGTCAAATCATCTATCAATACTTTAATGGATTTCCCATAGGTGGTATTTTTTTGAATGTCCTTGATAGTCTAAACTTCATCTTTATTGAGAACTATGGGAGGTGGAAGAGAAACCAATAGAGTTGGATCCAAGACTTCATCTTTTTCCAATAATGATTTTATGAAGTTGAAAATAACTTGGTTATGTTCTTCCAATTGCTCCATAGTTTTCTTTCCCTTCTCCACTCATTCAATGACTCTGGTTACAGTTTCTCTGAGGTTGTGGACCTCACTTTTAGGTGTGGATTCCCCCAGTAGAAATCTTGTAAGCTCCAATTCAGAAACCAAAAGATATTTCTCCTCCTTATCTTCCTTAGGCTTAGCTACTCCATGAACTGCTAACCCTTTGAATATGTCACCATCCTCGAGGTGGTCTTTGCCTTCTTTATTGGAGGATGAGGAGTAGTAACGAGTAGAGCTACCACAACATCAAAATTGGTAATTATCACCTGAGAGGAGGATTTCCTTTTCTTATTATCAACAAAAGGTTGAACCCAAACAAAGGAAGAAGAAGAAGAAGCATGGGAAATAGTTCCAAGTGCAAGTGAACTCATTGCACTTAGTGTTTGTAGTGTTGATGTCTTTAGTGGAGAAGTTGGCATAATTTCAGAGAGCTCTTTGGAAGGGGTATCAACCAAATGGAGAGGTTTAGTCATTTGTTCTTCATTTTCAATCTCAGCAGCAATGATAGGGGTTGTCTCTTCTCCCTTAAACTCTTCACTATCATATTCAATCAGAACAATAATATTTTCTGACCTAATAAGGACTTCAAGTTGCTCCATGAGAACTTCTTCTTCAACTGGTTCTTGTTTAATGGCCTTACCTTTCTTTAAATATGCCTTCATTGAAGAAGATGGAGTAGACTTTTCAGGCACCTTTACCGAAGAGGAAGGGGTAGATTGTTTAGGTGCTTCCATGTTGGGTGTATGCTCCTCCTTCCTAGGAGAGGAGGTCTCTCATGAACATGGAATTCTCCATGTTCACCCTGAAGATTTGTATCTTCCTATCAAACCAGAGTTTGGTTCTTACAATGATAGGGTTAATTACCTCCATCAAATCATATTTCTCTTTCACAAACCAATCAATGGTTTCTAGAGGGGTGTGTTGAATAGACCTTTCATATTCAATAGACTATAAATCTTCATCATCATCTTCGAGCCCTTCAAGTACTTTATAGATGTTGAAGTTTATGACTTGTTGAAGAGAGAATCTACTGAAATATCTTCTTCTTGCCTCAAAATCATTTGTACAGTCAGCCCAACAATCTTTAGTGTTGGGATAATGATAGTAAACTATTATGAGATTCTCGTCAATATAGCCCTTGATGTCAAAACAAGTTCTAGATTTGAATAAATGAACGGTGAGAGGAGAAATGGTCCTATAAATATTCTATGCATCCAAGGTTGTCTTGCATGTATAATTTCCGAAGGAGATAGGGAAATGAATGCCATAAATCTTCTTATCTCTGCAAGTTCGGTGAAGTTTATCTAGTAGCCTGCAAAGCTCAACTAGAGCCATTTTATCATTACATAACATGGGTAGCTTTAGGGGTTCTCCCTCAAAACAAGCCAACCTGATATATGATAACTTTCTGAATTGAGTGAAGAAGCTTCCATATTTAGATATCAAAGTCTTGGCTTCTACAAAAAATCTCCTGGCAGTGTCACCCTCCATAAGCCTTACAATGTACATGGTGAATGCATTATTCACCCTCCTAAAATTATGGTTACTGACTTTGAGGATGAACTGAGGGTAGTATTCATATATGGGGGCATCTTTCTTGTCTACAATAAAAGTGAAGCCAAGCCATTCCTTGGAGGCCACCAGGGTGTACATGAGGTAGGAGGTCATATAGAATGTTTGGGTTCTATGAACATTCTCTAGCTGCTCTGTCAAATTTTCACAAATGATATCGCTCCAATTCAAATTTTGTTTACCCTCGTAAATGATGTTTATGAAAGGACATATCCAATAGAAAAATTCATTTGTAGAAGGCATACCCATGATTCTAGCAAGTAGGGTGATAATGTTTGAGAGCTATTCTTTGAATTCAACCCTAAACAATATTTTTGAAATTCAGGATGCCCCCTTTTTAGGGTTCTTCAACCAAGATTTGGCCACCCTAGCTTTGTATTTCTTGCTGTCAGTATCGAACAATGCTTGTGCTTGGGTGAGGGTGAGAGTGTTGGCTCCTTCTACTACTAGAAATCGTAGGGCAGTACTAATGTCCTCAGAATCCAAGTGTGCAACCACTTCAACATGAACATCAATAATTTATTTTGACTCAGGACTGAAATGAGCACCACATGCGAGCACAATATCCACACATTGCATAGAAATAGGAAAGCCTGTAGCAAATTCAATCCTGCTATCTTTGATCATCTAAGCAATGGGGGTAGGGCTTTCGCATCCCAATCTATTCTATAAATCATCAAGATCTAAACTTTAAGCTTCATTGTCACCAATCTCAGGTATAGAGGTTTCCAAGGAAGGGAGGTGTTTGTGCCTTTGATATTACATTTTCATTGTGATAGAGGTATGAGGGAAAATATTTCAACGGAGTGAAAACACAGTCTCAAAATAATTCCTGCAAGAGAAGATAGGAAAGCACAGATGCAAGCAGGAAATGACTTAATATTACATAAATACAAGTGAGGATAAATAAGTAGGCAAGGTGAAAAATGAATGAAAAATCATCTGCTTTAAATAGCCGCGAGGAGAGAGAAAATCATAAAAGCACAATTAATAGTCCTTGCACCGACTCAAAAAGGAAAAAGTGGAAAAAGTGAAAAAACTTAGCCTAGATAGTTTGTGGGACATTGGGATGCACAAATACGAGGGATGCATGGAGCCAATTCAGCCGATGCAAGAAAAGCGGGTCCAGAAAGCACAAATTGTCCACGGGACGCAGTAATATGAAAGATGTGCAAACCCGAGAAAGCCAATGAGAAAAGTGATGTGGGTAAATCAGAAAATCGGTGAATAGAAGGCCCGACAGTACTTGGGACGAGGGGAAAAAAATGGCCGATGAACCCGACAAGTAGTGTAGTGCAGAGAAAGTGGAAAATCCGGGATCAAAAGGCCCAGGTGCACTTGGGACATATGGAACAAAAATATCCAAAAAATCTGCACAAGCATAGTATTGCAAAGAAAGCGGTAAATTTGGGAACTAGTGGCCTGGAAGTACTTGGGATATGAGGGACAAAAATATCCAATTTATCCACACAACACTAAAAAGACTTCAAAGAGTGAATTTTTTAAAACTTTCCAAACTTCTTACTTTACTTAAACACTTCTAAAGGGGACCAACTCAATTTTTTCATATTTTATCTTTCACAAAGAGGGGAAAATTGAGGGTGACAACAACCGGCTCTTTCTGGGGATGACTTGACTTGGAACAGAGAAACAAGGCAAGGTCAAGAAACCAAGAAGAACTATGTGAAGAAAATACCAGTACCTTATCCATTGGGCAATAAAGTCAAAGGAAAAGCAATACAGAAGACAACACACAATAGGGAAAAGAACCAAAAAACAAAAGAAAGGCCAAAAACAAGACACTGTACACAATATGCAGAAGGAATGCCTAATCACCTAGGACTTAAACAACTTCAAATACTACCCACTATAAGGAAGTGGAAGAGAAGATCCATCCATATAATCCAAGTAGAAAGAATTTTCATCAGCAAAGTGTCTAATTTTTAATGGACCAAGCCAAAGAGAATCAAACTTACCATGGCTCCCATGAGGTTCATGTCTTTTGTCCCATAACAGAACAATGTCTCCTACTTGAAAATCTCTAGGTCTAGCCTTCTTATCAAACAAAGATTTCAAATTGATTTGATGAGATAAGATTCTATCAAAGACCTACATCCTATCTTCATCCAACTTCTGGAGATACATGATCCTTTTGTCCAAAGAACTGATGAAACTTGAATCTTCAATAGCCTTCATTAAAAGCAAGGCCGGTAATTTCACTGTTACTAGAATCTGAGCTTCAACACCATATAACACTTGAAATGGAGACATTCCAATTGCTTTTTTGGGTGTAATTCTATCTTCCCAGAGAGCATCATAGAGCTTCTTGTGCCAATTCCTTTGAGAGTCATTGACCAATTTCCGAACGATGGCTACCAAATCCTTGTTCGTGAATTCTTCTTGTCCATTTCCTTTAGGGTAATAATCTGAAGAGTGAGCAAGGGAAATTCCATATCCATAAAAAAAATCCATCATCTCGAAAGAAGAAAAATTAGAAGCATTATCAGTCACAATTTTGTTTGGTATTCCAAACCTTATCAAGATGTTTTCTTTAATAAAACTACATACCACCTCAAAAGTAGTACTTTTGAATGGAATAGCCTATACCCACTTGGTGAAGTAATCTGTAGCAGTTAGCACGTGAGTATGTCCAGCACTGGAATGTGGGTTTTGGTCCCAATGAAATCTAATCCCCACTGTTGAAAAGGCTCATCAATTATTACTGGTTTGAGCGGTAAAACAGCCAATTTGGATCTCCCAACAAAATTTTGACAAGCTTCACACTTTCCTACCCATTTTGATGCATCTCGAAACAACATAGGCCAATATTACCCTGCATGAATGATTTTGTGGGCAGTGACAGCATAAGAGAAATTCCCCCCACAATCTTGATCATGAAAAGTTGAAAACAACTTTTTTGTTTTGTTCTTTGTCCACACACTTAAGGAATCTTCCATCAATGCCTCGCTTGAATAAAGCATTTTCCCATAATACATATTGTGTAGACATTAATTTAATATCTCTCTTTTCTTTGGCACTCAAGTGAGATGGACATTCTCCATAAGTAAGAAAATGGGCAATATTAGCATACCACTCATCTCTTGAACTGAGAAAGAGAACGACATGAACATCAACTGCTTTTGTGGAAAATTCTTCATTAGCTCCCTCAGAAATAAGTTCACATAAGCCTTTACCCCGAACTAGCTTTGTTGGCTTGATATCAAGGTCATACTCTTGAGCTTTCGCTACCCAATTTCCCCTCTTAGTTCTAAACTCTTGCTGTGTAAGAATAGACTTAATAGTCGTATCAGGAACAAATACAACAAAGTGGGTATTGAGGATATAAAAATGAAACTATTTGAAAACTTTGACCACTACAAAAGCATGTTTCTCCATTGAAGTATACTTCAATTCATGGGCTTTCAAAACATAGCTCATGAATGCAATCAGAAGTTCATGATCCTTAGAATTTTTTGAGTTAGTATAGCAGCCATGGTACTATTTGTGTCATAGCAATAGATAATAAAATCCTTGCTGAAATAAGGACATCCTAAGATGGGATTTTTAGCAATGGCTTTCTTGATTACTTCAAATGCTTATTTCCCTTTGGAATTCCAACCAAAGGTTTGCTTTCCTTTCATCATGTGAGTGATACTCATAGTTAGTTCTGCAAAATTTAGAATGAACCTCCTTAAGAAATTTTACCTTACCAAAGAAAGAGTGAACACATTTTTTGCTTGTGGGAAGAGAAATCTGTTGAATTTTCTGAACTATTTCTAGATCTATCTTAATTCCTTATTTGGAAACAATATTCCCTAGTAGCTTACCTTTAGTAACACAAAAGACATACTTCTTAGGATTAAGAGATACTCCATGCTCTTTACATTTCTGAAGAACCGTTTCAAGATGTCGAAAACGATATGCTCTAGTCTTAGAGAAAACAATCAAATCATCAAGGTATACAATAATACATTTTCCCTTTAGACTACCAAAGGCTAAGTCCATTTCTCTTTGAAAATAGGCACCAACATTGATAAGTCCAAATGGCATTCTCTTGTAGGCGAAGGTTCCCCAAGGAGTAGTAAAAATAGTTTTGTGCTGATCTGGGGTGCTGACTTCCACTTGATTATATCTAGAAAATCCATCCAACATGGACAACATCTCAGAACCTATGACTGCCTGCAAAAATTGATCCATCATGGGGAATGGATAGTTGTCTTTGAGAAAATCCTGATTTAAATTCTTGAATTCCACACAGATATGAATCTCACCATTCTTTTTTCTTACTGGTATAATGTTGGAAATCCATGTTAAATGATGTATAGGAAAAATAATCTTTTCTTTCAGTAATTTCTGGATCTCTTGAAAAATGGTATCAGCAATCTTATGATTGTATTACCTTTGCTTCTTCTTGAAAGGTTTGATCATAGGTCTCAGAGGAATATAGTGTTGCATTTATTTCAGTTGACAGGCTTTGAGATCATCATATGAGTAGGCAAGAACGTTGACATACTTTCTTAATAAGTTTGTTGCTTTCTTCCTTTCCTCTTGAGTGCAGCATTTCCTAATATTCACAATTTTAGGTTCATTGTTACTTCCAATGTTTATCTTCTCATACTCAGTAGATTGATGAGCCCCTTGAGGAGATTTGGATCTGATATACCTATCATGTTTATCAAACATATATTCTAGACTCACTAGCCCTCTAGGTATCTTGTTACCCTTCAACTTAATACAACCATCCTGATCCATTTCTTCCTTGGTATCTTCTTCATTAGAGGGTACATAATCTCTAGGATGAGTCTCACTTCCTTCAAAATATAATTGATCAAAGTTATCCTTAAGCTCTAAGAAATATAGAAAGTGTTGATCATCATTGAAAACTTTCCAGTTGCATGCATTATCTAGCACACTAGGCCTATGGATCATCTCAATGGAAAATTTCTCTTGAGAGAAATCTGGGTGAGGAATCAGCAAAGACCTTGAGATAGCTAAATAATCAGCTCTAGTGTTCTTTTATCTTAGCACAACATCAATGGAGAAAGCGTTAAGAAATTCAATGGAATCCCAGACAAGATTTCTATAATGTTTCAACCTCCTATTTTTGACTTGAAAAAGATCCCAGACCTGTTTCACAATTAATTATGCATCACCACGAGCACAAAGATTATTCACTACCATTTCTTTTTCCATGTTCAATCCAAGGATGAGAGCCTCATATTCAGTTGTGTTGTTTGTAATTTCAAAGTAATGCTTAAATGAAAAAGGATGAATCTTCCCTTCTGGAGATATTAGCACCACGTCAGCTCCCAAACCATCTGAAGAACAACTCCCATCAAATTCCAGAGTCCAAATGCCATTAGGATCATGAATCACTTCCTTAGGAAGTTTTTCCTCATCTTCTGATATGATCATATAGTTACCATGCCCTATATCTTCATAGAGTATTTGTGATTTTGGATCGTCAATATTTTGCACAATGTACTCAATTTTTCTTTCTGGTAATAGCTTTTTCATTTTTCCATTGAATGGGATTAAAGCATGTGACCAATCCATCTGAATTTCACCTCCTACCTCCCTACATAAATTTCTACTAAAAAACATACCATATGATGGAGGGATATCAACTACTAGAATAGTAGCTTTAACCCTTTTCTTTGGAAAAACAACAAAGGCTACTTGTGCATCTTTAATCCTTCCAACCAAAGGTACTTCTCTACTCTCCATGGAGTAGCAAGAACCAAAATTACATGTTAGAGTCAGGCCCAAAGCATGAGCTACTTTTGCAGGAATTACATTATCTGATGCTCCTGAATCAACGACACAATTACTGAGTTTATGGCCAGCTATGAAAAGTGTTACATAGAATGGTTTAATTTTCTCATTAGGTGAAGTGACTGCAGCTAAAAGACTTGGTTGGGAAGAGGGGGAGTGGGTAAAATACCTTTAGAAGTATTGGGTGAAGTTTTGGATTTGGAATTGATAAACTTTACTACTTTAGCAAAAGCATTTGGATGAGTCTGGTAAAATTTTACCTCTATAATTTGGATCTTTTTCTTCTTAAGGTGGTCAATGATATCAAAATACTTGGAGGTGGATGGGACATCATTACTAGGAATGGGAGAAATTTTTTATCTATCAGGTTTAGGAGTTGAAGGAAAAGAAGTTTTGGAAGCAGAGGTATAAGGAGAAGAATTATCATTACTTGCCTTTTGTGTGGAGGTGGTGGGAACATGGGCTCCTCTTCTCACAACTACTAGAATAGTTATAGGAAATTCCTTAGATTTTTTAGCAGGATGCATCGATTTTTCTTTTCTATTCATTTACTCCCAAGTCATAACAACATATGACTCACTATTCATATCTTCCACTACTTCATCTTATTCATCTTCATCATCAATACCTTCAGTAGTGAGGAAATGAACTTGAGATTCACCAATCTCCTCTTATTCTTCATCACCCTCTTCTTCTTGTTCTTCATAGTATTCATTAACCTCCCCATCATCAGGTTCTTGAACTTCACAAGTTGCACTGACCAGAACCTTGATGGGTGGGCCTTCATTAGCCAATCTAGTTTGAGAAGAGCGTAAATGGTTCCTAGGTTGAAAGTTCTTTCTTGGAATATCTTGGTAAGGAGTATGTTAAGCCAATTTTTTCTTGATGCAATGAGATCATTTTCCAATTTATGCACTAACTTATCAAAGCTGGCTTCCGGGGAGGAAGAAAAAGATGCTTTAGACTTGGAGGGTTCTCTTTTCAATTTTCTAGACATGATTAGATCATCCTCAATGTTGATAGCCAATCGCTGATCAACCTGCAGAGTCACAAGGTTGTCTCTCCTTAATGCATAACATACTTCAAGTAAGATAACTATACCAAAATTTTGTTTTGGCCCCTAGGGAAGTTTGATAACGTTCAAAATAGCCCAAAACTCCCTTTCAAAAATCAAGTTGTTTCAGGACTTAGGACTTAGCAGAAATTTTTGTAGCTGAAAATTTTACAAAGGGAAAAAATTTGTGTGTCGACATGGCTAAAACTACACCATTTTACAAAGGGTAGAAATTTGTGTGTCGACATGGCTAAAATTGCGCCATTTTACAAAGGGCAAAAATTTGTGTGTCGACATGCTAAAACTGAATTTTACAAAGGGAAGAAATTTGTGTGTCGACATGGCTAAAACTGCACCATTTTACAAAGGGCAGAAATTTGTGTGTCGACACTAAAATGCCATTTTATAAAGGGCAAAAATTTGTGTCGACATGGTGCCATTTTACAAAGGGAAAAAATTTGTGTGTCGACACTAAAACTGTCTACAAAGGGCAAAAAAACATGTTAAAACTACGCCATTTTAGGGCAAAAATTTGTGGGCATGTCTAAAAATAGCCCTTTTTCAGAGTAGTTTCTTATTTCTGGGATGCGTTGATCATTTTTGTAAAATATTTAAAAAGTTTTGTTGGCATACATGATGACCTCATCCATGTTGCACCATGGGATGTTGCCATCCAAAAACTTGCCCAAGTCAACTTTTGACTTTTTAGATATTTTCTAGATCTTTTGTAAATATCTTGTAAGATATTTTGTAAGTAGTGGGTTTGCTTTTGTCTTCTTTCCTCCTCTCCTTCTATAAATACTAGAATACTTGTTGTATTATGGGTGAACATTTTTTGTATGAAAAGAGAAGTGAGGAGAGAAAGACTTTGTGTTTTCTTGCAACAGAAGAAATATTAATACACATATTTAGACTTTGTGCTTAAATGTGTGTTATTTGCATCAGATCTTTCTTAAGTTAGATCTATGTTTTTATTCTGTTAGATTCATTCCTACTATTGTCATATGTTCATCAATATTGCTTTAATTGTTTATGCAAGTAAGTTTGGCTCTGTTTACTACCAACCCAAAGCATAAACCTTTTGACCTTTCCGTCTTGGAATTCATTTCTTTTCTTCCTTCAGATCTACCATCCTCCATTCCTTCCTTCCTACCTTTCTGTTCGTAGTTGGAACTACCTCTACTGGGATGAGATCCCAAACCCCCCTGAAGTTAGAATAGTGTAGATTTACATAGATTCCTGCTTGATAGATTAGCAATAAACTAGTTTCACTTCACTGTCTCGAAGAGGGGCTCTGCCCTGCACACTGTTGGCCTATTTCCCACGACCTGCCTAACCGATAGATTTTCAGACCAACATTTTTTGGCGACTCTGTCTGGGGATCGAACTAAGGAAATAACTAAAAAACTGTAAAAATCACTACCAGATTGCAAATTTTAACCCTTTGTTAAAAATCAAAATTTTTGCATAAGTGATCAAAACTAAAAATTTCCTTATGAAAATCCATAGATCTGGACCAGATAGAAACTTTTAGTTTGCTGAGTTTTTACAAAAACTTGTATATTTCAGTAGATCTGAGATTCTGACATTTCATGATATTTTCAAAAACTTGCAAAATTCAAGTCAAAGATCTGAAAATCAGCCTACTGAATTGACCCACTTTTATCCTTATTAATCTTTGTCAGAAAACTACAATCGGTTGTTATTAAAAAGGGTAAAATTAAATATTGAAAAAGTACATGCTGCTGATTTTTGCCAGAAAAATCAGAAAATCAGCAAGTATAAACAAAAATATTGTTGTAAATCTTCTCCTAATTGTTGCATATCTGAATGGGTACACTGACAGGTGAACCATTTACTCATAGCAGAAGAGCTCGTGGGGAAGTTGATCCAATTTTTGATCTACTTTGAAGGCACAATTTTAGTATCACTCTAGCACGATTCGCATCACTGAGCTCAGTGGATTGATCAGCAAGAAGTGTCTCACCTCCACAAAAGAGCCAGATTTCACAGGGTGCCTCGACATCAACTTGCAGTGCTCTTTGCTAAGTGGAACCACACTCCCTTCTCACATTCTTTTTCCTACTTTTCAAATGGCAGCAAATCTACCTGTACCATGGGGAAATGCCATGGGTCCTCTAGCACTGCCACATCCAGTCAACCCCCTCCCTCACGGAAATCACAAAAATTTCCCGTGATTTGATGGGAGCGGAAATCAAAGCATGACGCGCATATAGCTATGTTTATTATGTCATGCAACATTCTAGACGTGACTCATGAGGACGTATCGGTACGTCTCTTTCTGGAGACCTTGCAAGGGCCTGCATCAGAATGGTTCCAGCACTTACCAGCTGGATCCATCACCAATTGGGCCACATTGCTAGACTGCATTTGAAGGACAAATACAAACCTTCAGAAGACACATTTGTGTTATTGTCACAAATCACTCACATGAAGAAGGAGACCAATGAAACCATGCGTGATTTTATCACCTGATTCAATTCACTGATCAACTGTGTGCACTTGCCATGATGCTGACATTAGAGAATCAAAAGTGTTTTTTCTTGAACGCCATGAGTTCGAAAGTAAGTTTCTTACTTTTACAGGAATAGATACCCACCTTGGCCCTTGCTCAAGCTATGGCCATTCGGATAGAAGACAACCTTCTTATATCCGGTGAGTTAAGACGAGAGCCGTCAAAATCAAAGGCTTCAACTTCTTCTCAGGCTACCTCATCAGATCTAGCATTCCAGAAGATGGCGAATGACTTGCTCTCATTAAAGAAGAAATTGGCTCAAACATCGTCTACTACTCCATACCGGGATATCCCACGGAGGAATTTCACTCCCAACAACACCACCCAAAGGCCGTGTTTTCCTGTTGCTTCTCCAAGGTTAGCAATTGAAGCCCCTCTGGTTAATGCTTTGGTTGAAATCAAAGAAGATGATCCAAATTACGAAGAACCTTCGTCGCAAGGTGAAGATGATCAAGATGTTGGTGAACCGACTGGTGACTCTACTATTGGGTATATGGAATTTGAAGAAGAGGAATCTGATGAAGAAGAGGTACCCAAGGGTATGTGAGTGGACAATCATACGCAGTTTTCACTCACTCACAAGGAAAAGAAGCAGAGGTTGCTGCTAAAAAACAAAAGGAAAAGGCTGTGGTAACTCCTCCTCTAATGATCATTAAAAGAGGTAATCCCCTTCCTACTCAACCTCTTGTTAAACCTTTTGTAAAGAAATATTTTCCTCTTGTTTCTCCTCCAAATCAACCTTCCTCCAGTCCCATAAAGACTAGTAATCCTCCCTACAAATGTGAAATGAAGGACTCATTCCTTCGTTAGCACAACCCTTGGTCACATTCGATATAGTTGATCATGCCAAAAAGACCAAGATCCAGATGTCTGAAGCTGAGTACCTTTAGTCCAACCCAGAGCAGCTTATAAGATTAACTAAGTATATCCAAAGCCAGGCTGTCATCCCTCCCTATTTCCCCAAAAGGAATTCTTCCCATTCCTCCTATGTCTCGCATAAACGTTGCCTCGACTTCCGCTGTCAGGGAAAATTGAACCTTTTTACCTATCTCTCCTGATCAATGGTCATAAACTAAGTAACTGTATAATTGATTCTGGAGCTTCTGACAATGTTATGCCAGCAAAGGTCACCCATGCTTTGGGCCTCACACTTACTAAACCTTTTGGCAGATGCTACTCCATGGAAACCAAACAGGTACCATTGATTGGTCAAATCAAGGATGCACAGTTTGCATTCGCGACATTTCCTGAGAAAAGGGTAAAAATGACTATTCTCATAGCTGATATTCCAGTAGCATACATGGAGATATTGCTAGGGAGGAGATTTTGTAAAGAAGTTGGTGGGGAAATTCATATGGACTAGTCCAAAGCCAGGATTCCTGTCAAATGGGTGATGCAGACATTGGAACCAGAGTCACAAAAGAAATATCTAGTCACCAACTCTGATGACCCTAAGGCTCAGATTATTTTCGAATCATCAGGGATGGGAAACTATTTCTTGTCCACCAACTCAGATAGAATGGATTTTCATCCAAAAGAAGGATCTCAACAAAGTATGGACATTGCAGTTTGATGGCAGTTGTGCGACAAGTGGAAGTGGTGCTGGGGCTGTTCTAATATCTCCTGAAGAGGAGATTTTCCCTTTTTCTTTCAAGTTACAGTTCTTCAATATGAATAATACTGCCGAGTATGAATCCTTGTTACTTGGCATGCAAGCTGCAAAAGAGAAGGGAATCAAGAATCTGAGAGTGCAAGGTGATGCTGAGCTAATTGTCAATCAGGTAAAAGGGATATATCAAGTAAAAAATGACCGGCTCAGACACTACCACAATGCCGTATGGGATAGCATCAAAGAATTTGATGCTTTCTTGATCAAAGTAGTTCCACGAGATCAGAATGACATGGCTGATTCATTGGCCATCTCAGCCTCTCTCATGCTCCCTCACCCAGGGTTAAAAACAAATACATATACCATTGAGGTGGTTTTTCACCCAAGTGTGCCAGATAATTCACAACACTGGCAAGTGTTCAATGATGACAACCAACTTATCACTTTTTTGGAGAAAGCTGACAATTTCAAAGAACTCCATTTTGATGGATCAACTTCTACGTGTCGTGAGTCTCTCACCGGTCAAGCACATGAATCTGAAAAAGATACAGTGATACAACTCAAAGGAAATAAGATTCTGAAAGGTTTGGTTTCCTTAGAACGATTATTTGATAATCATGACCATTTTGTTAAGAAAAAGGTGACAGGATGATCCTTGCTCTTCTCTAGAAACTGAATCCGTCAATCTAAGTACTGCGGAACATCCTCATTTCATGAATATCAGAGAAGTGTTGTACACCCGAGGAAAAGTGAAAATTGTTAAGTTGCTAAAAAAGTACATGGATGTGTTGGCATGGTCTTATGCTGATCTAAAGTCGTTCAAGCCAAAGGACATTCAACATGACATTCCACTCAAGGATGACGTCAAGCCTTTCTGTCAAAAGCAAAGGCATTACAACCCCAAAATCTCAGGTACCATCCAAGCTGAAATTCAAAAAATGTTGGATGCAAGAATTATTTTTCCAATTCATCACAATACCTGGGTTGCGAATATTGTGCCTGTGTGGAAGAAGAACGGTGAGATACGCATATGCGTGGACTTTCACAACTTGAACTAGTCATCCTTAAAAGATAACTATCCACTGCCGATAATGGATCAAGTCCTACAGGTAGTAACCGGTTCAGAAATGTTGTCTATGCTTGACAGTTTTTTAGGTTACAATCAAATTGAAGTCATGCCTAAAGATCAGTTCAAGACAACATTCACCACTCCTTGGGGTACCTTCACCTACAACAGAATGTCATTCGGTTTGATCAACGCCGGTGCTACCTTCTAATGAGCAATGGACTTTTCATTTAAAGGTATGATGGGAAAAGTCATCGTGGTTTACCTAGATGACCTGACCATGTTCTCCAAAAGATGAAGTGATCACTGTGATCATTTGGAACAAGTCTTGATCAGATGCCGAGAGCACGAAATCTCGCTAAATCCCAAGAAGTCAGTTTTTGGGGTCACCAAAGGAAATCTGCTGGGACATGTCATCAGCAGAGAAGGAACTAAGATAGATGTCGAAAGAGTCAAGGCTATTCAGAGCCTTACTCTACCTACAAGAAAGACTGCGTTCACTCTTTCTTCGGAAAGGTAAATTTTCTTAGACGCTTCGTTCCTAATTTTGCTGAGAAGACTCGTCATATATCTAATATGATGAAAGGGTCCCAAACATTCTGATGGAGTGAGGAAGGAAAGACATCATTGGAAGATGTAAAAACCTCCATCGCCCATGCTCCTGTTCTAGTGTGTCCTGACTTCAGCAAAGACTTCATCATGTACAGTTATGCCTCTGCGCATATTATATCAGCTATCTTGATGCAAAAGAACTCTGAAGATATTGAATCCTCAATTGCTTTCATGAGCTCTCCTCTTAAGCCTCATGAACTGAAGATGTCACAATTGGAAAAACATGCCTTTGCCATGGTAAAAGCAGTCAAGAACTTCCGCTACTATATTCTGAATTCTCATACAGTAGTGTTGGTTCCTGACACATGGCTGTTAAGTCTATCCTGACTCAACAGGAGTTAGGGAGCTTACGAAGGGAATTGGATCACAAAGGTCCAAGAATACGATCTAGACATCAAACCAACCAAGTTGGTAAGAGGTAAGGGCCTGTGTCGGCTGATGGCTGAAAATAAAGACTCAGAGGTACCTGAAGAGAAAGCTGATCACATTGATGGAGAACAAAATGAACTGGAGAAAGTGGATTCTTTGCCCATGGTTCTATTTGTCGCCACCAACGATGAATGGTATTCTGACATCACATTCTTTCTCACCTATGGCGAGTTCCCAACTCACCTAACCACAAAGGAAAAGTGAACGGTGAAGCTCAGAGCCACAAGATATGTCATATGGGATGATGGATTGTACAAACGTGGAATTGACGGTGTTTTTCTATATGATGTGTTGACAAGCCGCAACAGGTAAAATTGTTGGAAAGTTTTCATGACTCAGCCTGTGGTGGTCACTTCTCCTCATCCATGACAGCACATAAAATCATTTGGGCCAGGTACTACTGGCCAATGCTATTTCAGGATGTAGCCACCTGGGTAGCGAAATGTGAACTTTGCCAACAGTTCATTGGCAAAACCAAAGTTACTGCGTTTCCCCTCAGGCCCATCATCATTGACAAACCATTCAGGCAATGGGGAATTGATTTCATTGGAGCACTCATTCCTCAATCGAGTGTTGGACATAGTTACATCCTAACAGCAATGGATTACTTCAAGAAATGGGTGGAGGCCATACCTGTCAAGCATGCCACTTCTGAAGTTGTTTGCAACTTCATCAAAGAGAATATTATTGTAAGATTTGGCATTCCACACAAAATCATTGCTGACAACGCTTCCAACTTCTCTTCACGGGAAGTAATTGGTTTTTGTTATGGATACAAAATAACCTTGGCTCATGCTTCTGATTATTATCCTCAAGGAAATGGTCAGGCAGAATCAGCAACAAGAACCTGGTAACTATCATACGGAAGCTAGTTGATGAAAACCAGCGGTCCTGGCACAAATCATTGTACGATGCTTTGTGGGCAGATCGTATCACTCCAAAGAGGTCTCTTAGCATGTCACCTTTCCAGGTGTTATATGGGATCAATGCTGAAATCCCTATCTCAATGTAGAACTTCCTGCTCTGTGCTTGGCTCGAGCAATTGAAGATGAAAATTTTTAGAATTCTCTTAAAAAGAGGATTATGTACCTGACGGAACTTGAAGAAAAGTGAGTGAAAGTGGTTGACAATATCACTGAACATCAGAATCAAGTTAAGAGGTTGTTCGACAAGAAAGCTAAGCAGAGAGATTTCAAAGTGGGAGATCTTGTTCTTCTGTGGGACAAACGAAGAGAACTGAAAGGTATGCATGGGAAGTTTGACTCTCTTTGGAGAGGGCCATACAAAATCAAGCAACTCAATGGAGGGAATAGTTTATATCTCTCATATCTGGATAGAACCGAGCTCCCGCTTCCCTATAGCGGGCAGCACCTGAAGATCTTCAGGAAGTAGAGTTTGCTCTCTTCTTTGTACAGTTTTCTTGTTCGTTGTGTGTTTGCTTTCTGTTTGTTGTGTGTTCCCTTTCTTTTTATTTTTGTTCTCCCCCTTGGTCGCCCTTGTTTTTACTCTCTGTAACCCAATGGATAGGCACATGAAAAATCTGGGATTCTCTACCCTTAAGTTTCACTCAAAGATAGTCCCCAGAAAGAGCCAACTGTTATCCTGCAAAATTGACAAGGGCAATTTGCAGATAACTATACCAAAATTTTGTTTTGGCCCCTAGGGAAGTTTGATAACGTTCGAAATAGCCCAAAACTCCCTTTCAAAAATCAAGTTGTTTCAGGACTTAGCCACTTTTTAGCTTATACAAAGGGCAAAAATTTGTGTGTCGACATGGCTAAAACTGTGCCATTTTACAAAGGGCAAAAATTTGTGTGTGACATGTCTAAAACTGCACCATTTTACAAAGGGCAGAAATTTGTGTGTCAACATGCTAAAACTGTGCCATTTTACAAAGGGTAAAAATTTGTGTGTCGACATGGTTAAAACTGCACCATTTTACAAAGGGCAAAAATTTGTGTGTTAACATGGCTAAAATTGCCAAGCCATTTTACAAAGGGCAAAAATTTGTGTGTCAACATGGCTAAAACTACGTCATTTTACAAAGGGAAAAAATTTGTGTGTCGACATGTCTAAAACTGTGCCATTTTACAAAGGGCAAAAATTTGTGTGTCGACATGGCTAAAACTGCGCCATTTTACAAAGGGCAAAAATTTATGTGTCGACATCTCTAAAAATGCAGGATACCCTTTTACCTGGGCAGAGTAGTTTCTTCTTTTTCGGATGCGTTGATCATTTTTGTAAAATATTTAAAAAAAATTGTTGGCATACACGATGACCTCATCCATGTTGCACCATGGGATGTTGCCATCCAAAAACTTGCCCAAGTCAACTGTTGACTTTTTAGATATTTTCTAGATCTTTTGTAAATATCTTGTAAGATATTTTGTAAGTAGTGGGTTTTCTTTTGTCTTCTTTCCTCCTCTCCTTCTATAAATACTAGAATACTTTTTGTATTCTAGGTGAACATTTTTTGTATGAAAAGAGAAGTGAGGAAGAAAGACTTTGTGTTTTCTTGCAACAAAAGAAATATTAATACACATATTCAGACTTTGTGCTTAATGTGCATGTTATTTGCATCAGATCTTTCTTAAGTTAGATCTATGTTTTTATTCTATTAGATTCATTCCTATATTGTCATATGTTCATCAATATTGCTTTAATTGTTTATGCAAGTAAGTTTGGCTCTGTTTACTACCAGCCCAAAGCATAAACCTTCTGACCTTTCCGTCTTGGAATTCATTTCTTTTCTTCCTTCAGATCTATCCTCCTCCATTCCTTCCTTCCTACCTTTCTATTCATAGTTGGAACTACCTCTACTGGGATGAGATCCCAAACCCCCTAAAGTTAGAATAGTGTAGATTTGCATAGATTCCTACTTGATAGATTAGCAATAAACTAGTTTCGCTTCGCTATCTCGAAGAGGGGCTTTTCCCTGCACACTGTTGGCATGTTTCCCCATGACTTGCCTAACTGACAAATTTTCGGACCAACACAATGAAGCATGTGATGTGTTCATTTGGGTGCACTTTCCTGTCACCTCGAAATTTAGGAAAAAATTTCCTATTACCCCTGGGAAACTCATGCAATGGTTGAGGAAGAGCAAGAGGCCCAACTTGTTGTCCCCAAGGTAAAGGCGTGACCATTTTTGGGAAGATTGATTGAAGAGGAACTCTAACTCTAGCAAGTACCAGGGAATGGAGATTAGGACTGAGTTGTTCTTAAGGAGTGCTATTCTTAGAAATCCTATCTTTAGCAAGAGGTGAGCTCACGAAACAAGTTCTTCTGTTCCTTCTTGCTAGAAGAAGAGGAAAGTTTTGTTGCTCTAAAAGTTGAAAATGAGAATATTCTACCTCGAGAGATTTCTTCCCACTTGTATACCGTAGAGTCGCCAGACTGTAAAATTATATTGAAAGGAATACATTGGAAACGTAATCCCCAATAGAGTTGCCAAAAACTGTTGGTTTACTATTTAGCACTTTTATAGTGATCCACAGTCAGGGGACAGAAAGTCCCTCCTCTTTATGGGATAGGTTCCCTTATTGAAAGAAAATAACAAAGCTTACATACAAATGTACAACTTTCCTATTGATGAGGACCTCTGATGTCTTGAAATGTTTTTATACGAAATTAGATTGTCAATGCAAAAGAATAGAAGAACTAAGAAATGAGAAGAGTAGAATATAACAGTACTTTTAGAAGACATAGATAGCATAATATAACCTTATACGTATTGAGCAAGGGTAATACATAATAGAATCATTCACATTCAATCATAAGATATTGTTCCATAGACGCAAAGTTCTAGAAATCACATCCATAAGAACACAAAGTTTCTTAACATACAAGATTAATGATCCACATATTTCAAATGAGAAAGAAAGGATAACAAATGAAGATATAGACAAGAGGAAAATTCTTATGTATTGATTTCTTTCAATTCTATTTACACTTCCAAAAGTCTCAAAGTTTTTTTTAACAGTGGCATAGAGAGCCCATTATATAGCTTACGAAACAGTTACGTTCGGTTACAACTTCTGTTAATCAAAAGATTAAAGACTAATTAATAAATACATTAATAGAAAGTCTTTAATTAAAATACATCAAAGGTTTCACAACCTTAAAATAAAAGAAGTGTCTTAAGACCCCAAAGTAGAGACATCCGAGTGAGGCCTAGAGGTGCCAATCGACTTAAGAATTTGATGCCTGAACCTCTTCAACGCCTCAGCTATCTCCATGCATTGTGGAATGGTAGTGTTGGAAGTGACATGAGTCCATGTGCCAAGACACTTCTCCATATCCTTATCAAATTCTGTATTCTACAGAAATTAGTTTTTGGCTTCGATGATGGCTGACTAGAGAGAGCAAACATCCTTCATCTTTTCCTTAGTCATTGAATCTTATTTAAATAGATATTCTTTGACGAAGGCATTAAACAGAATACTGATCTCCTAAATGGAAAAAGGAACACTTGTAGCTTCATTCTGAATTTGAAAGTGAACATCTTTGAAGGTAGACAAAACACAAGCCTTGAAAGCTTCTCCTTTTTGCCACATATTGTTCATTTCCCCTAGTGCTTCTTCCAAAACCTTAATCTTCAATTTAATGCTGAAAATCCATGTTCTTGATAGGTTGTTCTTGGCTTCATCGAACACTTTATTGGCCAATATGATTTTCTCATCTGTCTAGCCCATCAAACAAAGATCTTGAATACATTCACACTAGATATTTAATTCTTTGTTCAAGCCATTGATTGCTATAGTGAACTTCAGCTACAAATTGGACACCTTCTCATATGATTTGAAAGCCTCCCTAATGAAGTTTATTCTAGCTACTATCAAATCATCTATCAATTCTTTAATGGCTTTCCCATAGGTGGTATATTTGTGAATGTCCTTGATAGTTTGAACTTCATATTTATTGAGAACTATGGGAGGTGGAAGAGCAACCAATGGAGTTGGATCCAAGACTTCATCTTTTTCCAATAATGATTTTATGAAGTTGGCAAGAACTTGGTTATGTTCTTCCAATTGCTCCATAATTTTCTTTCCCTTCTCCACTCATTCAATTACTTTGGTTACGGTTTCTCTAAGGTTGTGGACCTCACTTTCAGGTGTGGATTCTCCCTGTGAAAATTTTGTAAGCTCTAAGTTAGAAACCAAAATATCTTTCTCCTCCTTATCCACTTTAGGCTTAGGTATCTCCATAAACTGCTAACCCTTTGAATCTGTCACCAGCCTCGAGGTGGTCTTTGCCTTCTTTATTGGAGGAGGAGGAGTAGTACCGAGTAGAGCTGCCACAACATCAAAATTGGGAATTATCACGTGAGAAGAGGATTTCCTTTTCTTATTATCAACAAAAGGTTGAACCAGACAAAGGAAGAAGAAGAAGAAGAAGCATGGGAAATAGGTCTAAGAGCAAGTGAACTCATTGTACTTAGTGTTTGTAGTGCTGATGTCTCTAGTGGAGAAGTTGGCACAATTTCAGAGAGATCTTTGGAAGGGGTATCAACCAAACCAAGAGGTTTAGTCATTTTTTCTTCATTTTCAATCTCAGCAGCAATGATAAGGGGTTGTATCTTCTCCCTTCATCTCTTCACTATCATATTCACTCAGAATAATAAGATTTTCTAACCTAATAGGGACTTTAGGTTGCTCCATGAGAACTTCTTCTTCAACTGGTTCTTATTTAATGGCCTTACCTTTCTTTAAATATACCTTCGTTGAAGAAGATGGAGTAGACTGTTCAGGCACCTTTACCAAAGAGGAAGGGGTAGATTTTTTAGGTGCTTCCATGCTGGGTGTATGATCCTCCTTCTTAGGAGAGGATTTCTCTCATGAAGAGGACTTCGTCATGTTCACCTTGAAGATTTGCATCTTCCTATCAAACCAGAGTTTGGTTCTTTCAATGACAGGGTTAATTACCTCCTTTAAATCATATTTCTCTTTCAAAAACCAATCATTGGTTTCTAGAGGGGTGTGTTGAATAGACCTTTCATATTCAATAGACTGTAAATCGTCATCATCATCTTCAAGCCCTTCAGCTGAACTTTATAGAGGTTGAAATCTATGACTTGTTGAAGAGATAATATGCATGAATATCTTCTTGTTCCCTCAAAATCATCTACATAGTTAGCTTAGTAATCTTCATTGTTGGGACAATGATAGTAAACTATTCTAAGGTTCTTGGTAATATATCCCTTGATGTCAAAACAAGTTATAGATTTGAAGAAATGAACGGTGAGAGGAGCAATGGTCCTATTAATATTTTGTGCATCCAAGGTTGTCTTACATGTATAATTTCCGAAGGAGATAGGGAAATGAATGCCAAAAATATTCTTATGTCTACAGGTTCAGTGAAGTTTATTCAGCTTCCTGCAAATCTCAACCAGAGCCATTTTATCATTGCAGAACATGGGTAGCTTCAGGGGTGCTCCCTCGAAACAAGCCAACCTGATATATGAGAACTTTCTGAATTGAGTGAAGAAGCTTCCATATTTAGATATCAAAGTCTTTGCTTCTTCAGAAAATCTCCTGGCAGTGTCATCCACCATAAGCCTTACAATGTACATGGTGAATGCATCATTAACCCTCCTAAAATTATGGTTATTGACTTTAAGGGTGAACTAAGGGAAGTATTCATATATGGGGGCATCTTTTTTGTCTGCAATAAAAGTGAAGCCAAATGATTCCCGTGAGGCCGACAAGGTGTACATGAGGTAGGAGGTCAAATAAATGTTTGGGTTCTATTAACATTCTCCAGTTGCTCTGTCAAATTCTCACAAATGATCTCGCTCCAATTCAAATTCTTTTTACCCTCGCAAATGATGTTGATGAAAGGACACATCCAATAGTAAAATTCATTTATAGAATGCATCCCTATGATTCTAGCAACTAGGGTGATAATGTCTGAGAGCTATTCTTTGAATTCAAACCTAAACAATTTTTTTGAAAGTCAGGATGCCCCTTTTTTAGGGTTCTTCAACCAAGATTTTTCCACCCTAGCTTTGTATTTCTCAATGTCATGATCAAACAACGCTTGTGCTTGGGTGAGGGTGAGAGTGTTGGCTCCTTTTACTACTGGAATGTGTAGGGGAACACTGATTGACTTAGAATCCAAGCATGCAACCACTTCACCATGAACAAAAATAATTTCTTTTGACTTAGGACTGAAATGAGCACAACACGTGAGTAGAGTATCTGCACATTGCACACAAATAGGAAATAAAACAGAAAATGTTATCCCACTATCTTTGATCATCCAAGAAATGGGGGTAGGGATGTTGCATCCCAATCTATTCTAGAAATCATCAAGATCTAGATGACGAGCTTTGCTGTCGGCATTATCAGGTATAGAGGTTTCCAAGGAAGGGAGGAGTTCATGCCCTTGATATTTCATTTTCATCATGATAGAGGTAGGAGGGAAAATCTTTCAAAGGAGTGAAAATACAGTCTCAAAATAATCCCTGCAAGAGAAGATATGAAAGCACAAATGTGAGTGGGTAATGACTTAATTTTTCATAAATACAAGTGAGGAGAAATAAGCAGGCAAGGTGAAAAATGAATGAATGGTCATCCCCTTTAAATAGCCGTGAGGAGAGATAAAATCATAAAATCGTAATTAACAGTCCTCGCACTGAATCAAAAAGGAAAAAGTGGAAAAATTTGAAAAACTTAGCCCAGACGGTCTGTGGGACGTTGGGATGCATGGAGCTGATTTGTCCGATGTGGGAAAAGTGGGTCCAGAAAGCACAAATGGTCCACGAGACGCAAAGACATGAAAGATGCACAAACCTGAGAAAGACAATGAGTGAATTGATGTGGGTAAATCAGAAAATCAGTTAACAGAAGGCCTGACAGTACTTGAGACGTGCGGGACAAAAATGGCCGATGAATCTGACAAGTAGTGTAGTACGAAGAAAGTGGAAAATCGGGGGTCAAAAAGCCTAGGCGCACTTGGGACATATGAAACAAAATATCCAAAAAATACGCACAAGCATAATATTACGGAGAAATCAGTAAATTGGGGAACTAGGGGCCCAGAAGTACTTGGGACTTGAGGGATAGAAATATCCGATTTACCCGCACAACACTAAAAAGAATTCAAAGAGTGAATTTTGTAAAACTTTCCAAACTTCTTACTTTACTTAAACAATTCTAAAGGGGACCAAATCAATTTTTTTTGTATTTTTTCTTTCACAAAGAGGGGAATATTGAGGATGAAAACTGAACCTCATGCGCTGAGTTTGTAGATAGATTTTCCAACTGCTTTGCCATTGCAGTAATTTGAGCCTCCAAAAAAGGACTAGCATTAATGTCAATGCTTCCAATAACTTCGACACATAGGGCATCTTCTAATGCCTCACATGGTTCTGTGAAAGTCTTGTGTGATAGAGCCCTTCTAAATGGTGTTATCAATCCTCCGACAAACCATTAAGCATGTTGAGAAGGATGAATGTCATAGGATAACTTTGATAACAAAGTCTTGAAATGTGCATCATACTCCCACACAATCTCTACCATTCCCTGCTGGATCTCCTTTAGAGCGTTGATGCTCCTCTGCTCAAACTCTGGGATATGGAACTCTGCGAGGAAATCATTCTTCAATGCGGTGTAGTCTACCACCGTTTAATGGGGTTCATACTTCCTATACCAACTATGTGTGCACCCTTGCAACGTTGCTGCAAACTGACTTGCCTTCCACTCCAGGGTAGTGATCCCCTTTGCGCGCCATAGTAAATCAAATTTGTGCACATGTTATGTAGTATCTTCAATACCCATGTAGTCTTGTAGGTGCAAAGGCATCTCGAAAAACACTTTAGGAGGTGTCTGGCGCCCTTGTCCTCCTGATCCAAAGCCTTGGTTCCCTTTGGTGTTTCCTCCCGACCCACCAGATCCATTGGATCCACCATTTTGTGTTCCTCCTAACCCACCAAATCCATCTCCTATAGCCGATAAAGGACCAGAAGTGGTCGCGCCTAGTGTTCCCAGCGTCCCATTGAACTACGCACCGATGGTTTGTGATATTGTCCCACTACAAGTTGTATGTCCCATGCCACTCCCAGATGTGATACCCAAAGCTTGTGTACTTGTACCTTGTTGAAAGATTCCCCCAAATATAGGAATGGATTGTGCAACCATTAATGTTCCAAACAAAAAATTATATCTCTTGCGCACCAATCGATCACTCCCACCAATACTAATTGGGTTAATAATACTTTGCCCTTGATTTGGAAAACCAAACGCTAGGGGTTGGTCAGCAGGTGGTTTCAGATGCGCACCAACGACTCTTCTTTCTCCATGTGACAGAATCTCATCAAAAGATGAAGGGGCCTCTCTCCCGCACTTGCCAAGATGGGGTAACATAGACTGTTTAGCTCCATGTCCTCCACGTGAACCTCAACTCCTTCCCGCAACATCTGCCTCCGTAGATCCATTACACTTGCAACCTCGCGTTGTCTAGTTATCTCCATTTCATGAGCTTCGCTATACTTGAGTCGTCTCCCCTCCCTTTCCTTTTCAACCACAATGTCCATCATCTTCCTCCACCCTAGCTTCCTCTCCCAACGCTCATAGAATCTTTAGCCAGCCATGGGAAATGATTCTAAAATCAAATTAATGACCAAGATCTTCATAGCCAAAGTAATAGTGTAGTGCACTTCCCTTCGAAACCTATTACTTTTGATTTCAATATTGTTGGCTATACGTATGGACATTATAGTATAATTTTTTACTTAGCTTGATGTTAGATGATTGAGATACTTGGACTATGGTTGGATTTTGAATTATAGTATTATGTGTGTGGATTATGAGAGGTATGTTATATTGTTGATGATGGACTATTGACATGGTTATATATTCTGACATTCATGTTTTCGTTATATTGAGTAGACCTTAGCAATTAAATTAATCTTGTAATCTTATTAATATTGATGAAATGTAGAATTGAGAAGTGTTGGAAATTGAAACTGGTAACACACTTATCTATATGATAATTTAATTTAATTTATATGTGGATGCTTTTGATTTATATTGTATAATTTACCTTGGATGTTTTGATGTGGCCATGAGGCCGAATGAGGTATTGCATGTTTTGCAGGTAAAATAAAACACAACAACCAACTGGGGATTGGAGACCAACCACATCGGAATATCGAATGAATTCAATAAGGGTCACCATGGATATTAGTGTTTTGTGGTGTGTGTCTTACTTTTTGTTAGGGGGTACCCATAGGGGGGTAACCTCCAAATGTGACCAATGGGTTTGTGTGTTCTTTTATTTTGTTTATTTATTTAATTTTAGTATGTGATTATTTAGTGATGTATTTTCCCCTTTATTAATTATTTATCTTATGTCTAGATTGGTAAATTAATCATATTGTTAAAATAATCATGGATGGGACAAAATAATTTGTTTATTAGATTAGATGGTTCTTTGGTTTATGTGTTGTAAGTGAAGTGTAAGTAACCTTGAGTGTGGAACACTCCACCTCTCCTTTGAAATTCAGATTTTTCCTTGAGGGTCAATTTAGAAGGCTTGTGGGACAAGTTAAACTTGCCCCACACCTCTTAAATTACTATATAAACCCTACCTATGGGTTGGGGGGGTCAAATTAGGCCCCATTATGTGTTTTGGGAAGACAAATTGTAAGTTTTTATTACACTTTCTTACATGTATTTATTTTTAGTCCTTAAGGGGTGTGGGCTTAGTTTGTGTGTGTAAGTAAGATGTCATTTCTTTAACCACTTATTAATTATGGTTTGGAGTATGGGGTTGGGGTGATGTGGAGTGGAGAGAAAATGATATGGCATCCTACTTGGAGCCATATCATCCTTCTCATCCTCCTTTATATTTATTCAAATTTTTGAGGAGAATTTAGGGTTACTCACTTATTTTTGGAGAACTTTCTCTTGGATGCTTGCTTGTGGGAATTATAAGATTTGTTTGGATAAAATGTTTATGTTGAAGATTTTGGATCTAGTTTTCAAAGAGGAGCTTACCATGGCAAGGTAGGATCTTGTTCTTTTATCTTGTCTTCTTAAATTCTTGTATGTAATGTGTTTGTGTGAAATGGTGTTCTTGTTGATGCATTGGGTAGAATGTTGACCTTAGGTTGTGTTGAGATTCAGCTATGAGGATGGAAAAATAATGTAGGGAGGCATAAGAGATTTTTGTTGGGTTTAGGAGGGAGTGGGTTTTGGATGCTCTACCTTATTCTTATATCTATTATATTATGTATTGTGGGAGCCATAAGAGTGAGGGAGGAATAAGGGAATTGGTTTTGGTGTGAGAGAGGCATAAGAGAATTGAGATTGAATGCGTGTTGGAGGGTTTTAAAGGTGGGCATCCAAACCTTTGGGAGGCACAAGGGAACCCCCATTTTTCTTATCTCTCTTTTGGCTATTTGGAAGCCTTTGTGTGGGAATTCTTTGTGTTTAAAAGTAAGTATTTTGTGATTCTTCTCTTTTATGTTTTTGGTTGTATGATTGTGAATATTGAAGCAATGTTTTAGTTGCCATGAGTTGAAACATCCCTCAATGCCTTGTGGTTAGGGCTTGAGGGCCAATGAGAAGAATTGCTTCTTCTTCTCATTGGAAATTGGTTAGGTGGAGAGCGGTGCCTCTCCCCCATTTTTGGCTGTTGTGGTCAAGTGATGGGAAGATGGAGCTTGGTTGAAGAGTTTATTTTGGAGCTATACGTGAAGACAAATTGTACCTCATTGTAGTCCTTCTTGTAAAAATTTCCCACTTTAAGTGAAAGACAATGTCTTAATCCTTGTGAGGAAAAGTTGTATTGATTATTGGTTTTCAAATTTGTGTTGTATACTATAAGGGAAAGAAATAATTGTGTTTGTAAAGCTAGTTGCTGAGTTAGAAAAGAAGCTTTTAAAGAGGAAATATTTCATTCCATTTGAGTTGATTTATTCCCACAAAAAGTATGTTGTTCTTTTTCAAAAAAAAAAAACTATTGGAAAGTTAGTAGCTCTCATCTTAAGATTTATTGAAAAACTTGGTTATAATTGTTGGTGTGAATGGTTGGAAATTAGTAATGTGAAAAAGAAAAGGATTGTTACTTCTTTGTATTCTATGAAATTTATAAAATTTTGAAAAGTTACATTTGATTATTCCCTTATAATAGTGGAAAGAAAGTTAAACATTATCCAAGTGGATGGAAGAGCTTAAATGTTAATTTTTGTTTTTTTATTGGTTAATCAAATAGCTAAATTCCTAAATCTACCGGAGAGAACAAATTACCCATTTGCAACTTAGGCTTAGCCTCCTTGGATTGTGCACAATTTATTAGTAAGATATTGTTAAATTACTCTAAACCCATTGTAACTTGATATCATAATAAGTAAAATTTGACTTGGTTCCTTTTAAAGCCTCTTACCTAAATACTATCAAATCTTTACAAAGAAAATTTAAATATGAAATTAAAATTAGTAACGTTAATAACCATTAAAATATTATTACATTAACACTAATATTGAAAAATTAAAATAATATTAATATTAAAATACGATTTATATTAAAATAAAAATATTAATATTATTAAAGTATTAATATTGTCAGTTTTAAAAAGATATATATATATATAAACCACGTATTAAACTATATATATAAAACAAAGTAATAAGCAAACAAACTTTATTAGGCCACGTATTAACCTGGATATATAAAAGTATACCATTTTATTACATAAGAGTATGTATTCAAAAGCTTTTTCTATATTACGGCGGCCTGTATATTATGTTAAAAGCCGTGGACTCTTCCTTACTCGTTATATATACACTCATTTTTCCATATTACGGCCTGTATATTATGTTAAGCCGTGGACTCTTCCCTATATAATAGTCCACGGCTTAACATAATATACAGGCCAAACTATATATGGAAAAATGAGTCCACGGCTTAACATAATAGTACAGGCCGTACATATGGAAAAATGAGTGTATATATAACGAATAAGGAAGAGTGAAACGGCTTAACATAATATACATGCCGCCGTAATATAGAAAAAGTTTTTGAATACATACTCTTATGTAATACAAATGTATACTTTTATATATCCAGGTTAATACGTGGCCTAATAAAGTTTGTTTGCTTTTATATATTATATATAGTTTAATACGTAGTTTTTATATATATACCTTAATAAAGTTTGTTTACTTATTATTATTATTTTTATATATAGTATAATACGTGGTTTATATATATATATATATATATATATATATATATATATATATATAACAAAAGTTTTTTTATCTTTTTTTTAAAATATTTAATCACTGCTCAATGGAGATTTTGGGTTTTAACCCAATAAATTAAAAATGTGTGTTATTCACATATATATATGTATATAAGTGAATATATATCAATAAAAAGGGTAGAAATTGACAAGTTCATTTGGGCAAATCCAAGAAATCTAAGCTAAAACAAATTAATCAAATGCTTTTAAAACTCTAGAAGAGGGTGTGAACAAAATGAAAAAATAATAAAGTATGTATGCCTCTTCCAAGAGCTTGAAATGGCCTTCAATGGATTTTCATCATCCTTCAATACCTTACAAAACAAAAGAGAAACAATGAGCCAAATGAAAAGAGAAAGAAGCATTCTTAGGCATGCTTTAGGGTTAGATTGTCCCTTTTTCCTCATAAAGGGTCCTAATCCATCCAAAGGATGAGATTCACCCCTACAAAAAATAGGTGGAGAGTGGGTGAGTGGAAATTACCTTTTTAATTTAAATGTTTTATTTCAAAAACATGAGTTGACTTTTTGAGGGGTCACTTTATGGGGTAAGGGAAAGATTGTTCTAACCCCGTGTAAAATGGGGGCCTTGTTAATTGTTTAAACCTTGTGGAATTAAATACCTTGGGTATTTATTTATTTGGCCCCTTTAACCCTCTAAATTCAAGTATGAAATATTTAACTATAATAGGAATTAAATTGTTTATTAAAATAATACTTAGGGAGAAATTTACCATGTTTGGTCAGATTAAATTCATTAAAGTTTAATGTGGGTATAATATTTTTTATAACGAGAAAATTTTATTTCTTAAATAAAATTGACTTCGAAACATTAATGAAGCAACCGTCGTCTTCAAACTTTTTATGGGCATGCTTTTCAAAAAAATTATTCCGTAATTTTTCATTGTTTGCTGTCGGGTTAGCATGGGTTTGAAGCGGGAAAATTATGGGCATTACAAATAACATGCAAAAATGATCCTCTAGGCTCCCTTAGAAACTCAAGTTGAACAACTTTTGGGCAAGAATACGTCGAAATGATGTATTCCAAAGTATAACTGGCCAGGACTCCCTTCCACTAGTGATCAATAACACACGTCCAAGTCATATCTGCATCCTGTAGCCTTTGATAGTCATTGTGGGTCCACATGCACGATCTATAGTACCGGCTTGATCTGGATGCGTATGTTGAAAGCCATTTATATAGTTTTATTCGGAAGCAACAAAGGAATGTATCATACAACTCATGGTATAGGTTCTCTTCTACCCATCTATGTGCATCGAACTCAGGTCCAATGCTGAATATTTGAGAAAACTTGTCCTCCGCGATCTTGAACCATGTTTTAACACTTTCTAAGGTCAAGTGCTCTGTCATCACACACCATAGGGACAAAGATGCATGCCATTTCTCAAAAAAACTTTGAAAAGAGGTCCTGGCAACGAAACCAAGATGTAGTCAGTTTTATACCCTTCACAGAATAGGAAAATCCCATGCACACCGACCTATCACCCAACGGGCACCGAGCACTCACCCAAGGCACGCGCGGGCATTGATTCTCTCCTTTACGTGAGTTTTGTGAGAATGCATCATCGTAGAACAGATAATCAAATGTAGGACAGAAAAGAGCTAAACCACATTCTTATGAACTTAGGAATAGTTATCATCTCATTGTATACAGGGAAGAGAAATAACAAGAAACACATGCAGATGATTCATACAGAAAGAAAATGCATAAGTATTGAACACAGATGATTTATAACAGAGCATTATATTCATACTGCCAAAGTTAATACCCCACATTACATCCCTTGAGGTCATAACATATCCTCATATAATTATGTAGAATCAAATCATGCATCAGAGAGATATTATGCTCATCATATTACAAAGAAGAATGAGAACCCATCCCCTTCTATGTTAAACACTCACTGGGATCTCCTAATCCCTAGCCATAACATCCTCCATTCTATTTTCTGCAGGGCTTCACCTCTCTTCAACTATATCTATTATATCTCTTTCTTCTACCAGGCGCTTGTATATATAGCCTTAGCACCCTCCGCCATGCCTTCTAGAAGTTACAGATCATTTTCCAAGTGTCAAAGTGGTCCTCCATGGAAGCATGCCTTTCCAGATCCAAGATCTCCATTCCTTGTAATGATATCTTCTAGAACCTTCTATCGCATGCCTAGAATATTCCCTTTTTGATCCATAGTCACCAGGCTGACACCTTATCCATAATGGTCATGTTTTTCTTATGTGCTACCTGGGATGTCGAATGCGGCTAATTACAAAACCCATTTTTCTTTACACGTGTGCACCGTGTGTTCCACAAAACCCTGCCAGAACCCTTTCCCTGTGTGCTTTCAACCCATGCACTCTTCTTCAACTAGGTCCCGCGTGCCCACGCACCTTCTTGTAATTAGCTAATATTTTGGGGCCCAAAAATGCACCAAAAATGAATAGACATACCTTGAATGAACTAAACCACTTTGTTTTCTTCTCATAGCATTTTGTAGGGGCCCTTTTTAGTTTCAAAATCAAGTAGTTGCAGGGAAACAAGTGAATCATGAACAATCATTAATAATTGAGCCCCTTCTATAATTGGTGATATGAGGGACAATCAAATTTTATTTTCCGATCGAACTTTGTTATTTTATTTTTAGTCTTTTTACGACATGAAGGTTATTAATTGGACGACATTTAATTTAGTAGATAAGATGGAGACATGACTGGAAGTTTTTGGAAATGAAATAGTTGTGTGTCCCACACCTATTCCATGGCTCAAATTGCTCCTACCCAAATAATATCTACTATATGTGGTCTACTATATGGTCATGATCTCACTCGCACTATTGAATGGATGACCCTAAAATAAACCCAACCATATTGTTTGTTTCTCGTAGCATTTTGTATGGACCCTTTATTGTTTAAATTGGGGTAGCAAGGAAACAAGCAATGCACGAACAACCATTGATAATTGATCCCCTATAATAGCTGGTCATATGAGCAACATGTAGATTTTATCAGCCAATCAAACTTTGTTATTTTTTTATATTATTTCTTTTATAGTGTGAAGGTCATCAATTGGGAGGCATTTAATCTGGTAGATAAGATGAATATATGAACAGAAGTTGTTGGAAATAAAAAAATTGATATTAAATAGTTGCATGTCTCATACATATTGCATTGCTCAGATTTTTTTGTCCCAAATTTAATATATACTATATGTGCTCCACTTTATATTCATGATCTTGCTCACACTATTCATGTGAGTGCAATTTGCACTTAAAGGCCCCAAAAGAAAAAATGGGGGAATTCCAACAAAATCCAACTGCAATGCTTACTTCTTGTAGCGCTATGTAGTCCACCTTTTCAACTATAAGCTTAGATATTTGTAGGAAAAAAATTGTGCATGAACAATAATCAATAATTCAGCCCCTACATGGGTTGTTCATATGAGTGATAGGTAGATGTTATATGATGATCGAGATTTTTGATGTCAAGGTTGTTGATTGGATGACATTTAATTTTTTAGATAAGATGTAAACATGAATTAAAAGTTAGAAATTAAAAGGTGGAAAGTAAATACTTGTGGCTTTGACGTAATAAAAAAGAGCAATAATGTATAATAACTTCGAATCAAAATTTGAAACCCGTATGTTCAATCCCCAACACCTAATAAAGAGTTAATGGTCAAGAAATTTGTGAAAGATTCGATGGGAAAAATTTGATAAAGAACCGACTATCAAGATTGAAAGGAAGTTATTGATCTCCATCAAATTTACACAATTGATTATCTGCCCTTTAAAATCCAAAAATGGCCAACATATTTGATGATTCATTTAATTTTCGTACCAAGTTTTGATTATTAATTTCTTCTTTAGGACATTAATGGCCAAGATAATAGAAGACTTTGTAACATGTTCATTTTTTCTTGCGATGATTAAGTGTGTTTGACCTTATCCTGCATAATTAGTTATAGTGTCTCTAAGAACTAGCAATCACATGTGAAATGTATGGTTGAAACATCAAAAAGGGTTGGGTTGAAGAAATAGAACTAGAGGGAGTGAAAAATCAAGAGAGGAAGAGGGGTGATGAAGAACAATTTTGAGGGAGGAGAAGTGTAAAGGAGGTGAAAATGTAGTAGATAAACAATACAAAAATCTTGTTTCTTACAATTATATGTCATCTTTGTCAATCATTAGAAGGATAAAGGGGGTGCAGTGTGCAAGTTGTCGAGGCAATGTAATTTGGAGATATCTCTGAAAGCAAGGAGTGGTTTATCAATATTTTCAATGTTAATAGTAATTATTTGTAAATTTATCATGTGTGTTTTTTTGGGTATATATAATATACATATATGCAAGGGGATATATATATATATATATATATATATATATATATATATATAAGGTGGATTCACTTGTGTGTCCCATAGAATATTTAAGAGACAAGTATATGTGGAGTGGACTTGCCATCTCAGGGTAGCAACTTCATGCACAATATTGAAACCAAACCATGTTATCTTATTCTTGTAGAACTTTTCAGGTCCCCCTTTTTCCATTTTAAGCTTGAGTAGTTATATGGAGACAAGTGATGCATGAAAAACCATATATAATTGAGCCCCTCTAATTGTTGGTCATATGAGCAACAGGTATATTTTATCTATTAGTCAAACTTGCCTATTTTTTTTATTTTAGTTTCTTCATCGTAAAGGTCAATGATTGGACAACTATTAATATGGTACATAAGACAAATACATGAATTGAAGTTGTTGGAAATAAATATATGGAAATTAAATATCTACATGTCTTGCACCTAATCCATGGTTCAAAATGTTCATGCCAAAATAACATTTTCTATATACATGCTCCACTTTATAGTCTTGATTTCATTTGCACTATTCATGTGAGTGCAATTCGTGATTATAGGGTCCAAAATAAAAATGGGGGAATTCCAATAAATTCAAGGTTCAAAAACATGATGTAATGTTTTCTTCTTGTAGCACTTTATAGCCCCCATTTTTAGTTATAAGCTCAAGCAATTGCATGGAATAGTTGATGTCTGAAAAATCATCAATAATTGAGCCCCTACATTGGTCGTTCATATAGGCGAAAACTAGATTTTATATGTCAATCAAGCTTTATGACACCAAGGTTTTAGATTGGATTATATTTAATTTGTTAGATAATATGAAGACATGATTGGAAAGCTGGAAATAAAAAGGTGGGAAATTTTGGTGTAGTAAAATAACTGCAAGAATGAAAAAATAACTTTGTAACATAAATTTAAACCCATCTATTCAATCCCAAATTCCTCACAAATAGCTAACAGTCAATGTTTGTGAAATACTCAATCGTCAAGATTTGATAAAGAGTTGATGGTAAAATTTAAAGGGAAGTTATTGAAATTCATTGAATTGAATAAGCTAATAAGGAAACATATTGGTTTCCACTCTAAATCTAATATGGTTAGGTTTTAAGGGAAGGAGGGAATGCAAAGTGAGAAGGAAGGAATATGGTAAGGAGTTTGTTGGCTAAGGTGGTTGGAGAAATGGGAGGGGATCAAGGATTGGAGGTTATGAGGCAAAATTTTCTATGAAGTTTCATCAGAGGATTACATATTTACTAATAAAACCATCAAAGTGTACTTCTTTTTTCTAGATTTGAAAGAGATTCCTTGATTTATTAAATTTAAGATATAATGCACTTACTCTAAACGGGACCCTATAGAGAGGAAAAACAAAAAACATGGTGGCCGCTAAAAAGATAACAATAATGGAAAACATGACAAATGCACCATGAATGAAAAAATGGACCTTGAATGAACCCAACGACACTACTTGCTTCTCATTTCATTTTGTAAGGCCCTTTTTCTATTTCAAGTTCGAGTAGTTGCAAGGAAACAAGTGAAGAACTAACAATAATTGATAATTGAGTCCCTCCAATAGTCAGTCATATGAGTGACATTTAGATTGTATTTTCCAATCAAAATTTGCTTATTGTTATTTAAATTTTTAGTGTTTTATGCCATCAAGATCATTGATTAGACACAATTTAATTTGATAGATAAGATGAAGACATGAATGGAAGTTTTTGGAAATTAAATAGTTGTATGTCCCATTTTTATTCCATGGCTCAGATTATTCTTGTCCAAATAATATATGCTATATGTGGTCCACTTTATGGTCATGATCTCGCTTGCACTATTCAATGGATGAATCTCGAATGAACGCAACCACATTTCTTGCTTCTCATAGCATTTTGTATGGCCTCTTTTCGTTTTTAAGTTGGGTTAGTTGCAAGGAAACAAGCGATGTACGAATAACCATTGATAATTGATCCCTTCCAATAATTGGTCATATGAGCGACATGTAGACTTTATTTCTCAATCAAACTTTGCTATTGTTTTATTTTATTTCTTTTATGGTGCGAAGGTCATCAATTGGGTGGCATTTAATTTAGTAAATAAGATGAAGACATGAATGGAAGTTGTTGGAAATTAAAAAAATGAAAATTAAATAGTTGCGTGCCTCGCACCTATTTCATGGCTCAGATTGTTCTTGCCTAAATTTAATATTTTCTATATGTGCTACACTTTATGGTCATGATCTCTCTCACACTATCCACGTGAGTGTAATTTGTACTTAAAGGGCCCAAAATTTAAAAATGGTGGAATTCCAATAGGTTTTAGGTTAGAGATATAGCTACAATACTTTCTTCTTGTATCAATTTGTATCCCCTTTTTAATTATAAGCTCGATTATTTGCAAGAAATAGTTGATGCACAAACAATAATCAATAACTCACCCCTACATCATTTGATCATATGAGCAAAAGATCGATGTTATATGTTGATTGAGTTTTTTGACATCAAGGTTGTTGATTGTATGACATTTAATTTGTTATATAAGATTTAGACATAAATGGAAACTTGGAAATGAAAAGGTGGGAAGTAAATACTTACAGCTTAGGCGTGGTAAAATAAATCAATAACGTAGAATAAATTTGAATCAAAAATTGAAATCCATATGTTCAATCCCTAACACCTAATAAAGAGCTAATGGTCAAGATTTATGAAAGATTTGATAAAGAGTCGATAGTCAATATTGAAGGGAAGTTATTAATCCCCATCAAATTAAATAAACCAATAGGGAAACTATTTTTTAACGTGTTAAAGATGAATTTTTTGGCTTTTAAGGGAAGGAGGGAATGCAAATTGAGAAGGAAGATGGGAAGGAGGGTGCTTAGCTATGGTGGTTAGAGAAACAAGACATTTATAAAGATTGGAGGTAGGATTTTTGTGGATGGAGGAACACATGCTAAAATCCCCACATGGTGTCATCTGAAGCAAGAAACTTGATGAATTTTCTATATAAAATATATTAAAAAATAATTCAAACATGATGGGGTCTAGGTAGACCCTAATTGCATCACAATTAGGGGTTAAATTTGACATCCTTTGACATGTTTTTCATTATTTATCCATAGAATACTTGTAAATATTTGAAATAACCATCACGTATGATTTGGATATTTTAAATATAGCCATAATTTTGCATATATATTTATATACTAACCATATAAATATATATAGAAAAATTTAAGTTAATAAATATTTTTAAAATGTTTTATTAGTAGTGTATGTGTAAAGCACAATATTGAGAAAATTAGTCTCCTAATAAATTTAATTTATGTCAGATGGTGGTGTGTTAAATTTTTTTTCTCCTTAATCTACCCGTCATGGAGCTTGCTATTATGTGGACATTTTAGATCTTTCAGCTTGCAGGGGTTAGGTAAACCAGGTTTAACCAAACCTAAGTCTCATCTAAGTGACTTGACTCATGGGTCGATACAAATGTTGTATAAGCTATAAGAAAAGAAAAGAAAATTTTTACTGGTTCAAGGTGATCATATGCAATGGATCCTACGTATCTTGACTTCCATAGATGCCACAAGCCATGTGATATGACTTCCTGTGCAAAAGATTAGAATAATTGGCTGTGAAAAAAATTAATTAATTTTTTAACAAGAAAACATTGTAACAAAACATTAGATCATTTTAGAAAAAATTAATCTGGTAGATATAAATAAAACATTATTAATGTTTTACAACATTACCATGTTATTATTTAGAATGGAATCTTTGGAATTGGATAAAAATTCACGTCAAAAAATAATTACAAGTGAAAATATATAATCATATGATGTAAGTTTTATTGCCATGCAAGACATGCACATGTAACATCAATATTAGGTTTAACTAATTTATGATTAATTATTGTTTAGATATAATCTAAAACCAATAATAAAGTAAATGTAATAAATCACATGTCTTATATACATATATTACATTTAAATTGTGATCTCATAAAAGCTCTTGAAATCTAGGTAATGGAAGTGTGGGATAGGGTTAGAATAGATTGCATCGATTTAGAAATGAGATGGATTGATAATGATCTCAAAGTGTGCAGGGTATGTTGAATTGTCTTGAAAATATAGGAGTCTAAATCTAAGGGGAGCAATAAGTTACTTGTCTAGGGAAACATTTCTTGGACAACTTTTCTTATTGTAGAATTTTACTAAATATTGCCTCTATAACTATGATCTTTTGTGTTTTTAGCTCTACAAATTGCATTTATAATGATTTTATTACAATTGTGCATTAGATTAGGGATTCTTCTTTACATTATTTAAATTCTAGATCTATTTTTTGAATACATAAAATGGGTTAGTCTGATTGGGTTGAGTTTCCATCAAAATGCTTGCGTAGTGTATTTGTAATATTCTAAAGAGACATCAAACGCTTGTAGTTCCCCACCTAATGAATGTGTGTAAGATGTGCCATAGTAATGTGTTTCAATAATGAATACCTCGATTGCACCTTGAAAACTTGGAAATGATATTTATTTTAGGGTTTAAATTTGTAAAATGACCTAGGGGATATATAAAATATATGCAAACTTATATTTGGTTGATACCTGCTTGAGAGTTTGATTTGGTAAATGGGTGTTTTATTATGATCTCTTAGGTAGTCCCCAAAAATGTGAGATACGAGGTCCTTTGAATTAGGTGATTGTTATGAACGGTTATCTCACTCAATTGACACTAGGATGACTAGGATAACTTATGTATACTAAAAGCGATTGTTAAGAATTTGGAAGACAAATTTGTTAGCTTAGGAAAAATCTATCCAAACGTATTTTATTTTTCATGGTTGATTCATCCTGCTATGGTGTGAATTGATTTTTTTTCAATTGAATATGCTGGCTAAATGTCTGAAGATGTGTTATATATTCAAAAATTAGGTTTTTTACTCATCTTTATTGAGTAGGAAGTGTGGCTTGGTAATCAAGAGTGTTATTATAGAAATATGTGTGTAGGAATTGGTCATTTAAGTGCACAATGATTAATGGGGTGAGATAAATGTCAAAATCCATTGGTTTAGATTTATTATACTAAATTTCCCCCCATTTTAATCTATTAATTTAAAATTTATTTATTGTAATAAATACATTTAAATACAAACCCCCTAAAAGGAATATACATGTATGAGACTGTAATGTGTGTGTTTCCTTATCCTTTCTCTTTTTCCATACATGTGAAACTATGTGCCACATTAAACAATATGTATCATATTCCAACAAAGATACTCATTCAAGATTAGTAAACAACATAAACTGAAAGTAAAAAACACAAAACATGTAAACTTGTTTTCCCTTGGCGTTATACATATGAGAGAAGGGAAATTACAAATAAGATAGCTATAGAAGTTAAACCTTTTATACATAGCCATCTCTAGAAATTAAGCCTACTAAGTGAAGCTCTCTCTATAAATTAGGTTTATTATGTGAAGTCATCTCTAGTAATTGAGCATGTATACACCATATTTTTGACATTGGCTAACCATTTATTTTAAGCAAGGGATTCTAATGCATTCTCCTCCTGAGTGGGTGCCTTAAAGGGCATGCTAGGATTAAGGTATGATAAAAATTGGTCATGTTGGCTAGACCACAACATTTGAGAGATGTCTCTATTATCATTAGTTGCTCGATACTAGCCTCGTTTATTCCCTTTCTTCACACATTTCACTCATTATGTCTACTTATCTAATAATTTCTACTTGTTTCTTCTAATTTAATGTTGTTACCCTTGTTTTCAGTCACATTGAACCTTCATCATGCATCCCTGTTTATTCCCTAGCCTCTATTCCTCATGCTTTCAACATTTGACCTTATGGTTTCTCGTAAGGCTGACGTCATCACTTATGGGTGATGGCACTTGTTTTGGATTTTCCATAGCTAACGCAATCACCCATGGGATATCACGTCAGATATATATACCCCAATGTTTTATTAGTACTAGAACTAATAAATAAGATTTTGAACATACATATACTTTCTTTTTCTCGCACTATTTCACACTACTTTGTACTTATTGATGTACTTTGGATTCTTGAAGATTGTCTCTTTTGCATTTGGGTCACCATAGTGAGTTAGGACTAGAGATCTTCTTGTTGATATTTCCACTTATCCACCCATAGATATTCTCTCAGTGTTATTAGAGTAATATTGCATTGCATCTCTTTACACTTTACTAGTTTTTTCTTATAGATCCCAATGCAACCATGTTGCTATTGAATAAATATAGACCTCACTCATAACATTATATTTCAACAATGCACCTAAGTTCGAACATATTTGAGCTTTAATACCACTGTCCAAACCTTCTTATGTTTCATTTTTTTTATGATTACGTTTTAAGATTTTTATTGAATGTGATTTACATATATGTCGAAGAGTATAGTGACGAGTGTAGTATTGATTATTTGTTTACATGTATGGTAGTGGGTGTTATTGGACATGTTGTCATGAAAAATTTAGAGCATGAAAAATTAAAAATTTCAGCCATGAAAACTCATCCTACCCTTTGAAAACCTGTATCCCGGTCATTTTGAACCCTTCCTTTGGCCAGCTTATCAGCTCTAACAACCCCTCCAGGTCTGTGTCATCCTAATTATGGATAAAAGGAAGGTGATAGCATGGTTTTCAAGTGTGTTTCATGTGCAAAGGAATGAATCTAGGTTGAATTCATGATAAGACTAAGCTTTGAGATGGAATAGTGTTCTCCAAAGCACTAAATTAGCTATTTTTAGCCATATTACATCATATGGGCATCCTCCTGAAATTGGTAGGGAAGACTTAAACCATATAAAAGTTGTAAAAGATAGAAATGAAGTTATATAAGGTAGTTTGGGGAAAATGTATGGAGATAATTGGTTTCGAGAACAAGTTAAGAAAAATTGGGTCATTTTGGGCACAAAGAATGAAGGATCTAATGAAGAAATTCAATTTGTTTGGGATATTATAGGAGTTCTGGGAGGAGTTGGAAGCTCATAAAATACTCAATGGAAAGTGTTAGGTTGTGGAGCCTGTTTTCATGTGTGAAAGTGTTGAAGACTGTACACTAAGAGTACTGTACACTTTTCATGTATCCTTGCCAGGGTTCGGGGTCGGGTCGGGCCCCGGGTCTGGGGGCGCAGCCCCCGAAATTTTTTTTTTAGGCGTAAAATTTTTTGGCCTCGAAAAATGCACCCGACATATCGGGAAACGTGCTTTTCTCATATGGGTGAGTTTTTTGACCCATAGGTTTATGGGACGGGTTTTGCCCATGGTTTTGATACCCACGGTTTTGTAAAACTGCTTAAGCAGTTGTCTATTTATATGGTCTTATGCATATGATAGATTTACAAGCAAATGTATTGTAGATGTGTTTTGAATTCGGGTGTGAATTCTGTAAAGTTTGTTGAGCATAGCTCCAAACGGATCTGGGTATTGTATTGAGAGAGTGGTGGCTTGTAATAAAATCTGAGCAAGTGATTCTTGGTGGATGTAGCCCAAATTGGGTGAACCACGTTAAATATTGTCTCTTTGTGTTGTGTTATTTTATTCTGTAATTTTATTTGAGATCTGTAATAATTTCTGCATATTAGTTTCTACTGTTACGATTCTATGAGGGATTATTCCGCATATTTTATCCCTTATTTCCTAACAGAAAGATATTAGAATTATCCACATTATGAGAACATAAATTTTTGTCTAATTCTTCAATATATCATGTGATAGCTCAATTCACTACTATTGTTCCTTCATGCTAATAGGGTGAATGGTGCCAAAATTCAAGTTTTAGGCAGAAATGGATCTTGATAATGCCTAATATGATATCAATAGTTTATTTGGAGTTAATATCATATAATATTTGACCCCAAAACACCATTTTATTGTTGGGTGTCATAGTGATGTGTTGTCATTGATGTCAAGTGATTAGTAATTGTTATCCAATTTTCCCCCTGGAAAAATTAGCTAACTTGATGAATTGGACTTAGGAAGTTTCATGGAGCTTTAAGGGAAAATATGTAAAATTCAAGTTTTTTCATGCTTTAGGGGCACTTGTAATTATTTCAGGACATTTCTCCATTTTTTACCTAACTCCTAAATTCAAAAGAAGTCCAAACAATAAGAAAATTTTAGAAAAAATGAGATGATTTGACATTTTAGTGCATTACAAATATGGGGGGTGCAGATATAACTAGTTCTCCTGGAACCTAAGTTCCCCACATTGGTATAATTCAATAATGTGTGGAGATGTGGATGTTTGGAGGTCATTTGGAATAGTTCCATCGGGGTCAATGTTCCTCACAATTGAGGCCGGTCTATAATGCAAGGATGAGTGAAGGGTTGAGTGGATTGTGGGTAGGAAGATGTTGGATGGAACAATGTGGGGTGGAATAAGTTCTCAGGAACCCAACGTTCCTTACTGAGGTAGAGGATTTGAAAATCGAAGGGAAGTGAGGGGAAGGAAAAAGAAGTGGTGAGTGAGGGTGTTATAATGTGGAGATGCGGGAGTTTTGGGGAACTAAGGCCCCAGGGAAACTGTTCCAAAGTTCCACTCATGGGCCGATAATATGAAAAACACCAAACTTGAGCACAATGTGGATAGAGAAGAAGAACAAGGAAATCAAGGCCCCAATAAGTACCACTAGTACCTTGAACACCCTGAATACCTGAACAACAAAGGGAAAATAAATTTAAGTATGAACTATGAATTAAATTAGGAAACTTGTGTTCCTCCCGACCCCTAGAGATCTGCATGGCAATATATTTTCACCAGATGATCTAGATTTGATAAAATTTATATCACTAGAAATTTATTTTCATGCTCTACACCATGGAAATAGAAAATATTGAGTTAGGCGAGAGTAGGTGGGTAAAAAAGGCAAAAACACTTTGAGCATTAAATAAATAGTTCCAAGTAGATGAATAACTAGATTTAATAGAGTATTATCCTCTTTCTTCGTTCATAAGGAAAAAGACGTTAGGTAATATATTTGTAAGACTTCCCATGCCCCTTTTCAAATAATTAATGCATCTTGTTGGTGTGTAGGGGAAAAAGTTTGAGTTTCTCTTTTCCCTTTCTTCCCATATTTTTCTATATATTGTAAAAACCACTCATTTGCAAGGGGGGAAATTATTGTAATTCTTGTGCATTCTCTTTCAAGTACTGCATATGTGTGTATGAGCTACAAGCCCCATATTTGAGCTTTTGTATGGTGAACCTTTCCTCTCACCTTCATTGTAATGTATTGTGCATCCTTGTAAAGTAATTAAATACTTGTTTTGTGGCTATTTTCTGCCCTAGTTGTGTTCTATTACATTTTTCCTTTCCTTTCATTGCATTTGTAGGTGTTTTTTGGATCTTTTATTCTCCTTGTAATATTCATATGTATTGTGTTCCATGGATATGATGGTTTCAAGTTTGTGTTAGACTGTGGCACTCATGTCTGACATCTCTAAAATCATTTTTCTCCCATTTCCTCCTCATTTGAGAGTTTCTCTCCACCCTTTTCATGGTGCTACCACCTCTGTTAGCTTAGGATTTTCCTCTTTTCATGCTTCTTTCTCTCCCTGGTCCCTTGGAATTTTAGGATGGGGTTAGATAGTTTCTTTTCCTCACTTAGGGGTAGTTTAGCATTAGGATTAGATAGAGGAACCGATTTTCTCTAGAGGTTGATCTCATTTTGTAAGTCCCACACTTGTGAGGGCATCCCATGTTATCAAAAATTAGTGATTTGTAATAAGAAAATCCTATGGTGCTACTTTTTTTGCCATAACAATGATGTCAAAGGATATCCAAGTTATTTAGGTGTTTTCATGAGGTGTTAAGTCATGATGTCATGTTGTTCAAGTAGAGTCTAGGTGCTTGGTCAAACAAGAAAGTGGTGGGACTAAGTCCTTTGAGTCTTCCCAAGGTTGTATGAAGATTCATAAGGTCAAATGTGGTCCATGAGATGTGTGTGAGGTGGTATTGAGTATGTAACAAGCCAACATGGCCAATTTAGGAATAGTTAGGTAGCTTTAGGCTTAATCCTAGTCTTAGGTCAAGCAGGTTGGCATGTAAACATTAGAAATGGATCAAGGAAAAGTAGGAAAAGCATGTTTGGATCAATATGAGATGGAATAACATGTATAGGAGGAATATCAGGTCAAGTGTCAAGCTTGTAGGGCATGAAGATGGTCATTCTGGAGATTTTTAGTGAAGACAAGCTCGATAGGCAAGTGAGGATGATGAGCCAAGGTATGATGATGAAAATCAATCATGTAATGAGCACAATATGATGGTAAATTATGTGTATAGAGCTTATCAAGTTTCTAAGGAGGTGAATTGAGCACTTATACAGGAATGTATAGTACACTTTCTCACATCTAGAGATCAAATGATGCAAAAATGAGATGGAGTAGAGATTTTTAGAGTAAAATATGATAAAGTGGCCATTATAAATCATTGATGAGGTATTTTTGAAGGTGTGGTCAAAAGTTTAGGACAAAAAAATGATTTTTGTTCAAGATATTCAAGTTTTACTAAAACAGGGTTAAGATAGAATGGCTAAAAAAATGACCTTCCTTCTTGCCAGTCAAAAAAATTAAGAATCCTTCTTCAGATAAATCATAAGAGGATTTTTTAAGAAGATTCAGATACAATTTTTTTTCAAAACATTTGAATTCAAATGGTTAATGGATAAGAAAGTTATTGTCATTTTTTAGTCATTGTCTAAACCCTCACCAAACCCCAGGTTTGAAGCGATAGGCATGAAATAATTTTTTGGTCAACAATCACTTGTGTAAGTTATAAAAACCTCTCAAGGTTTTATAAGAATATCTCTAGTCCAAGATTGTGGTATTGTTTTTCCAAGCATGCCTATACAATATAATTTTTTCTCTATTTTGTAAGTTTTGTGTAAACAATCTTATTTTTGAAGGTCCCAAGATGAATCTTCAAGTGTGAAATATTGTGTAAGGTTTACTTGATGTTCTAATTTTTTTTAGGTATGTTCCTTGCGTATTTGGTGTGAATTGATTCCATCTTCAATTCCTACTGTTAAAGGGCAATCTAGAAGAGAAACTCTGCCTGAGTATGTTTTGAAGATCATGAAAGTTTTGATCTTTTGGATATATAATGGAGCACGATATAAATTTGGTAAGTTTCATATCATCTACACCCTTAGTGAAATGTGGTGTTGAATCCATGACTAGCTGGTTAAATGTGCAATCTTTCTCAAGCATTGAAGATGGTCTCTAGACAATAAATATTAGTAAGTACCTTGATTGAATGCATGGTGCATGAATTGAATGATATTTCTATGCCTAATCTTGTCAATAGGATGGTATATATAGACCTTAAACAACATCTCAAATATTAGGTAAGTTATTGAATTATTCTCCTTGTGTCTATATAAACTCTTCTATGAATGGAATACAGTCTTGAATGACTATTATTTGAATACTGTGAAGAAATGTTTCATGAGTTGCTTCATGCCCTGGTTGGACTACCTCCAAGTATATATTTTTTGATGTATAACCTCTTTCTATAACTACATGATCATATATGACTCCACAAGTCCCACATTCTTCAAGAGTCAAGACTGAAAAGACTAGCTCTTACACTTAAGATACTCTAATAAAACTTGGATACTACATTATGAGTAATGCAGCATATGAAGAGGCTCTTGCTTCTGACCTTGCATGTGTCTTAGACCTTCTCACTCACCAAATATTAATACAAGGAAATGGTTTGACAGTTAAATTTTTTTTTGGGGTAGATGAAATGTTTTGTCAGATAAATCAGAAGGTTAGGGAGTTGAAATGCTTTATTTATTCATCATGTGCATCAATGAATCTAGATTGTACCTAACAAATTTGAAACTATACCTATAAATCTCAGTTATAAATAATCATTGTTATTTGGTAGTTTCATTTGAAGAATTTTCATATACTTGTATGTAAGAAAAGTGAGCAAGGTGAAGAGTTATTTAACATGAAGTGGAAAAATCATGTGTGGGAGTTAATCTTGTTTTATAAAATCTTATCCTTTTATGTGAAGATGTTGTTAAAGGAATTAATAGTTTCTTAAGAGAGAGATCTAACCATGCTTAAACATTAGGTGAAAGTATATGTAAGAGGTGTGAATGAAACCTTGGTGAATAGTCATGCTTTAAAGAAGCATAATGACATGTAAAGAAAAGGAAAATATAGAATGTATGTGATGTTTTCATGATAACATGTTTGTAGGAGGTTAAATACTTGAGATAATGAGTGTTTTGAGAGAATAATTCAAGGGGAGAGTCATTGTTATCACCAAAAAATAACACCCTTCAGTTTGTCATGCCTGTGTGAATGAGAAACCAGTGTTTTTGGGTAACATTGGACCATATCTCAAGTTGTGGGACTTTCTACTTGAGATGGACCTCTAGAGAAAGCTTGTTCCTCTACCTAATCTAATGTAAAAAACTACTCCTAAGGAAGGAAATATAGCTAACTAATCCTAACTATCAATTCCAAGGGACCAGGGAGAGAGAGAAAGGTTAGAGAGATGCATGAAAGTAAAATCCTAAGCTAAAGAGGTGGTAACACTAAGAAAAGGGATTGAGACATCATGCTGAGGGAGAATAAAGAAGTAAAATGGAGTTGAGATATGCCAGACTGATGTGAAATAGACCCGGATCTTCATTTACCATCTGCAATCCATGAAACACAACAAAAAAACATGCAAATGAAAGAAACATGCACATAATAGAACAATAATAATGGAGAGGCAAGGGAATACAAGAAAAATTAGAAAGGGTTGAAGGAACACCACAATACACAATTTTTAATGATCCATAATATATATATTCCATTACATGTGTGGAATTGAGGAAAAAATAAAATTATGGAGTCCATGTGAAGGCTTTCCGCTCAATGGAATTGAAAAACAATTTTACAAGATTTTCCCCATATCCCAGAATATCTCCCCTTCTCAAATGAGACATGTTTATAATATATAGAAGTGAATGAGAGAAGAGAGAAAGAGAGAATCCCAAAATTCTTCTCCCACCCACCAACAAAATTCATTAGTTGATATGAAAAATGCATGGGCACTTTTGAAAGTCCATCCCCCAATCTACTCTTTCTTGTGGAAGAAGAAAAATGGCCATACTTCATTCATGTTGGTGGTTGGGATGCCTGGAACTGCATTTTTTTTAGATTAGTACATTTTATTATTTTTCACCCACCTAATCTCACCAAAATTAACATCTTCTGGTTCCATGGTGTAGAGAATGTTGAGACCTTTCCAACGATATAATTTTTTTCAAATTTTGAGCATCGGATCAAAATCTATGCCCATCTGAAAATTTGCATTCATCCACACAACAGATGGCAAAAATGCAAATTCGCAAAATGCAAAGTACACAACTGGGAAATTGCAAAAAATACCCCAGGGTCTGAAACTACAAACTGTACAACTATGAAATTACAAAAATTCCGCCCAGGCCCAACACTGCAGAAGTGTAAAAAATCCCCCCAGGCCCGAAACTTGAAAAATATGAGAGAGAAAAGAATATAGTTTTCTTCAATTTCCAAGGAAAAGGTCACATTTCCAAGTACTGCTTACAAGAACCTTAAAGTCAGTTTTGGGAAAAAAGAAATCTGAAGAGGCATAAACAAGGTAGTATGCTATAATTGCAACAAGATTGGACATAGTGCTAGAAAATGTCATGATAAAGTGTTAAGGTCGATATCATAGCTAGAATGACAGTCTAGACCAATTCAAATATAAGAATAGTGTCATATACTTCAATTGTCATGGACAATGACATTTTTCAAGACATTATCATGAGTCTCCTAGATATAGAAAAAAGTTGAATGCATTTAAAAGGAAAGGAAAAAAGGTATTCAATGTGAAGTAAAATTATAAGGATGAAACCAAGAAAACCATGGTTGAGAGAGACACTAGAAAGAATAAAGTTAAGTACATATACAGAGTCAAGGAAACCAACTCTAGTCCTGAAAAGACAAAGAATGACAAGAAAATAATATGGGTAGATGATGACGAGATAAGACAATTAATGATAGTTATAGGAGAAACAATTTCAAGCAAGGTAGAAAAACATTATGAGATCTAAGAAGAAATATTACCCCTAGCTGTGGTATAAAAAATATATGAGATGCATCACATGTGAATTCTAGGCATCTAATCAGAAGAATAAGACACAGGAAATAAGGTTCTTACACCTAAAATTTCATCCAAGAAAATTCATAAGGTCTCAGAGGCAAAAAGGGATAGGATAGAGTCATCATGTGTTGTTAATTACTATAAACTATTCTAATGCGTTTCAATAGGGATTTTGTTCCTTCTCTAGGATTCTATAAGGCATGTATCACTTGAAGGAATCATGATGAGTCTTGTAATTACTTTTTCATCTTGTAGCTACTAAACCAAGTCCTCTTCATGATGAGCTTGAGTCAACTGATCAAGGTATGATTCTGAGTTTATTTCTCAATTTCTATATTCAAAGTTGTTTGCCCATATAAAGAACAAAGCTTCCATATTGCTAGATAAAGTGTCAAGGTCTAATATCAGACATATTAGGTCTATCTAGAAAGTTTGAGAGGTCTTTCTAAGGAGGAAAGTAAAAGTAATACTAAGTTGTTTGTCATTAGGTTTTCCATACCATATTTATCCAAGTTTGCTAAATGGTCATCCTTTATAGTGTGCATTCCCAAGAAGAGATAAGATTGTGAAAGCATGTCCTGTGATCATGATTTTACATAAGGATGTCAAGTGTGTCATGGTTGTCAAGAGTCCAAGATACGTGTTTTTTAACTTTCTCATAAATTCATTACGTTATATGCATTAAGTCGTGGTATACATCTTGCTATAAGGTCTTTGGTAGAGTCACATTGTATAGTGTTCATAAAATTTCTCAAGAAAATGTAAAATTATGAAATGATGTCATGTGGTTATGTCCATGCACAAAGCTATGAACAGTGTGTGTAAACATTTTTCATGTTCTAAGTTGTAATGAAGTGCATTTGGTCTCAAACGTGATAGTACAAAGATGATATTCAAGTACTCTCGTGAAGGAACACAATGCTAGGAATGAAGTCATAGCCCTAGATGCATGAATGATATGTAGCAAGCCTATTATACCCCATGAAGATGATGTAAAGGAGAATTACACATAGTTAAATCCCTAAGAAAGTCAAGACAATGGATATACAAAATGATGCTATGGTCATGAGAATTGGAATTCATGATGTTCTAACTGGTCTATTGGATATTTGGTTGATCATTGAATCTAAATTAGGTCATGTTGGAGAGGTTGGAGTTAAAGGATATCAAAATCACTAAGTGGTTCTTGAATCACAAGTTGGAAATTTTCTTCAAATAACAAAGAGAAGGCTCCCTAACTTATAAACTTGGTTGCAAGAACACCTACATGAATAGTAGTTATCTTGTGATTAAAATTTGATGTTGCCTCTGTTAAGTGAGTTCAAGTCAAGTAATTTCTAGCCATGTGAATAATAAAAGTCTGTGGGTATATCTTGAGAGTAACCCGTTAAGTTGATATTGAAGGTCAACCTCAGACATATGTCAAAAGGAATAGTAGGATTTGAAATGATCTATATAGATAAATGAGGTATTAAACCTCACTGACTTGCTACTAAGCTCTTTTTTTTATGGTGCAATCTTCTGGGAAGAGCTTTAAATCTTGAATGAGTTCTTAAGAGCATGTACAAAAGGAATAATCTCCCCAGGCTTCTTGAAACCCTGTATGAGGTTTGGTTGAATTCCTTTGTGTTTTAAAGGATTACATTAGTATGAAGGAGATAAAATTATATATTGATGTCTCTAAGATTTTTGTAAGTTGATATTAACTAAGTTAAAACTCTAACTATCTTATATTTGCAATATCTTCATGACAATATCAAAAGAAGCAGTTGCTTGGGTTTTAAAGGGCAGCACATACCCAATGTAAAATATGAAGAACATAAAGTTGAGAGGGCACATGAATGTTGGCATGAAATACCTCAAGAGGAAAAATCTAGTATGTGTGAAAATAGTCTTGATAAAAAATGAAATAATTACTAGGAAAACCATGACAGAGCTTTCCTTGCTTGACAAAGTTTAAGGTACATCTGTAGGGTTATGACTTGGTTGAAGAAATTCAAAAGTTGAATATGAAAATAAGACCTAAAATTTATAAACTGGGGAGAGAGATATTTAGGAATGGTAAAATATCAGAGAAAATAAAGGTTATAAACTCTTTAGAGTAAGTAAGAGTCATCATTATTCCAAGATTGTGGCCATGACTGAGACAGTGAAGAGATTGCTCATAGAATGACTAGGTGTTTAAGTCAAAGTATGAAACTTATAAGACATCTTGAAGAAAATGAATTAAACACAAATCCTGACATAGCTATGATCACTCATAAGGTATAATAGGCCTTCCCAAGCTATAGGTGACAAGGTGAGAATACTAAGGTGTTAAAAGGAAAAGGTGGCCATGAAGACTTAAACTAGAACCTGTGAACAAAGAATGGAAAGATATCTTGAAAAGATTATATAAAATGATAATAATGAATATTTAAATTGTTTCATTATACCAAAATCTCATAATCCGTACCAATCATCAAAAGAAGGACTATCCTAACTAAAAGGCCTAATTAAACAAAGATCACAAAGAAGAAAAAGTGAGTTAAACTTTGAATCAAGTCATGAAATTCCTCACATAGATATAACTCTCAAATGGGTACTTAGAAAATTGATGTGTTTATAAATCGAGGTATTTCACAAAAATATATACTTGGTTTTGTTATGGTCCAGGGCCAGTACAGAGGAATGGATCTAGAAAGTGAAGTAGAGAGAAAAGGACACAAGCATTGAAAATTGAGCTAAACCCTTATACCCACACCTAGAAATGGGAAATGGGTATTCAAAAGTGGTCTTAGTTTTATTGGGTGGCTGATAGATTGATCCAACCTATAACTCACCATCAACCTTGGTTTTGAGGAACAAAATAGAGAGTTTTTGGAAAAGGAAACCAAATAAGCTATTTCTTTTGTTTCTAAGGGATTAGATGATTATTTTGGCATGCTTATAGGCTAGAGAACATGTTTTTGGCCTATCGTCAATAATTTTGAGTTTTTAAATTCAAAAGTATAGGTTTTAAAGGCTTTTTGAATTGAGAATTTTTTTTTAGCATGTTTAAAAGGATTGATTGGGTTGTTGGATCAACCTAACATGTTTGAATGTGAAATGACATAAATGATGAGGATTTTGTGATCAAAATTTTCAAAATCTTAAAATTATAGCATGAGTCAAGGAGGAGCTAGTGGTATAGGCATGTTGATGGAGTATGAGATAATTATTGAATTTTTTTTCTAAATGATGTTAATAACACTGCAAGATCTTTTCATCACCTTGATGAAACTTGTGTCTATTATCTTGATGAGATGGTCATGATTTAGATCTCATATCTTGGTTTCTCAGGTAAATGGAGATGGCTTGCATCCAAGGTGAGCATTGGAAGGATGCTTCATGAGATGGTTATGCTTCTAGAGAGTGTCAAAGTTCATCTAAAATTCACAGAATATCAGTTTCAAGGACCTATATATGACTTTGAGACCAAGATGGATAAAGTAAGAAGCTAAGGGTTTATACAAGGTAAGCTAGTCAAACATGATAATTATCCTCAAAGGAGGTTGCTCAAGTCTAGGGGGAGCTTGGTAAATCCTAGATGACATCTTTTCAAAACATGTACAGGAGCTCAGAGCTCAAATAAGTGAGATAACATAGAAAGGAGACATGGAATGCAATGATTTGGAATGCATTTCTTGAAGAGTGGCAAAGTGACTACAATATGATGTATGGACAAGACTGAATGCACGTTAAAGAGAATATTACACTCTAGTGGAGAGCCATTTCAATGTTCAAGATAGGTCCATGAATCTCATTTGTTGTTGGTTAGTGCCAAGGAGAAAGAATATAGTCCTAGGGGGAGCTTATGAACAAGTAAGACTGCCTACACTCATTGTTATCTTTGGTTGTCATTATTTTCATGTCAAGTAGTCAAAGTTACCTTTGTCATAGATGTCAAAGGGGGAGAGTGAACCAAGAAAAATGAGAAAGAGGTCTTGTAGGTGTTGGTCTTGTTGGTGGTAGTTGCCATCAAGGAACAAAGGGGGAGATTGTTGGATGTCACAGTGATGTATTTTCATTGATGTTAAGTGTTCATGTGATGTCCAAGGTGTTTAGGATCTTCCAAGTTGTCCAGGTGTCTTCATGAAGTGTCAAGTCATGATGTCATGTTGTTCAGGTATGAGTCTAGGTGCTTGGTCAAGCAAGAAAGGTTAGTGTGAAATGTCCTCTGAGTCCTCCCAAGGTTGTATGAAGACTTCATAAGGTCAAACATGGTCCATGAGATGTGTGTGAGGTGTAAACGATTATGTAACAAGTAAACATGGTAAATTCATGAAGAATTAGGTAGCTTCTAGGCTTAATGCATAGTCCTATGTCAATCAGGTTAACAAAGAAACATGAGAAATGGATAAAGAAAAGTAGGGAAAGCATGGTTGGATCTAGTATGAGTACGGAATATCATGTATATGAGGAGTATCAGGTCTAAGAATCAGGCTTATAGTGCATAAAGATGGTCATTCTAGAGCTTTTTAGTGAAGACAAACCTAGTAGGCAAGTGAAGATGATGAGACCAAGGTATGAATATGCAAAATAAAGCATGGAATGAGCACAATATGATGGTAAATGATGTGTATAGGGCTTCACAAGTATCTAAGGAGGTGAATTGAGCACTTATATAGTCTGATATAACACACTTGCCTCAGAACTAATAGAACAAATGCTAAAAAAATGAGATAGGGTAGAGATTTTTAGAGTGAAATATGATTAATTTTTCATTAGGAAATCATGGAGGATTAGGATTTTTAAGCTTGTGGTCAAAATTTTAGGACAAAATAATGAATTTTTGTGCAAGATATTCAAGTTTTACCAAAACTGTGTTATGAGCTAGAAATGCTAAAATAGTGACCTTAACTTCTTAGCACTCAAGAAAAAATTTGAAAATCCTTCTTCAGATAAATCACAAAGAGTATTTTTTGAAGACCACTTAGATATAGAAATTTTGCAAAAAATTTTGGTGTCAAAAATCGGTTGCAAGAGATCAAGAAAGTTATCTTCCTTTTTACTAGTCACTGTCCAAACCCTCTCCAAACCCTTGTTTGCAGCGATATAGAGCATTTAAAAATGATATTTTTTTGATCATCCAAATCACTTGGGAAAGTTTGAAAACATCTCATGGTTGTATATAATCTCTCTAGTTCATATGGTGGTAGTTTTGATCTTCAAGCATGACTATATAGTACAATGTTTATTTCTATTTTTTAAATTTTGTGCAAACAATCTTATTTTTAAAGGTCTCATGAAGATCCTTGAATCTCCCATGATTCTTAAATCTCTTTGTGTATTAAGGTGTAATTGGTGTTCTAAAACCAATTTCAATTATATATCATTGTGCATTTTTATGTAATTTTAGTTCCATCTTCCATTCTTACTGTTAAAAGGCGAAGTCTAGAAGAGATAGTCTGCCTGAATATGTTTTGAAGATCTATGCAAGTTTTGGAACTAGTTAGAGATATTGAATGAATCAATATATAACTTTGGTAAGTGGAACACTAATCATCTACAGGTCTCGTTTCTTGAAATATGCCAAGTGGTAAAGCCATGACATCTTGATTAAATGTGCCAATTCTTCATAGCTACCATTTGAAGAAGAGTCAAATCTTGACGTGAAAATAGAGGTAATACCTTGATCCTTGAATGCATGAGTGCATGAAGTGAATGATGAAATTTTCTTCTCTTGTAAATTGATGGATGTCTATAAAGTGCTTAAGCAAAATGGGGGTCTTCCAAGCTTATGAAAATCATTTAGGTGTGCTCATTGTGTTATCATGTCTACTCAAGCCTACTTCTTGATTGGAAACAGAAATGCGAACTTGTGAGTTACAAAACTTTAGTAACAATGTCCTTAAAAGGTGTTCATGAGTTTGCTTTGTTGCTACTTGTTCGACCCAATCCTGGTAAAGGTCTCCTTATAGTTGAAGTTACATATATTGAACACATTTGATCCAATTGTGTGATCATAATGATGACGTGGTAAGTTGCATTTCTTCCTCTGTTGATTATGATCTCAAGCCCTTAAAAGTTTATGAATTCTTTCACTTAGTACCTGCTCACTTTGGCTCAATAAATTTAAAGATTAATCACGAGTAATGGCAGGATATGAAGAGGATTCTAAAGAAGCTTCTAGAAGGAAGGTTGCAAACCAGTTCCAATGGAGATCTATAGTGCTCACCTTACATCTAAACCTGCATGATTTTTAAGACATATTCATACCACAAGGAATAAAGAATGTACAAGTTAATTGAGCATCTTAGAAGCCTTACAAAATAGTACCTGGGTGAACTGATGTTGACATTTTGAGAAATTAGAAGGTCATGAGTTGAAAGATAAGACACATTATGACCATGATGTGCATAAAGTAAATGAAAAAGATACAAATACATTAATCAGTTTGACTGCAACTGAATTTTGGGAAGAAATGTCAAGTTATGTAACAATCAGTTAATTTGACAATTTTAGTTAACTAATACATCTTCATATCCCTTATAGTGTATTGAAAAGTGAGCAAAATGAAGTAAGTCTTTTTTAACATTGAGTGGAAAATCATGTGTGGGAGTCAAGTATGGTTTTATAAACATCTCATCCTTTTGTGTGAATACCATGTTGTTGAAGGAATTAAGAGTTGTTCTTGGAAGTCAAAGAATCGAGGTTAAGGTTAAGTGAAAAAGGTGGGAGTGTGTGTCATATAGATCGAAGAGAGACTTTTCTGATAACCATGCTTGAACATTAGGTGAAATGAATTATGCAAGATATTGTGATAGTATGAAACACTTTAGTGGATAGCCATGCTTTGAAGAAGGCGAATGATATGTAAAGAAGAGAAGAATATAGAGCATGTATGTGGTATTCTTAATGATTACATGTTTGCAGGAGGTTGAATACTTGAGAGAGTGAGTGATTTTGAGAGATGTAACTTAATGGGGAGAATTATGTCAAGAACATATGCATGAGAGAAGTCCATTGTATAATGTTGTTTGTAGAAGATTGAAAGAGGGGAACTTGACAAAAATGAGTATGTAAAGAGGCCTTGTATAACAGAAATTTGATGTTGATTAGGCAATGAGAATGAAGAGTGAAAATATAAGAAGAATGAGCTGAGAAGTGATCACAATCTATTGTGAGAGACAACACAAGAAAAGTGATCAAACATTATTTTGAAGAAGACTGAGTAGATGCCCAACAGTAAGGGAGATGAAGCTTACAGAAGGTCATTGGGTGCTTGATTGAATTTTGGAGTTGGAGGTTCCATGCAAGTAGAAGCTTGTTAAAGACAAAGCTGGATGCTTTGTTAAATTTCAGATTTGTAGCTCCATGTTGAGTTTTTTATCAACTATGAAATAATTTTAACCTTAATAGGATAATTTGTTCGAAGCTAGTTCTTTGGTTTCTTTTGTTTCATTGGGGTTTTCTCCCTTGAAGGGTTTCCCACATTACATAGTGTGTTCATATGTGTTTGTTTCTCTCTCTCTCTATCTCATGTTTTAAAGTTCATTATTTATCATGGTTATGTTTATTTAAGTTTTGGATGGTTAAAGAATTGTAAACTATGCTTCAAAAGTTTGAACAAACACTGATTCACCCCCTCTTAGTGTGTGAAATTTCCAACATCTTAACTCCCAGGGCTGAAAAAGTACTCCCAGTGTCCTATAATGTGCTTGGTGGGTGACATTAACATTATAAAAATTATGAGAAGAATTTTTTCAACCTCGATGTCCCCTTGGCTTGTCCCTGAGGTACAAAGGGGACATGGGTGACAAAAACATTTTCCCCTATGTATGTTATGTTTTCGTCACTTAAAACTTTTGACTTGAGTGGTTAGGTTGGCAGAATGTAAAAATAGACCACTGTCTTGTGATGAAGACCCACTTAACACATTTTTGAGCGTGTTGTATTCTCTTGAAGTGTCCCCAAAGTACAAAAGGAACATAGGGGACACAAAATTTTTCTCCCCCATGAACCTTCTCTCTTGAAAACTTTCTCAACACTAATTTTACACCTATGAATTCATAAATTTCATGTTTTCTCAACCACTTGGTCCCTCTCCTGAAATGAAGACCCATTGCACATTTTTTCACCCATGTTGTCCCCTCACATTTTCCCCAAGGTGAAAAGGGACATGAGGGACACAAAATCACACTCCTCCTCTCTCATCTAGCCCTTGGACACATGCAGAACCAAAATACAACCCCATGTGCTAATTTATAGCCACCTACATCTCACGCACATGAAGCCACAAGGTAGTTGTTAGTGCAAAATCACAACACCCCCAACTGAGTTCTAAAAAACTACTTTTCTAAGTTAGGGTCATTTGGTGTGATTGCATAACATTGAGCTTTTCCTAAGGTGTGGGACCTTGCAAAAATGGGAAAGTTCTCCAGATTAAAGCCTGGTTCCTTATACCTTTGTTTAGGTGCATATGTAAGGATTTGCAAAGGATATATTTCTATACCTAATCTAAAACTTGCTAAGGATACATGGATAAAAGAGTATAAGAAATAAGAAATAACTAAACTACCAGGTGATGCACCAAAGGAATGATGAACACTTATTTTTCCAATAGACATAAACCAAAAAAATGCATACAATAAACAAGCATAGATAGCTATATATGGAATGGAAGACCAAATGGAAGCAAAAGAGATAATAAATGATCTAAGATCGATCACAGACATGTTTTATTACTCTGTGGATTGATACAATTCATTATAAAGTAACCAAAAGGTAAAAATGTATTAATTTTTTTTATTGAAGGCCTTAACCCCACAAATCCCTTTGCTAGAAGGAGAAGGGAGCTTGCAAAAGAAATAATGTCCAACCCTTTACAATGAGTCATGCCCCCGTATTTATAGATTTGATCAGAGAGAAGAAAGAGAGAGGGAAGTGAGAAAATTAGGTTGAAGCTCAACCATTGCCTTTAATGCTTATGATAAAATCTGCCCCCAAATGTGTCTTTACTGCATCAATGTTTGATTCGACGCCTTGAAAGAATAGGAAATGATGGAGATAGATCAAATTTTATCTAGTTGTTGAGACAAATGGATCCTGCATTGAAAGTTTGAAGACATTTCCTCCATTCTCCTTTACCTAACCTCCTCAAAATTAAAGTTCTAGACCTCCATAACATAGGCGAGGCCAAGATCTTTCCAATGGTGTCAGATTCATAATATTTCGAGCCCTGAGTCAAAAGATATGCCCCTTCAAAGTTTGTATTGGGTCCGTACCAATGGCTGGGAAAATAATTTTCAAAAATAGGTCCCCTTCTTGTCTAACTCTGCTATCTCATAGTTGAGTATGCCTGTAACTTGGAGAACGGATTTAAGACGTGGAAACGGCCCGATAGATTCATTTATTTTTCTCAAGATCCTTTAGTCTCTCTTGGCCTCTGCCACTCCATGGTTGAATCCTTCTGCAACCATTTTGTTGGATTTGAATGAGTTTTCTTAGGTTCCTCTTATACGGGGTCGTGGCTGATCCAATATTTAGCGCGGGGGTGAAATATGGATAACAGTAGCACTTGTCAATATTTGGTACAAAGTAAAATTGTGTGTCCCTTATGTCCCCTTTGTCCTCTTTTTACCTCTTGTACCATATTTTTAGGGTGCAACTCCACATCAACCGTCATTTAACTTTGGTTAAGCATGTTTGAGTCAAGTTTGTGAAAGTGAGAACAAAAACTTCACATTAAAAAACTTAGCCATTTTTTATATTTAAATCTTCATTTTTCCTCCAAAATATCACTCTCCTTATTGATATACTATTAAAAATATACCAGAGCCCTCATATGCTAAAAATGGATACTTTCTCATATCTCCCAAACCCCTTATCTGTTATCCCCATAAGATTTTAATAACAAATGCTTCTCAAAATTCCTTTCAAATGATCCCAACCTTGCATCAAATGGTGCTTTATATTATTTTTAGTGTCTAGAAAAAATATCCTAAAAATTAAAACTCATTTTTTAGATCTATGAAGTTCTTGTGATTGAAATCCTCCAAAAAATGGAGCAAAACACCCTCATGAAAATAATTTTTTTTTGAGACCACTTTAATTCCATTCTGACATCGGGAATACCCACTTATAAAAATAGTAAGCCTATAAATAGTAAGTGTTGCAAATAGTTCATTCTCTAAGTTTTCATTTCCCCTTACACAACAGAGAAACTCAAAAGTTCCAAATTAAGCAACTGGTAACTAAAATGGACTTCTCAAAATAAGGCTTACTAAAAATAGTAAGCGTTAGGATATTGGTCAATAAAAAATCATGTTAAGCCTCTCATGTTGACAAAACATCACTTGATATGTTTGAAATAGTGCATAACATCATGGTGATTTGACAGATTCATGAAATCACACTATGCAATTTCAATTAAATGAAGGAGCAATTCTTTTGTGTGGAGGAGAATACCTTTTCCAATGAGTAAAAAATAACTAAGAAGTTTTTTGAGCATATTGGGGTTGATTCCATTCAAAAAGGAAACATCTATGTCACAGAGGTGAATTTTAAAACCAAGAAGAGCAAGGTGATGATCTCCATGTTCTAAATCCAACCTTGTGTTCCAAAATGATCATCATGTTTCCATATTAGTGCAAGTATCGTAGCAATGTTTCTAAATACTCATTTAATTCTTTGGAGTGTGTCTTCATATCAGATGATGAGGAACTATAATCACACTGTTCCAACTCAATAGGAGGTCAAAGGAAGGAAACATATGTAAAAAATATAGAAAATTCAAAGAACACTAATTATAGAGTAACAACGTAATGATAAGAAATAAAGTACAAATATAACCTAAGAAATAAGAAAATGGAAATAAAAACCTTGAGTGTAAGAGATGGAATAAGAGACTTAGTTGATTTTGCAAAAATCATAAAGATGTGTTGAGTTGGAAAAATGATGGAACAGGAGGACGGGTTGTCACAACCGAGCTCAGAAAAATGCAAAATTGTCAGAAATGTTGGGAATGGGGTGTTTGGATTGGGTCAATGGTGCCTAGGCGTTAGAGACCTTCTATAGGATCATGTGACTATGAAAAACCTCAAAAAACTATTTTAGTTGTGTCGCAAGATGTTCGTTAATGTTCATTATTTATCCTATGTAGGTCACTGGAAGATCTCTGAATTCACATGTAACCTGCAAAACAAAAGAGATCATGCAAAACCCAAAAACACATCAAATATTAAAAAAAATAATATGAAAATTTGGATTCAAATCGACCCCAACGATCACTCGATAGAGTAAAATTACAACCAAGCATTACACTACATCTTAGACTCCATGTAGTTCTGTATGTGTGTGTGAAGAATCATTCCCTAGGTGGATCTTATGCAAGATGCATTGAATAGTGAGTAATAGCTAGATGTAGTAAAGTAGATATATGTTTTGATGTCAAAATGAAATTCCCCTCCTATGAAGTGTATGCAAAATAATGTATTCCCTTGCCCCTTGATTGAATCTAGATCGATGCTTTGATGCTCTTAGATCTTGGTCCTTTATTATGGTCACATATATTTGTATTTATTTGAATTTTGTAATTAACATCTAAAATAATGACCACCAAGCAAACAAGATTCGCAAAAGATAAAAGATGCCCAAAAGGGGTGAGAAAGATACAAAGAGGTTAGGGGTACCCAAAGGGGACAAAGGCACTTGGACACTGGCATCCTAGCTGGGTGTTAGTGTCTAGAGCCAAGAAAGATAAATCAGTGAAAGTCAGACTGAGTATTGGGGTGTGCAAGACTATAGAGAAAAAAAGAAAGTAATGAAAGAGGCCAAAAATAGATGTCAATTACTAGTTTTATCACTTAGGAATCATATGAATAGTGGTATGTGATTAGGACCTAGAAATGTACCCAAAGTGTGTGATTTAGTGTCTACATTTCCCCCCATTTTATGTTATTGAGTGAATACTTGATAACATAAAGTAAATAGAAGATGCATACCTGATAACCATGTAGATGGATGTCGTAAGTGTGTTAAGGAGACAAGAAAAAGTGTTGAGTGGAACCTAAAGAAGAGGAAGTAACCCTAGGGTTGAAAGTGTATGTGTATATGTTGTGTTATACTTGTTGTCATTGTCACTTCATGTGTTTGATGATGTGACTGTTTCTTCCCATAAGGATGAACCTGTAAAAGAGAAGATAAAACAAGTATTCAAAGTCGTGTATATGTGAAAATTTTGACCCAAGTATGTAAAAAGTATGTGAAAATGTGAAAAGGAACATGTGCACCTAATATGTGATGAGTGAAAGGATCTTGAAAATGTTGTATAAGAATGAGTTTTTTGGGTGATCTCACGCCAAGAACAAGATTTTTAGGTGATCTCACACGATGAAAGAAGAAGTGTTGGGGAGAAAGGTCTAGTGTTATTATCCAACCCTGACTATTTATAAACCATTGCAGATGGTGTGATTCTAATTTTATCTACTTTGATCCAATGCAAATAGGAAAAAGGAGATAACATGCATGCTGATTTTTGGAGGACTGTGACTCATCTGTGAAAATTTTTGTGTAAAATTTTGAAAACTGTGTTGATCTGATAACTATGTACCTTCCCCTTCATCATAGGTTCCCAGGAAGGGTCAGGGGTGCTCAGGAACTCATGTCTATATCTACCTACTAACATCTATGGTGTGTTGAGGACCCAAGCCATATTCTGGGCCATTTCTGTGACTAAATATTGTGTTGTTCATGTTTTTTATAGGTTTGTATTATGACTGTGTACTACCAAATGGGGTGACCAATTCACCCAATGTTTGACCCCCCTCATTTGGGGTGAATTCGATGTCACTAGGAGGATACATAACAAAGGAGAGGACCAAATGCTGATTTAAAACTGATGCCCTATAGGGGGGAGGGAATGTGCTTGGTAGAAACCAAGGTACACACAAACAAAGTGACTAGAAACATGTGTTAGGGCAATCAAGAAGAATACGTAAATAGAAGAAAAAGTGTAAGCTATTAAGCAAGAAAACAATATAGACTATGAAAAGTGGATTTCAAATAATGGACATTGCTCAAAATGTCATAAGACCATCAGGGCTAAAGTGGCCAAAATCATATAAGAAATGAACAAGAAAGACATAGGGCAAAACCCGCAAAAAATGGCATACAATAGCAAATAGTCACAAGAAAAATATCAGTAAACCATGGTAGAAAATAGTTCCTGCAAAGTGAATGTTGCACATGAAGCACCCGTTAGCATGCTAAAAATATAAAAAGTATGTCAAAGTGTTTATGAACCGATATAAATTAGTTTTCTAGTAAGAATAGGAAGCAACATATAACAAAACAATAACACCTTAATGTGAATGAAAATAGATGCTCACATGAGCCGTTATGGGACTGGTAAGAGGTACAATGCCAAACATCCATGCTTCATGTAACGATCTGTGTAAATTATGCATTCACAACTAGAAGGCAAGTGAATGCGCATGTGTATATAGAAAACATAATGACATGCAATATTTGTCTAACATAGTGAGCAAAGCGTATATGCAAGTATATGTAATAAATAACATATGTGAAACCAAGATATGTAATATGTTGTGAGTGTGAATGGAATTTAATGTGAGTGTGATAGGAGAAGGGTCCCCCCCCAACAAATGTGAGTGAGTATGCATGAGATGAGGTTAATTTATAAAATACCCCTCAACAGTCAAGAATTAACCATAGAATGAGATTTCATCATTGGGAAATGGTTTGAACTGTGCACTAGAAAGATATGATTGATAAAGCATAAATTGTAGAGAGTGAGTGAGTGTGATGAGGTTCATTCTAGATTTAGACCCTTTGCAGTCGAGTATGAATCGTGGAACTAAAGTGCGACGTAGGGAAGCGTGATGTAATGAATGTACGCTAGAAATATGTTCCCTGAATGTGTCGAGTGTGAAATCTGTCATTTTTATGATGTGAGGTTCATGAATGTAGTGTTCCCTAAAAAGTTAAGTGTGAACCATATCACAATATTACGCCATTAGCTAATGATTATACACGAGTATCAAGATGTGTAAGATGCAAGTGAAATACTAGATATGAAGCATGAAGTGACATAGTGGAAATGTAAGACACCTGATGATGCTAAGAGGGTAAAAGAGTAAGCATGATGCCCCCCAAGTGTATGATGATGAAGAAGAATCAAGTAACGTCATCCAAGAGATGATCATTTTTGTGGTCGAAGTAAAATGGAGATGCATCAGATACCTGCTAAGCAATAATATGTGGTTGATCAAGAAAGGAGCCAATGCGGCATAGATTGTAAATGACCATTGCATATTCTTTGTCAGTGAAAGGAAGTAATGGACATCCATGTGCATACCATTGAATAAGATTTTGGGAATATCCAATAAATGAGTTATTGCAAATAAAAACATGACCGAAGGGCATGGGGAATGAAATTTCAATATGATCAGGATCTAAACTACCACATATGTAGTCAATCCATGATTTCCCAAGAGAGTAAGTGGAGAGAGGAGAGGATTACATGAAAAAAATATTGATAGATGACATACTCAAATGCCATAAGTAGTAGTAATTTGAACATACCCATGCTATAAATGAGGAGAACATGATGGAGGGATGAGGTCATCAAATGCGAATTCAAGCTGATCCAAGCCATCATGTGTGAAAATAGTGTTAGAGAAAGTTGGGTTGAATGGAATGTGTGTATAGTAACCATTATTCATGAAGAGAGTGCATGTGAATGGAGGAAGTAAATATGTAGATAGCTCATGAGAAGACAATGAAGGTGCTATGACGTCAGATGTATGGATATACCCCCCGATAAAGCACCATAGCATTAGTAAAAGGAGGGGGTGATACTGGAGTGGACATAACATCATCTACTGCATAAACAATTCCTTCGAGTGGAGGCAAGTTGTCTAGATAGTCTGTGAGCCATGGGTCAACAATAGGATGCATAGTAGAAGAACTCGGAATAAGTAATGTAGTAGTTGGGTTTAGGAAGCAATATTGGAATAGATTAATATCAAGGGGAACTATATATTAAAATCCCTCATGTAAGAATTTATCACACCCATGAACTGTAGAAGGAATTTTTTGCATTCTATACAGTCATGGTTTACCGAGTAAGAAATTATATGGAATGGGGATATCAATAACAAATAATAGTGTAAGAACCATTTTTGGCCCAAATATGATAGGAAAAGCAATAATGTTGAAGCATGGACATGTAGTAGAATCATATACTTGGAGAGAAATAGATGTTGGGTTAAGATTAGCTACGGAAAGGAAAATATTTTGAATGAATGATAAAGTAAAAAGATTGAGCTCCAATCCATTACCAACTAAATTTTTCTTAACACACAAGTTATTGATGCATACTCATATATATAGGGGAGGATAATTGTCATAAATAGAAAGATTGTCAGCTATAGTAGATGGAAAAGTAAGCTGTTGAGAAAATGCATCTACAAATGTTTGATAAACTATGTTCAGATGAGTAGTGGAAGGAATATGAGTATTAACCAAGAGAGTAATGATTTTATCTCGACAATCAAGATTTTCTAGCAAACAATCATGAATGGAGATATCTATGATGGGAAATGAAGACCCAAGTGCATTTAAATGAGATGGGTTCACCAAATGATTTAACAAATATTGGAAAATTTTAAAACCCTAATTGCAGAGTACCAATGTAATGATAAGTAATAAAGTACATCTCTGAGGTAATAAATAAAAAAATTGAAATTGAAATCCTAAATGCCAGAGATGGAATAAGATACTTAGTTGATTTCACAAAAATATCAAAGATGTGTCAAGCTAGAAAATTGATGGAACATGAGGATAGACTATTGCAACTGAGCTCATAAAAATGTAGAATTGTCAGAAATGTAGGGACTAGGGTTCCTGGATTGGGTCAGGGGTGCCTAAATGCCAGAGACCTTTTGTAGGTGCTCATGATTGCATAGAACCTCAGAAAATTATGTTTGATGTGTCATAAGATGTTTTCTAATGTTCGTTGTTGATCACCTGTAGGTTGCTAGAAGATAAATGAAATTTCCTTTAGCTTGTAAAACAAAATACCTCCTCTAAAACCTCAAAACACATCAAATATTAAATATAAACAATATGCAAATGGAGAGTCAGAATGACCTCAGTAGTCACCTAATAGAGTGAACTTACAACTGAGCGATTACTACATCTCAGACTCCATGTAGTTATGTGTATGTGGTGTGTGAAGAATCGTGCCCTAAGTGACTCTTGTGTAAGATGCACTGAATAAGGAGAAATAGCTAGATGTAGAAATGTAGATATATGTGTGGATTTCAAAATGAACTTCTTCTCCTATGAAGTGTATGCAAAATAATGTAGTCCCTTGTCCCTTGAATGAAGCTAGATGAATGCTTTTATGATCTTAGAATGCCTTTGAATGCGACCTTAGGTGATAGTAATAGATGCTTAGAGCTTGGTCCTTCATTATGGTCACATAGATTTGTATTTATATGATTCTCTTGTTTGAATTTCATAATTAACATCTAAAAGGCCGACCACTAATAAAAAAAGATGCTCAAAAGATAAAAGAGGCCCAAAAGGGGTGAGTAAGATAAAAATAGGTTAGGGTGCCCAGAGGGGATGAGGGTGCCTGATCGCTGGCATCCTGGTTGGGTGTTGGTGTCTAGAGACAAGAAAGATAAAGAAGTGAAAGTCAGACTAGGAAGTGGGGTGTGCAAGACCAAAAGAAAGAAAGAAAGAAAAGATAGAGGTGAAAGATAGATGTTAATTACTAGTTTTCTTTCTTAGGAATCATATGAATATTGGTATGTGATTAAGACCTAGAAATGTACCCAAAGTGTGTGATTTGGTGTCTCCAGAAACTTCATTCATGGATCATTCACTCAAGATCCATCAGAAGTAGGTCCTTCATCAACAAAAGCTTCATTATCTCCGTATTTTCACTTCTCTCTCTTCTTCTTTCTCCCCCTCCTCTTTCTAACATTTTATTTCTTCATTGGGAATGTAATTTTTCACTCTTTTATCTTATACACTTAAGTGACTTAATTTTGTATTGTTGTAGTCTTATTTTACCCATAAAATCCCAAGGCATACTGACACATCACTTAGCCAGAATTGAGCACTCACCCGAAGTGCGCAAGGGTACTAGGTCCCTATTTTATGTCATCTTTCTCAAGTAGTTAGTAGGATCATACAAATATTCCATAAACAATAATCAAGTATATTTCATAACATAAAATAGATCTAGATCTTAACCATATGTAAGTATATCTAAACAAGAACCATAATCACATTTACCATATGAGATCCATGCTCAGTTAAGTCAATAACCAATATCCAACCACAAAGGTTCATTATATTAATTGTTGTAAAACACAAAAGCTTAATACATATATAATGTTGTCACCAAAGGTTATGCATGCTCAAGAACCAACAACATAACCTTACAAAATATAGATGATCCTTAAATTGTGCAAATCAATACATATATAGGTAGTGGGGACTTTCCCCTCACCGCTTATTGTTAGGTTAATTATTATTTACCTAATATTCTAATTATGCATTTTATAACGAATTAACTATTAATTAATTATTTATTGTTATATGGTTTTTAAAACCATATTTGTCTTTTATTTCCACATGTATAATTGTTATAATTGTTATAACAATTATGTGCTTCCTAGATGTAATATTGGAAGCAGTTGTGTTTTTGGTTGTACCTGTGCAACCCATTTATTTGTTTGTATATTGCTGTCCAATATGTATAAATATTGTAACACTCCATTGTAATGGTTAATCAATTTCACATTAATAAAATATACAGGCTTCCATCCCTGTTTGTGAAATTACATTTGGTACCAGAGTGAGAATCTAGACCTGTGAAGGAGTGAAAGAGAAAGTACCTGAGATAGAGGAGTTTTGGAGAAGTGTTTGCAGCATCAGAGAGCCTGTGCAGCTTCCTACAACCTCCTAGCCCCATCCTTGCCTCCTCACATCCTTTGTTCCTTCCAAGTGTTTGGAAGTAAAAAAAAATTTTCACTAGTGCACCTAGCACCAGGCAAAATTTTCTGCAGGTATGTACATTATAAAAAAATCCATTCAGAGGTTTTGCACAAATAATATTATCTGTTTATTTTCAATTTTGGAGTGACCAAACTCCTAACAGAGCTTTCTGACCAATCTATTCAAGATATTACTATTATTATTATTATTATTATTAAAATGGTTGTGCTATTTGGTTAAGGCTCCTCTGCATGTTCTATGTCCAAGCCGTCCTCCATGGCTCCCTCAACGACTTGCGTCCTGCAATAAACCTCCACGCACTTGCATACAAGCCAGTTCCTGCAACAAACTGCTTCACACCCTACAAACCTACACAATACAAGAAAATGGAGAAGAAAATGGTGAAGAGATAGCCTGCAACCTACATGAAATAAATCAGTCAAAGCAATAGATAAAAGAAGTCATTCCAGCCTCCACTCTCCACGCAGCACCTGCAAACAAAGGAAAATACGTGGAGTCAATTCTTTGTGACCTACACAAAGAAAATATGGTGGAATTACATTAAAAAAATGTATAAAACTAAAGCAAAAAACAAGTAAAGAATTTTCAGTGGTCATTAGCATCATACAAAAGCAAAAAAAAAGGGTTGTGAAAGCAAAAATGGTTGTTTTCAATCCAAAGAGGAGGATAAAGAAAGAAATACATGGCAACATCACATAGAAGCCATCAAAGGAGATAAATAAAAATATGAGATCTATTTTTTGAGAAAGAAAAATCCCTAATCAACCTCCTCCAACATGCATTCCATGTGGACCCTCTGCCACATTGTTGTTTTTTAAAAAGTTAATCAAATTCCGCTTTATTTATATATACGTTTGTTCCTTTTATCTCACAAGTAGATAAGTGGCCGAGGCAGTTAGAGAGAAATCCTTAGGAGTAAGAGGTGCATGGTTCAAATCATACCCCCAACTTGACTTTTTGAATTTGTCAAAATTTTTGGCAGAACCACTAACTTTAGTGGGAAATTTAAATTTAGTTATAACTAACTAAATTTAGCGGAGAAATCCCTAATTTAGGGTAATTTTTTTTTTCTCCCATTCACCCTGTTTTTCATTTTGGAATTTTTTTTCTAGAGGAGGCCTATCGATAAATTGCATTTTCAGCTATATTTTTGCAATTTTTTGGCGTAGTAGGTCATTTTGGGCTCCGGAGGCCACAAGGGCCCGCAAAACAAATTTTTTTTGCCTGCCATTCAATTTTTCCATATTTTTGAATGTAATTTGTATACTGCATTATATTGTACTAATTTGTAGGTTGCCATAGTCAACTGAAAAACTTTGTAACTGCTCTGAAATTGGTAGAATTGTAATACAAAACAATATAAAATTGGTTTTGTAACACTCATGAGATCCTAGATCTCATTTGCAGCGTTCGGTATATATGGTTCCTTTGGGAAGAGCTTACGGGTAAAGTTTTCACAACTACTACTGCACTTAACACCTAATATAGCTACAACAATGTCGTTTGGGTATCGACCCTTTAAATCGACGGGGAGTAATAAGGTCACAGTGCACACACTATGAACCATCCCATCCGTCTGTGAATGATTGCATGACATAAATCCAGACTGAGAAATTATCTAAGTATATAGCAAAGTTATGCACGCGTATGAGGATATTTATTTGAGCCGATGTCAATAATCACACAGACCCCATCAGTACTGTTTTGGTACCACGTATTGAATTCTTTCACGTACCACTGGGTATAGAAAGGGAAAGCTTCTTCCACGTACCGCCAGTTATATTAGAAGGGTGTGTATATAGAAAGGTTCAGTATATCAGATTGACGGTATATAGATTGGGAGACCTTATACCTAGAGTGAGAAGAGCCAAACCCTGTCAATGATCTCTGCAAAATGGGCACCAATGCCCCCAAATGTTTTCTTCTAGATTCAAAACTACTCAGAGGAAACAACTATGCTACATGGAAGACAAAGATCAATACACAGCTTGAGTTTGAATAAATATGGCCTGTTGTGAATGGTACACTAACCAGATCAGCTATTGATACAACACAACAACGGTAGTTTGATAAAGCATATCAGAAGGCCAAACTCATCATCTTGTTTGGAGTGTCTGACGATGTGCAACCCCACATTCGAGATCCCAAAATAGCCAAAGAAGCATGGGATAAGTTGAGCACAGTATACGAGGCCAAGAACAAGAATGTTATACTGAATTTACAGAGTCAGTTACACACACTGAAGTTTAAAAAGAATGAAAAAATTGAAGCTTTCTTAAGAAGAGTTGCAGAATTGAGGGCTTCACTTCTAGCCCTGGGAGAACTAGTCACAGATGATGCTCTCATTCCCATTGTTCTGAGAGCACTCCCCTCTTCTTACCATATTTTTGTCACAACACTAAACATTACAGATATGACAGTTGGTTTTGACAAGATGGTAAACCTACTGCAACAAGAGGAAGCAATACACAATAAGGATGATGAAGAGGAGAAGTCACTATCTTCACATATAAAATGGAAAGGAAAAGGTAAAGGAAAACCTAATTCCTATCAAAAAACCCAAAATTAAAATTAGTAGCAAGGGGATAGACAATAGAAGAAGCAATGTCCAATCTGCAAAAGAGGACATAACCTACAAGATTGTTGGTATAATACCTACAATAAAGGTTCATCCAACAACTTTGGATCTCAACAACAAAAATCTTACAAGGGACATTCTAACAACAATCATGGGTAGAAAAAGGGGAACTGGAAAAGAGGACCCCATCAATAAGGTAATATTGCTGAGCAACAAGAACAGTCAGAAAATGAAGACTACTTGTTCATTGCTCAATCAAGTGAGCCATCCACGTCATCTAGTGATGTTTTGTATATTGATTCGGGAGCCACTTGACACATGACCAACCACAAAGATTGGTTTATTTCAATGAGGGACACACCATCGAAAAATCATGTTTCATTGGGAGATGATTCTTCATATACAGTTTAGGGGATTGGGAACATTTCTCTACCCCTTGGTTCATGTGAATGCAAACTATCAGATATCCTATATGTCCCTGAGTTAATAAAGAATCTACTTTTAGTTAGTCAACTCCTTAATCATAGCCTAAAAATTGACTTTAATAGTCAATCTGGTAAGAAAATGTGTTTGATTTGAGATAAATCAAGAGGCTCAAAAATAATTACAAAAGCCTCCAATGTGGGACGCATGTTCCAACTTGATTTTGTTCACAGAGACGATCAAGCACTTGTGGCTAAGAAATCCACCTCAGCACAATTGTGGCATCGAAGATTCGGTCATGTTACTTTCAAATATCTAGAAACACTTCACCAGTGTAATATGGTACATGGGCTACCATCTTTTTAGAAGGAAATAGACAAGTGTCCTCACTACCTAACGGGAAAACAACACAGAGCTTCATTATAGAGGAGTGCATTTTGAGCTCATGGTAAACTTGGCCTGGTTCATACCAATCTTTGTGGTCCGATGTAGCCAAGTCATTCTGGGTTCCAGTACTTCATGCTTTGTGTTGACGACTATTCGAGAAAAATGTGGATTCTCTATCTTTGCAAGAAAAGTGAAGCATTTGAAACCTTCAAAAAGTTTGAAGTAGCAATTGAGAAAAAAACTGGTCATCACAGCATAACTCTCCACTCATATTGAGGGGGGTAATTCACCAGTGATGAGTTCAGAGACTACCTATAAACTCACAGGATTCGTCGATAGATGCCTCCTCCACACACACCATAGCAAAATGGTGTTATTGAGAGAAGAAATCGTACTATCATGGAAATGGTGTGATGCATGATCGATGATTCTGGAATTCCAAAGACATTCTGGGAAAAATTAGTAAGACAACAATGTATTTGTTGAACAGAGTGCCCATAACTGCTCTTGATGGAATAACACCACAAGAAGCAAGGTCAAAGAGGAAACCATCTATTGCACACCTTAGAGTATTTGGGTGTAAAACAAGTATGCACATACCCAAGCAAAACAGAAAGAAATTGGACATGAAGTCACAAAAAATTGTCTTCATTAGGTACAGTGAAGAGAATCTTGGGTATAGATTGATGGATCCTAAGACTAGAAAATTCTACACCAACAAAGATGCTGAGTTTTTTGAGAAGAACGAAGAAGAGTCTCCTCCTCCAGAACTCACCAAATGTAGATTTTTCACCAGTTGTAAATATTGACGTTGATGTTCCCTCAGATGATGAAAGTGAGGATGGGGATGATGGGCTTGATCAGATAGAACCACAACCCACGGAGAACAGTTAAACGTATGCCCAAGTGGTGTACTAAACACATTACGAGATGCAAGAATGGATTCTCCACCGAATATATCCACCCCTGGACCACTGACTCACAATAAAGAAAGAGAAGAAGTTAACTTTTTCTTTGATGAGTAGAGTTATTGAATATGATGAGCCCTATTCAGTCCAGGAAGCCCTACAGTCAAAATCTTGGAAAGATGCCATGGATTCTAAATATCAATTAGTGATGAAGAATAACACTTGGCAGCTTGTCGATCTTCCACTAGGGATGAAACCCATTGGATGCAGATGGATATTTAAAACAAAGTATAAAGCAGATGGGAAAATGGACAAGTATAAAGCAAGACTAGTAGCAAAGGGGTACACACAACAAGAAGGCATTGACTACGAGAAGACATTTGCTCCCACAACTAAGATCAAAATGATCAGGATGATCTTTTCTCTAGCTACATAGTTTAGTTGGAAAGTCCATCAGATGGACGTAAAAAATGCCTTCCTAAACGAAGATTTACAAGAAGAAGTCTACATGACTCAACCTGAGGGATATGTAGTACTTGGTCAAGAAGCAAAGGTATGTAGACTCAGGAAATCTCTGTATGGCCTCAAACAGGCAACCCAGGCATGGTACATCAAGATTGACGAGCATCTCGTACAACATGGGTTTGTTAGAAATTCATATGATCCCAATCTTTATCTCAAAAAGTAAAGGGGGGGGGGGAAGATTGTGATTGTCGTTGTCTATGTTGACGATATAGTCATCACTGGCAGTTCAGTGAGGATGCTCGATGCAATGAATAAAGATCTTAATTGATCCTTCGACATGACCGATATCGAGTTGATACATTATTGTCTTGGATTGGAAGTATGGCATAAAGAGAATCACATCTTTGTTTCTCAGATGAAATATACCAAGACAACGCTCGAGAAATTCAGGATGATGGATTGCACACCAATTTCTACACCTATGGAGAATAGATTACAGTTATCTCATTCAGATCCATCTCCTGGGGTAAGTGCCACTCTCTATCGGCAGTTGATTGGGAGTCTCATTTACCTGACCTACACTAGACCAAATATTAGCTTTGTAGTGAGCTATTTATCCAGGTTCATGTAGGAACCCAAAGTTTGTCATTGGAAAGCAACAAGGTGCATCTTAAGATATCTCAAGGGATCAGTGGATCTTGGTCTAGAATACAAGAAGAATGACAACTTCTTCTTGACTAGATATTCAGATTCAGATCATGCATGCAATATTGATGACAGAAAATCCACTTTAGGATTTGTATTTTTTATGGGATCTGGACCAATATCACGGGGAAGCAAGAAACAACACTTTGTTTCTTGTTCTTCCATAGAAGCCAAGTATCGTTCTGTAGGAGAAGCTGTTTGTGAAGTAATTTGGCTACGTCACATACTAGAAGGACTTGGAATACCACAGGACAAACTGATCACCATGTATGCTGAAAATGAAGGTGTTCTCAAACTTGTTCGCAATCCATTGTTTCATGAAAGAACAAAGCACATTGAGGTACATGTTCATTTCATACGCGAGCATGTGTTGAAGCACAACATCTAGCTTCATTTTTGTCCAACAGGCTGAACAACGGGCCAAATATCTTCACAAAGTCACTTACACGTGCCTAGTTCAAGTTGTTCAGAGAGTTCCTCTCCTCATCCCTTGAGACAATGCACAATTAAGGGGGGGAATGTTTGGCTAATTATTATTTACCTAATATATTAATTATGCATCATATAATTAATTATTTAATTAATGTTATTAATTAAATAATATTGTTATATGGTTTTTAAACCATATTTGTCTTTTGTTTCCACATGTATAATTGTTACGATTGTTATAACAATTATGTGCTTCCCGGATGCATTTTGGAAGCTGTTGTAACAATTATTATTGTATTCATATGCTGTACAATTTCTATAAGAATTGCAACACTCCATTGTATTCCTGGTTGATTGAGTTTAATAAAGATAATCCGGCTTCCACCCCTGTTGCTCAATCTGCAAAAGCTTCTTGGAAAAGCTACCCTTTTTCATTAGTTGTGCAAGGTAGGGGAATATATCAACATAAATTTTGTTTTGTTGGGTTTTAATACTAAACAACAAAAGTCTATAATTGATATTTGATTACTCTTCACCACTATTGGAATCTAATTTTTGTCAAGTTTCAGTCACATTCAAGGGTTGTTGTTTAGTATTCTTGAGTGGATTATTTGTTGTTTCCCTTGGAATTATTGTTAAACTAGCATTGCAGACTTCTCCGTTTTAGGTAAAATCTTTGTAAGAAACCATGACAATCAATTATATGAATGGTGGATCTTTTTGGATCCACCATTCTTTCCCTCTTCTTAACTATTGAATCGTAAATCATTTGATATATCGGGATTTCTTCTTTGAGTTATCTTTAAAAGGTATTTCATTTTCCCATTTACAATAATGGTATTTTCATGCATTCTATGGCATTTTGAGTTTCTTGTTAACAAATGATTGTCGGTGTTGTGATAACGGGAGCCTCAACTCAGTAACATCTATGTACTTCACTCATGAAGACAAATCCCACACCAACCGGTTTTACCATATGCCAAACGTTTGGTTACTTTTTCCACAAAAGTAGTGGGGCTATTGCTGGCTCCTTTATATGTTTTGATGCTCTTATCTTACTTGTGATACTCTCTTCTTTCTTTCCATACAAACACTCGACTACCATCGAATTGAAAATATGATTGAAATTGAATATAATAATATAATGCAACTCAAAGTGACCATGTTGGTCTTTAGGAGGCTGCAATAAATGTGTGTTTTTGGGGCACTAATGTATCTCATTTTTTTTATAATATGTCTTGGGAATTGGGGTAGTTAAGAAAGAATTTGAATTTCAAATTATGTATATTTATGTATTGATGAATGTAAAAATTTTGTTTTATATGCAATTTGTCAATTTTTGATTGCCAAAGTTGTGCATTGATTGCTAGGCCTAGTAGCGTTCATTAATTAAACAAGTATCTGAAGTAAAAAAAACAAATAAGAACAAAAGTGGAACATTAAATCATCAAGTGGAATACAAACCCCTCACCCCTTTGAAAAAGTGTTGGTGGCGTTAAATTATTCATTATGTTCTGCTAGTTTACAAAATGAGATCTAAGAACTACAAACTCTACAGTAGTTTATTTCATTTTTAATAAATAGTTTTCAATGTTTTTTTTTAAAAGTGTACTTTTAGTCTCTAAAACGGAAAATGCCTATAACTACAAGGAAATATAAGAAAACGAAGTTACAAAATGTAAGTCAAATTATGATTACACTTCTTATCTAAAGCATTCCATTAGCAAGAATTCCCTCGCATAAAATAAAATCATGCATGCCTACATGATTATAACTAGTTTCATTTTCAATAAATTTAATTCAAAATCACCTTGTTAATGGAAATTTCTACAGAATCCCCTTGTTAACATGTATGCTAAATGTGGATATATTTTTGATGCATGCCACATGTTTGACTAAATGCATATGAAAAATGTGTTCTCTTGGAATACAATAATTTTAGGGTATGCCAAATGTGGTAGTGTAGAGTATGTACTTGAACTATTTGAAAAAATGTGTAAAACAGTTTTGGTGTCTTAGAATGCACTCATTTCCATTTGTGCTCAATTTAGGAAGTGAGAGGAAGCCCTAAAACTATTTTGTCAATTGAAACAACAAGTATATTTGGAACTTGTCCACTTTACAATTACAAACATTATGAGTTTGTGTGCTAATATACCATCTGTGTAATGTGGTAAACAAGTTCACGTTGATTCAATTTAAATGATATTTCAATCACATTTCTTTTGTGTGGAATAACATGTTGGGTTTTTTAACTGGGGAAGCCATAATAGTTTGTGACAATCTATTTGTCCATATTTGTGCTAGAAAATTTCGGTATTCATAAATCACTCTTGATTCATATTATGTCTTTGTAATACAACATAGTTAGGCTATAGGTAAATGTTTTGTTTGTGTCTTACTACTTTTATCATATACAAAACCTTTATGTGTCTTACTACTTTTATCATATACAAAACCTTTATCTTCATATAAAATTATGCATGCAAGCTATATTAAGTGATTGGAGCTTTCAGAGTGAATTTTAAATAGATTTACACAAACATGCTTTCTTCAAATAGAAACGAGTGGCTTCCAAAACAATATTAAACTACTAGAGTACATTACGTCCTTCCCAAATTTATTTTATTTTCAAAACAATTCAAGGCCAATGCAATGGTGCAACTAGATTGAGGCCATCTATTACCATATATATATCAAGAAATTTACAGAGAAGGTGATGGATTCGTTAGTCAATGTGGAACCTTCAATGGGTGAAAATATGTGACAAATCTACACCTTGAGATTGATACTATTGTTTTGTTCAAATAGTTGTATGTTGAACTAGTATTTAAATCTTTTAAATAAAATAAAAATTTGATTTTTTTTTTTAGTTTTTGGGGATGTCAATGCATTTCTGGGACATTTTAGGGATGCCCCGTTCCAGAAATGCCCCCTTTTTGTGCCTAGGAGGGCGGGTGCTTGAAACATCCCAAACATTTGAGATGACTAGGAATGGGGTTAAGCATCCCCACATAACACTTGTTTAAATTTTGTTTTAGAGGAAACATGTTATCAATAATGACAAGTTCGAATACTTGAGAAAATAATATGGATGTAGCTCGAAATGGTTGAGAATGAATTTATTTGGTACAATGATTTTTTACCACTTTTGAGATATAGGAGAGATGGAAAAGTAAGATAGAAAGATATAGTAAGTTACTATATAGACATTGTATGATAATAATCAATTTTGTATCCTACCTCAAAAAGGAGAGGTTATTTTAAATTTACTAGTTATGTTAAAGAAATTTTAATGGCTAGGATTCATAAAACATCACTCAACTCACATTTGTTGTATGTTTTTGGCATGGCAACCTTTTCATTTACAAGAAACAAGTTGATAAAGTTTTAATATTACAATCATTCTTTCAATATTACATTTAATTTGTTGGGTAATTATAATTTTCTTGAAAGAGTTAATTGAATCAATTTATTTCTGCTTAAAGATTTTGCTAGAGATTAGTCAATTTCATCATGCTTTTTGTCTAGGATTCATTAGTATATTATAAAAACATTTAGGGGTTCATTCTAAAAATTTTCCTTGGCTTATAAAGTCCTCCTAGGTGATGGAAAATCAACTATTGTGTGCACCTCTTCTAGATCTATCTTCATACTTTCTTGGGAAATCACAAAGCCCAAGTATACTAACTCTCTTTTAGAAAACTACATTTCTTTAGGTTTACTACCAACTTCTCATCTCATAGTTTCATCAACACTTATGCAAATCTTTCAATTTTTCTTCTTTTAATTTATTACAAATCAAAGTATCATCTAAACAAATACTCATAAAGTAATCCAAATATGACTTTGAAACTTCATTCATCAAACAAATGAATGCACTCAGTGCATTCATCTACCCAAATAGCATAATCAACCATAAGTAAAGTCCCTCACGTGTTTTGAATATTGCCTTTCATTCATCACCTTCTCTTATGTGAATCAAGAACATTTGCAATCTTCAAGAAATACTTTGTGTCACTCAAGCAATCTATTAGATAATCCATGCATGGTAATGGGAACATGTACTTGGTGATATTTTCCATTTCCTTGTTGTTTGTGTACATTCTCCATTCATCATTTTTCATTGGCACTAATATTGTTGGTAGTGCTCACAGACTCAAACTTTCGTGAATAAGTCCATTGTCCTCATTGGTAATAATCCCTTTGGTAAAAGTCATTAGAAGCAATCTCCACAAACTCATCAATCAAGTCATTTACGTTGAGCACAAGTTTCTCTTCCTCTCTTGTAGTTGGTGCACCCAACTTTTGCAGGAGTTTTATTACAAAAACAAAATAACTACATTCCTTCATCTCAATTAGGAATTTCTTTCCTAGCATCAACATACTTTTTGGAGTAAGCTCCAACTTCCTCCCACCAAACTCAACGAACTCTCAACGAACTCATAGTACGTATCTCTTCATCTTTCCGCACTTCTAGGCTAGGTGTGGAAACATCATTCTGTGTGCTCTTGTGTGAAGGATTCTTGTCATTATTATCCTTAACAACAACATGCAATGATCTTCTAACTAGTTATGATGGCACAAATCCAACACCAAAACCTGTATGCATCTTACGTGACACTATTTTGGTATGGTCCAGTCCAGTACTGTCTATTTGTTCTTCTTCTTTCTAATCCAAGACATTTTGTAAGCCTTCAAGTATCAGCTCTTCCTTTCTAGGGGTGCATGTTCAATTAGCTTACTTGTGCCCATTGTTTGTTTCCCTTTTGAAGGACCTAGAAATGCTAAGTCCTCTCTTACAAGAGCTTTTCCATCCTTGAAATGTGGCCTTAGATAACATAAATGTGTGTAGCCTCAATTTTCCCCATGGCCATAGTCTCTGAAGTTATATCAATGTTGTTCATCTCCATTGTTTCTACATAGGCTTCCATGTTTGGTCACACATATATCTTACACAAGATATATATATCCACGTCTACCTTATCAACATAAAATTGAAGCTTCCACGCATTATGAAATCTATTCACTGAATCCTTAAAATAGCACACGATGAAGGTGAAGGGTAACTTACACCAAGGGCTCTTCTCACTCGTCTTCCTAAAGAACCTCCCCAGACTAAAGTTTGGTACACCACAAACTCATATTGTCCATCCAACACATTCAGAAGCTCATGTGGTATGCGTCACTTCCCTTCATATGCCTAGAAAATCCATCTAACCCATCTCTCTTGGTGCTCCTTATCGGTGTTTGAGATGGGACCATGATATGTATAATTCAAAAATTTATATGGCGGTGATTTCTTTTCCAATGGATACTCCCAAAACTTCTCCCTTTTCCCATTGAGCACACCTATTTTATTGAATACAATCAAAATAAAAATATCACCCAAGGTTATTTTTTCACCTTTCTCATCTTATACATGTGCCTCTACTGCCGGGATCTCTGCATTATTACCAGAAATGTTGTTGTAGATCTTACTTGTCATTTTATGCACTATGTGAAGCCAGTGCTAGTTGACCTCTGACCACCTCTTTGAGGCACCTAACTTGCAACCTATGGGCCATGCTAAAACCCTTGTGGCCATATCCTCTATGTTTGTGAATTTGAATTCTTGGCCTTCCTTATTATACTTGAATCCAACGGTCGTCGCATCAACTCCCTCATCATCTATTAGGTCACTAACAATCTCTAAATTGGAATAATGTAACCATGTGACCTTTCCAACAATTTTGGTAGTAATCCACATCCTCCTTCCCATAAAATATAAAAACTCTTTGTGTAATCGTGACATCAGACACTGGTACAAATGGTTGGGCTTTCCAAAGTATGGAAATTCAAGGAGCTGTATGACCCCAACACTTTCCAACAATCTCTTCATTGAATCATCCAAAACCCTTGTTCCATATTTCATCCTCCTATTTGTCTCCCAGATTGTCTCTGCAATGATATCCTTAATACTCTTATAGGTCATGTGATTGAAATCAGAAATTTTGCACGTTGTTATCTTTGTCACCCATGGTCTCCCTTCGATCACCCCCTTTAGATACAACATCTCTACCAACCATTCCTATGTCACTTCACCAACCTCCATTTCAATGACTAGAGCTCACCTTGGTGCCATATTTCCTTTTTCAATTTCAGGGGCATTCTATAACTTTAACTTTATCACCTTTTTACCTTGCGCACCTTGAATTCAAACCATACCCTTCGATCCTTGAAACCCTAGCTACACGAACCCATATTTGAGCACACGTACATCTACCTCAATAACGATTTTGTGTGTAATGTTACTAAAAATGTGTCTCAAACTCTCCTGGTTCATCATGCTACAAATTACTCATCACACTAAACTCTTCTTTGCACCTAGCAATTCGATAGTTCAACAATAGAAGGTAACAATAATGTTACACTCACCAAATTTATAGCCCAATTCAAAAATATTCACATTAATTTCTCCCCAACCACCACTATATGTGGAATTAATTCCACCTCCACACTTTTCCTTGCATTACAACCTGTCTTCTGCACCTACCTCTTTCTCACCTCAGTCATAACCTTCTAGCGCACCCACTACTTCTTGGTTACATATTTCCTTTACTCGTGCTTCCCTGCACCAAAGTACCTATACAATGTGACTCTTCCCAAGTAGTTTCCAATGTTTCACCCTACCTCTCGTTATGTTGAGCTTCCGTCCTCCTTCACATGGTCTTTAATCTGAGAAATTTTCGTGAAATAAACATTATCTCTTCTTTAAGCACCTATAAGTTTATTTTTACCATGTACTATGATTTGAAAAAGGAAGCAGTCAATCCTTCTTCATCCATCCCACACTAAAAGCATACATGGTCCTTTGTGCTTGAACTTAGAAAGGGATTAATCAGCTTCTAGTGCGCAAGTGCTCTTATTACACAAAACTCTAAATTAAACTAATAAAGCATAACAATGATTAAAGGAAATGTTGATGTCGAATCACAGCACCCCTGGGACTCTGCAACTCGATGGGTTGAGAATCTCAGTGCGATTACACAACATGGAGCTTTTCCCAAGTGTGGGACCTTGCGAAATCAGAAAAACTCTCCGGATGAAGGCCGGCTCCTATTCCTCTGTTCAGATGCACCAATAAAACACAGAGAGTCTACTAAAACCTTATCTAACTACCAAGGAGATAGGGAAAGAGAAATGCATAAAAACAAACCTAAGCTAAGGAGGTGATGCACCGAGGAATGAAGAACATACGTTTTGCCAATTAAACACAGACCACAGAAATGTAATGCAAAATCATGCACAGATAAACATATTCACAGTGAAAGATCAGGAGGATGCAAAATGAAACACATAGAGGGTTGAGAAACATCCACAGTCATGCATTTATTTGCTCTAAAGGTTGATACAATACACTGCAAAAAATTCCCAGAGGAAAAGGTGCATTACAGTTTCAGATGGGAGGTTTGAGCTCCACAACTCTACCTGCCAAAGAGAAGAAGGGAGGGGCCAAAACAAGAATGTCCAACATTTAGAAAGAAGCCCCTCCTTACAATTTATAGGAAGAATGAGAGAGAGAAGAGAGAGAAAGTCCAAATCTACCCCAACCACCTCAGGTTGTATTTAATTCATCTCATTATGGTGGTAGGTGAGGACCATATCAAACCCCAAAAGTGGCAAACTATATTTTGCATTTTTAAGAACTTGTTCCCACCCAATTAAAGATATCCAATCATAGTTAGGTAGAGGACGCCGTAGGATTTCCGAAAAGTCCAACCTTGTGTGAATCGGAGCTCCCAGTCAAAAGTTATGGCCATCTGAATATCTGGGTCAGGGTCTGCTTCCTGTCAGCACTCAGAATGTTGCGCCTCCTGAAGGTGCGCCATAGGCGCATCCGTGTGTTTGTCGACATCTTCTTATGTGCGCCAAGGAGCAACTTTTTCCCCGTTGACACTCATTGTCATGCGCCACTTCTGTGCGCCATGGGCGCATTCTTTCTTATGTCGACACTCATTTCTGTGCACCTCTTCTGTGCGCCATGGGCGCATCCATTTTTCTGTCGACACTCATTGTTGTGCGCCCCTTTTGTGTGCCATGGGTGCATCCATTTTGCTGTTGACACTCATTTTCATGTGCCACTTTTGTGCGCCATGGGCGCATCCATTTTGCTGTCGAAACTCATTGTCGTGCGCCCCCTTTTGTGCGCCATGGGCGCATCCATTTTGCTGTCGACACTCATTGTCGTGCGCCCCTTTTGTGCGCCATGGGCTGAGGTTTGAATTTCTTTGGTTTCCATATTCTTCCGCTTGTCTATATCTACCCAGGGGGAAGATATATACAACAATTTGGTGACTCAATGGGATCACCTGCCTGCTAGGTAGAAGATCAGTGGCCCTTTTAGAAATCCATTGGGCATGGAGTCATAAGCAATAATTGAAACCAACTTGATCTCTGATCCTGAGCCTGAAACCACAACTCCTTCTCCGACAGCACTTTGAACTATAGAAACAACCTGAGAGCAATGAAACCTATGCCAAAGCACTTAGGGAAACTAAAACCTAACTACAACAAGACAATTTGCAAACGCACTTAGAGGAATTGAAATCTAAGCTAATATTTACAAGGGTAGAAATTTTCTCTTTTCAGTAGCAATGTTTAAGATAGATTCCGTTAACCGGAATCGAAAGTTCTTCTCCATCCAATGTAGATAATTGGAAGGCATTGCTACTCTTGCACCCCGTGACCATGTAGGGGCCACTCCAAATGGCGTCAAACTTGGAATGCTTTCCTGGTCTTGCCCGATCTGCATCCCATTTTAGAACTAGATCCCCTTCCTAGAAGGTCCTTGCTCTTGCCTTCTTATCAAACCATCTTTTTACTAAGGCCTGATCCTTTTCGATCATCTGAACTGCATGTTCTCTAATTTCTTCCAATTCCATCAACTCTGCATACCTGGCCTCCATTGGTTCGAACTCAGCTAACTCCAACTACCTCATGAACTCCAATGCAGGCAGTTCTAATGATATGGGCAATACTGCCTCCTTCCCATAGACCAGCTTGTAGGGAGAATTCCCTGTAGACCTCTTTGGTGTTATTCTGTCAGCCCATAATGCTGATTTTAGCCTGGTATGCCATGTTCTTTGGTTTTCATCCAGAGTCCTCCTGATGATTCTTAGCAAATTTTTGTTCGTGGACTCTGCCTGTCCATTACCCTGCGGGTAATAATTTGAAGAGGTGCTCAAATAGATTCCATTCTTGACAGCCCATTCTGTAATCTTGGAACCTATGAATGCCAATGCATTATCTGATATGATAGTGGCCGGCACACCGAACCTGGTCACTATTCCTTCATAAAAGTCTAGTATGTTAGACTCATTTGCTTCCTTGAGCGCTACTACTTCAGTCCACTTGGTGAAATAGTCCATTGCCGTGAGAATCCACTTGTGGCCTTGGCTTGAGTTTGGATTGATGACCCCGATGAAGTCCAATCCCCATTGCATAAATGGTTGGTCAACTAGAATTGGGTGCAATGGAAGTGCTGCTTGTCTTTCTTTGCCTGTGAAGAGTGCACATTTCTTGCACTTTCTTATCCATGTATAGCAGTCACTGAAGACTGTCGGCCAATAATACCCTGCCTTCATTATCTTTAGAGCTGTTACTCATGGGGCAAAATGTCCTCTAGAATCTCCATCATGAAAATCTCGTAACACCCTCTCAATTTGACTTATCCCAATGCACCTCAATAGAACTCCATTGATGTCTTTCTTAAACAAAACACCATCAACAAGCACATATGGAATGGCTTGTAATCTGAAGTATCTCCTCTTTGCTTTGCTCATTTCTGGAGGGCATAGGCCTGTCTGTAGGAAGTGTATCATATTTTGAGTCCAACAAGGAGTAGGCACATCATCATTATCTTGTTCTTGATCATCCTGTAGTACCAAGGTAGTCTCCTTTTCATCACCAACTTCAACTTGTTGACTCAAGGCTAGCTGCTCACATAGTCCCTTCCCACGTACTAGTTTGGTGACCTTGATCTCGATGTCATATTCCATGACACGAGTTATCCATCCTGCACGTTTCTCATTCAGATCCTTGTTTAGAAGGAAGTCCTTGACTCCCGCATGAGAGACTAATAATTGGATCTTGTTGTTTGAGACTAGGTGCTTGAATTTCTTTAAGCTTCTGATTACCGCAAGGACATGCTTTTCAATGAAAGAGTACCTAGTTTCATATTCCTCCAAGCCTTGACTGAAGAAAGCAACTGGTTGTTCTAATCCTTCTTTGTTTTGTTGTACCAGGATTACAGAAATCGTGTCCCCACCACCAAAGGCATATAGCACGAAGTCCTTAGAGAAGTCTAGATTGACGAGAGTTGGGGCTTGAGATATAGCCTCTTTATTGCCTCAAAACTTGCCTTGCCTTCAGATGTCCACTTAAATGCCATGCTCTTCTTTAACATCAGCGTTATTGGTTTTACAAGAGCTGCAAAATTTGGAACAAACCTGCGGATGAAATTGATCCTTCCTAAGAAGCTTTGAAGAGCCTTCTTGTGATTTGGCAATGGCAATGCTTGAATTTCTTCAACTCTTTCTAGGTCAATTGTCAACCCCTCCTTTGAAACAATATGGCCTAGAATTTTTCCCTCATGAGCCAAGAATATGCATTTTTTGGAATTCAATGATACCCCGAATCTTCTACATTTCTGAAACACTTGCCTCAAATGACAGAGGTGATCCGCTGCATTTTTTGAGAATACAGTGATGTCGTCGAGATATATCAAAACTACCTTATTGATTAACCCCTTAAATGCCATATCCATTTCCCTTTGGAAGGTGGCTCCAGCATTTGATAGCCCAAATGGCATTTTCTTGTAGGCATAGGTCCCCCATTTGGTGGTGAAAGCTGTCTTGAACTGGTCATCTTCTTTCACCATCACCTGATTATACCCCGAGTAGCCATCTAGGAGAGAGAATCTCTCTGAACTAGATACTACTTGCAATATTTGTTCCATTGAAGGAAGTGGGTAATGGTCTTTAAGAGATGCCCAGTTGAGGTCTCGAAAGTCCACACACAACCTGATTTCTCCGCTCTTCTTTCTGACTGGAACTAAGTTTGCAACCTAGCTTGAGTGCTTGATCGGAAATATAATGCTTGCCTCTATTAGCTTATTTAGCTCTTTCTTCATTAGAGGTTCAATGTGAGGGTTGACTGGTCTCTACTTCTGCCTGATGGGCTTAGCATCTGGATCCAATTCTATGGTATGTTGTGTCAACTTCGGATCGAAACCTCTTAAGTCTTCATAGCTCCAAGCGAAGACATCTGGAAATTCTTGGCAAAGTTGTATGAAATCTGATTTCTCCTGCTCAGTGGCCACTTTACCAATTTGAAGTGTTTTTCCCTCCCCAACTAGAATGGGCTCTGAATCTTCTCTCTTGACCTGTATATTAGCCTTTTCCTTACAGAACTGGTCGTTAGGGTTGAAGATAGACTCCAATGTTACTAAACCCTTAGAAAGCTTGTTTGTCTGCAACTGCACTACTTGATCCCCGTACTACTGCTCTAGTCTGTCCTGATTTCTAGCTGAGAATTCAGCCTCTTCTTGTAAGAAATTGACGATCTGTTGATCGTTCTCAAACACCTGCCAGCTTGTGTTATTATCTGGAACTACTGGCCTCACAACTACATGGATATGTGGCTGTATTTTTTCTCTTCTGATGTTGTCAACCACATCAAACGTCGCTCCAATTGCTGCGAGTCTATCTGCCGCTTCATTTTTCTTCCTGGGTATGGACACAATGCTGAAAGCTTCGAAATCCTCAATGAGGTCCCATACCCTATTCTTGTAGTTCTTCAGCAGGTCGTTCTTTGTAGCATGTTGTCCCCTAACTTGGTTGATGATTAGCTCGCTATCTCCAAACACCTGCAAGTTCTTTATGCCCTTTTTCTTGGCCCAATGAAGTCCATGAATCAAGGCCTCATATTCAGCTGTGTTGTTCGAACAAGAAAACTGGAAACGAAACGCTGAATAATATTTGATGTCTTGTGGTGAAATCAACACTGCACCACCTCCAGCACCTTGCCTGCTTCTCGAACCATCGAAGAATAATTTCCAAACTTTGTTTTCATCCTTTTACTCAGGCTGAATGATGTCAGGAATGAGTGAATTTTCCTCGTGTATACAATACATGCCCAACTCAGATTCTTCAATTTCCTTGTATGGGTCAAATTCATGACTTTTGTTTGCCCATTCATCTAAAGTCAAATCAGGAATTCCCTCGACCTTAGTACCTGCTTCTAGATCACTTGAACACTCCTCCTAATCGAAAGCTGAGCAATTTGCATTGATAGGGCCTGGTACATAAGGCTCAATATGAAAATTGGCAATCGATTCTGATCTGATTGTTGCTTTAGCTCCATACCTTGTCCTAAAGATCATGTGCGGCTAATCTGCAGATAAATATCCACCGATCTTTGCAGTGAAGTCCCTTGATAGACACAACACAAAGAGTGGTGGGAGGTCAATTACAGACACATCTTGCAAGACTGTAACATTAGGACATGAATATAGTGTTAGGCTTAACCCCTTGATGACCCCAACTATTCCCACTGCTGTTCCATCTAGTTGCACTACTACTTTCAGCACTGGCTCGTACTTCAGACCCAGTTGATCCACTATTTGCTTTGGCATCACTGAACTACTTGCTCCTGAATCTATCATGCAGTTGTGTGCCAAGTGGTTTCCAACAATCAATGAAACATAGAATGGTGGAGGCTTCAAATTTTTCCTTGTCTGGCCCCCATCATGTTGCACTGCATTAGTGAGAACTTTCTCATGTCCTTGGTTTGATACATTTGTGGCAGACCAATTAGCCATTGCAGCTTGCAACAAATCTCGTTGCCCTAGGATCGCCAGTGATTCCCACATGGAAATGTTCACATGTGTCTTCTTCATTTGATCGATGATGTTGAAGGGGGATGAACTGTCCTTTTGCTACCCCTTACTTGGTGCAAGCTTTCCTGGAGCTTGAACGGGTGCATGTGTTGCTGCAACAGGTACCTTAGTCTGGTTTTGCGCATTTGGGGCTGCGTTTGGTCTGCTGGCCCCTTGTTGTGTAAGAGCGGGTTGAGGAACAACTGGATTGGGTGGTTGTTCCTCTACTATGCTTCTCTTCTTTGACCATGTGTTGGCAGCCACGCCTTGAAAAGGTTGTTGGTTAACTCCACAGAAGTCTTCCATTTGCCAATTTGCCAATGTGGTTTCTGTCGGAGGTCCCTTTTGTTGCGTTTCTTGCTGCTGATTCCCTTCTTGGCTTGGTTCTTGAGGCACACCAATGGTTTGCACCATCAAGGCCTAATTCAGTGCACCATTGAAACATGCTGACTGATTGGGAGGTAGATTGCAAGGGTAACACCAGTCGTACTCTTGTGCCATGTTATTTTGTGTCGGGACCAAGGCTCTCGAGGATGTCGTTGCATTTGGATCATATGGCCGAAATGGCCTGGCAGCTTGAGGTTGTCCTTGGCTTTGGTTCACAGCCTGAGGTGGTGGTGGTCTATTCTGTTGGTATGAGGGCCTAGCTTGGTACTGTGCTTGAGGCTGATATGGTCTGGCACTTTGAGCTTGTTGTCTTTTGATAGTCACAAGCTCATTTCCAAGGTTCTGCAGTTGTTTCATGACCTCTTGCAATTCCTTTGAACTATTTGAAGAAGTCGATGCCTCATTATTGCTTTGATTTCTAGGAGTTGGAATGGGATTCAACTCTGGTGCTTGGCTGGTTGTAGGATTTCCCATATCTGGATAGAGAGGCATTGGCGGCATTGGTGCAAGATTGCCAGCTTGGATTAAACAGTTCTCTGCTCTGATTGTTGTGTCATAGGCCGCTGGTAGCGTTGTCCCTCCCATTGATTGGATCATCATGGCTATGTCTGAATTCATAGCCTTTAAGAAATAAAGGAATGCTCCTTCGGCAGTTGGCCTGATAGTTATTGGGATCCAGTCCCATGTCCGTTGGAACCTGAAGTTGAAATCTACCATTTGTTCGTTAGGAGCCCTTTTGATTGTTGTCAGCTGTTCCAATAAGGACAAATTGTCCGCCCTCTCCCTGAATTGGCTACAAAGAGCTGAACAAAGCTGGTTCTAATTTGTAATAGACCCTGCTGCTAGGCTCCTAAACCATTGTAAGGCCTTTCCTTTAAAAGATGAAGCTAACAAATTGACTGCAATATCCATTGCATTTATTTCGTGGATCGCACATACATTAGCAATATCCTGGATGTGATCAATAGGAGTAGTATGATTTTCACTTGTGAAGTAGGGGATATTCTTTAGCGCTGCAACTGAAATTTGATTATGAGCATTTAGGGCAAGTGGAATACTACCCGTGAAATTGACAAAGGGATTCGGTGGTAGATGCGCCATTATGATTGGCCTAAGAACCCTGGTTGATGCGAGAAAAGGCCTACCAGGTGGAGGTGTAGACAAAGTCCTGTTAGGCGGAGATGGTGATCTTTTTGGTCTTCTTCCTCTCCTTCCTCTGCCTGGTGATAGTTGCAAGTGGAAAAATAGCCCTTCTTCTTGAGTATTGGACCTGGTTCGAATTCTTCTCATGTGCCTAGGAAACTTGTGCTGCTACACTGCTGAATTCTACCCCTTCGGAGTTGCCAGATGTGTTAGAAAGTGAGCCTCAAAAGGCTAGATCCTGCCAAGTTACACACCAAACATGATGATATTTAAAAATGGAAAATTGAAAGACCTGTATTTTTGATATTTTAGAGTTTGGAACTTGATTCTGGAATGACAGTCCTGAAAACCCAAAAATGTCAGACTTCCGAAAACCTGAAATCTGAAAATTAAAAAACCATGAAATTTTGAAAGTCAAAATATCAAAAATCTAAGAATACCCTTTTGAAGATTACCCCTAGATCTATTAGCTGGTGAAATTTTGACTTGTTTCGAGCAAGTTAAGTCCTTGAAAATCGATTTCAAAGTTCAGCCTGGAAGGTGAAAATATGAAATTGTAAAACCTACAATTTTTTAAGTCCAAATTTCTTGAAAGTTCCTTCGAAACTGTGGAGTGACTTCTGGGTCCCACCGGGCATGCCAAAACTGTTGATGGGAAATCACAGCACCCCTGGGACTCTGCAACTCGATGGGTTGAGAATCTCAGTGCGATTACATAACATGAAGCTTTTCCCAAGTGTGGGACCTTGCGAAATCGGAAAAGCTCTCCGGATGAAGGCCAGCTCCTATTCCTCTGTTCAGATGCACCAATAAAACGCAGAGAGTCTACTAAAACCTAATCTAACTACCAAGGAGATAGGGAAAGAGAAATGCATAAAAACAAACCTATTCTAAGGAGGTGATGCACCGAGGAATGAAGAACATACGTTTTGCCAATTAAACACAGACCACAGAAATGCAATGCAAAATCATGCACAGATAAACATATTCACAGTGAAAGATCAGGAGGATGCAAAATGAAACACATAGAGGGTTGAGAAACATCCACAGTCATGTATTTATTTTCTTTGAAGGTTGATACAATGCACTGCAAAAAATGCCCAGAGGCAAAGGTGCATTACAGTTTCAAATGGGAGGTTTGAGCTCCACAACTCTACCTGCCAAAGAAAAGAAGGGAGGGGCCAAAATAAGAATGTCCAACATTTAGAAAGAAGCCCCTCCTTACAATTTATAGGAAGAATGAGAGAGAGAAGAGAGAGAAAGTCCAAATCTACCCCAACCACCTCAGGTTGTATTTAATTCATCTCATTATGGTGGTAGGTGAGGACCATATCAAAGCCCAAAAGTGGAAAACTGTATTTTGCATTTCTAAGAAGTTTTTCCCACCCAATTAAAGATATCCAGCCATAGTTAGGTAGAGGACACCGTAGGATTTCTGAAAAGTCCAACCTTGTGTGAATCGGAGCTCCCAGTCAAAAGTTATGGCCATCTGAATATCTGGGTCAGGGTCTGCTTCCTGTCAGCACTCAGAATGTTGCACCTCCTGAAGGTGCGCCATAGGCACATCCGTGTGTGTGTCGACATCTTCTTACGTGTGCCAAGGAGCAACTTTTTCCTTGTTGACACTCATTGTCATGCACCACTTCTGTGCGCCATGGGCGCATTATTTCTTATGTCGACACTCATTTCTGTGCACCTCTTCTGTGCGCCATGGGTGCATCCATTTTGCTGTCGACACTCATTGTCATGTACCCCTTTTGTGTGCCATGGGCGTATCCATTTTGCTGTTGACACTCATTGTCATGCGCCACTTCTGTGCGCCATGGGCGTATTCTTTCTTATGTCGACACTCATTTCTATGCGCCTCTTCTGTGCGCCATGGGCACATCCATTTTGCTGTTGACACTCATTGTCATGCGCCACTTCTATGCGCCATGGGTGCATTCTTTCTTATGTCGACACTCATTTCTGTGCACCTCTTCTGTGTGCCATGGGCACATCCATTTTGCTATCGACACTCATTGTCGGTGCGCCCCTTTTGTATGCCATGGGCGCATCCATTTTGCTGTCGACACTCATTGTCGTGCGCCCCTTTTGTGCACCATGGGCTGAGGTTTGAATTTCTTTGGTTTCCATATTCTTTCGCTTGTCTATATCTACCCGGGGGGAAGATATATACAACAGGAAACACATATAAAGGGAATGCATTAAGGGAAACCTAATCAAATGGAAATAATACCTTATTAAAAACATCAAGAAGACTTATTTATTGTATGGCTTCATCTTAATCCTGTTGAAATAACTGGGAAACTGTGTACCATCCAAAACCTTTAACTGGAAATCACCTGAATCAAGTATGTAAGTCACAATATACAGTCCCAACCAATGCACTTTCAACTTTTCAGGGTAGCAAAAAAACTTGGAATCATAAAGTAGAACCATCTGTCCAACTTCAATCTTCTTATCCTTGATTAACTTCTGACACCATCGTGCTAGCACATGCAATACACATAGAAGGCAACATGAATTCCATAGGGAAAATATCCTCCATGCTAAACACCAATTGAAAGGGTGTAGCTTTGTTCAGTCTTTTATAAGTTGTATTATATGCCCAAAGTACAAAAAAGACTTTATCATCCTAGTCTTTCATTTCAACATCACAAATCTTAGTCAATGTATAGTTCAGTTTCTTGTTGAAAGCCTCATCAATTTCATTAGCCTGAGGGTGATAGGGTGTTGTTTTAACGTGTGCCACCATAAGTTCTACCAGAAATATCCTGATGGTCTCATTAAGGAAATGAGTACACTTATCACTTGTCAAACTCAACGGACATCCATACCTCCTGATAATGTTCTCCCAAAAAAACCATGTTGTCGTAGTTGCTATGCAATCCTTTATAATAATCACTTTTCCCCGCATTGTAAGATAATCTATACAAGTTATGATGTAGCATGACCCAATCTTGTGCGTGGGTGGGGAAATAGGACCAATAAAGTCAATTACACACTTTTCAAATGGTTCTACACTAGCAATTGAAAATAAAGGTATTTCATCTCTATGCCCAGGATTTCTAAGGTGCTAACAATGGTCACATTCCTTAGAATATTCTTTACAACCCTTATATAATGTTTCCCACCATAGGTCTACTAATTAAATCTTATGCGTGGTAGCATCTCCTACATAATGTCCACCTATAATACCCCCATGAGTCTCCTCCATAATATATTTATGCTCATGCTCAAGTACACACTGGCACAAAACTTCATCCCATCCTAGTTTTTATAAGTCTCCACTGATCAACATATAATGCACGGTGTGTATAGTAAGTTATTTATTTTCTATACTCTTCATTCCCTCTAGCACCACACCAGTTCGTAAAAAGAAAAAAATGTTTTCCAAGTTAGAGGGTGTGTGGTTTAAACTGAATAGTTGTGCATCCAACATCGTATCATCTATGCTCTATGCATCCTCTCCTGAATTAATCCTTGATAAATGATCTAGTCCAGAATTACTCTTTCTTGGCGTAACCACCACTGTAAAATCAAATTCTTGAAACAATAGAATCCAATGACATATACATCCTTGTAATACGTTCTTTTTCACCAATTATTTCAATTCCATGTGATATGTATAGAAAATAAAAGGTGTTACCAGCAAGTATTGCCTAAACATATGCAGTGTGTAGATCATGGACAAGGCATCATGCTATGTTATTGTATCATTATGTTCAGCTTGAGTCAAATGTTTGCTTGCAAAACAAATAGGATGATCAATAATACCTTCACTATACTAGGTTAATAATGCACCAATGGCCATGCTAGAGGCATCTACATACACATGAAAAGTTTTGGTTTATGAAGGAAAGCGTAGAATAGATGTTGTAGTAATAATTTCATTTAATGTCTCAAACACATGTTATTGTGCTTCACCCCAATGGAACTTAAATTTACTCTTCAATAATTCCTCCAAGGGATTGGAAAACTTAGCATAAAATTTGCTAAACTTCCTGTAATATCCTATGTGCCCCAAGAATCCATGCACCTCACTCTGGTAAGTAGGTTCCTCTCAGCCCAAAATAACAACAACCTTAGCAGGATCCACTAACAAGCCTTCCTTACAAATAATATTTCCTTGCAATGTCCTAAAAGGTGTAGCAAAAAAAGTGCACTTCTTAATGTTTAAGGAGATGCTCAACTTCTAACATCTCTCGAACATAAGCCTTAAATTATCACAGTGTTATTTCACTATCCCATACAAAGTCCAATCATCCAAGTAAACCTGTAAGAACTTATGAATAAAGTCTTGGAATGCTTGTACAATAATGCATGAAAAAACTAAATGCATGTTCTTTAATCCAAAGGGCATAATTGTGTACACAAAAATTCCCCATTCAATGGTGAAAGTTATCTTCTCTTGATCCTATTTGTAAAACCCTGAACTATTGTTACTACCTCCTAAGCATTCAAGTGTTGATAAATGATTTCTTCTGTAAAAGTATGTGTCCCTTTGATTGTGAAGTCATGCTTGATATGGATTGTATCTTCTTTTCTCTTGAAGATATTTGACTGAGTCATGATATGCTTAGACTCTTTTATTTCTTTCATTTTTAGCACCTGAGTTCAATTGATTTTGAAAGGAATTGTGGATTTATCCGTCTTTATGACTCAACCTTGGATCAGTTGCATTGATCCAAGAGATGTTTTAAGTTTATTCTGGATGAACAAAAATTATAGACCTTACAAAAGTTGCAAGGTATGAATGTGTTGAATAAGCAATTCCGGAGTCTAACTCAGGCTGATCATGTTAAATGAATTGGTTCCCGATATCATAATATCAGGAAGGCCTAGACCTTAAGCCAGGTAATAAATTTTGGTGTATACTGCAAGCTTATTATCAATGCCGGATAGAATCCATTTCGGGAATGTTATACCTGTTGGTTCTAATACTGATCGAACCTACTTGTGGGACCTAGAATGGATTCGTTAAGGTTAATAACCTTAACCTAAACTATAACCTATGGGTTGAATTATTGCTAAACTAACCTAGCCCTAAACTATAGGTTTAATGCTCCTAAGGTTAGCTACCTAAGCACTATGGAAGTAAGATTTAATGTCTTACCATAAGATCTAACCTATGTTTCTAACCTAACTAATGATCATGGATGAAGGGGGACCTATGAAGGGGTGCAAGTCATGGGTGGTGGTTTCCATGGCATTAAATGAAGTGGATAAATAAGAAGGACACGGGATATGGCAGAGATTTCAAACGGCTATTGAGACCGACGTGGCAGAGTCGCCAAATCTGGGAATGGTCATTTGTTTTCATTTGTCAATTGCCAACTTTGGCGGTTGGTGGTAATGGAGATTGGGCGGGAATCTTGGAGTTAATGTCATTGATGAACTTTGGTTCCCGAGCACGAATTGCTCAGGAAGGCATGCAAATGGAAAACTAGTTGGTTGTTTGGTTTTCCATAAGCTCCGGTTTTCTCTCTGTTTGATCACTGGTTCTTCGAACTAGTCTACTTTGTGTTGCATGGAAACTATGAGATTATCTAGCTCTTTTCTCTGTCAGGGAAAGTTTATAAGACATGTGGGTAACAAATTATTGTTGCTGAATCTATCATGGAAGAAGAGGAGAAGGCGCGAGCACATTCAGAGGTCTTCTTCGGATTTTTAAGCGACATTACCAGGCATGATAGGCCCTGACTTTTAAAAATCTTTCTTTACTCTAAATTCTTTCATTAAAACAAATCTGTTCAGGTGATTTTAGTTTAGTTGGTTTGAAGCAATGTATTGGTTCTTCTTTTCCTGTGGAATTAGGAATCTCAGGTTTTTTGAAGACTTTGTTGGAATGTTTACTGTATTTATTCTTCCATTTGGATTCATTTCATTTGTGACCCGGCTGTGCTCTTATTGTTTTTGAATCCCGTTGATTCTTACTGTGAATACTTGAAGTTTCTTCTGTTTGGAATGCTTGTTGTGATTATACTACTTGAATGCGAATTTAGTAGAAGTCCTCACTGTGTTTGCAATTTTGGGATAAACTCCATTGGAAGTTGCAAGGATAATCTACGAAAATGACTTAGTGGGAGTCCTTGTAATGTTTTGTATGTTTTCAACTTCTGTCTAGCTTGGTTGTGATTACTGTGGGAGTCCTTGTAACGTAATTTATGTTTTAACTTCTATAGAAGTTTAGTCGAGAATACTATATGGTATTGACTCAGTGAGTGTCCTTGAAATGTATCTTGTATTTCAACTTCTGTTTAAGCTTAGTTATGAATATTGTTGCTTAGTTGTGAATACTGATGGTATTGACTCAGTGGGAGTCCTTGAAATGTATCTTGTATTTCAACTTATGTTTAAGCTTAGTTATGAATACTGTTGTTTAGTTGAGAATACTATATGGTATTGACTCCGTTGGATTCCTTGAAACGTAACTTATGTTTTTAACTTATGTAGAAGTTTTGTTGTGCATACTGTTGGAATCCTTGAATTGGATAGTATGTTTTTGACTCCTGTAGAAGCTTTGTTGTGTTTACTTATTGGTTTTGACTCTGTTGGAGTCCTTGAATTGTTGTCATATGAATTCGACTTCAATCAAAGCCCTGGTTGTGAGTACTAGTTGTATTTGACATGGTTGGAGTCCTTGATATGTTGCGAGTTGGCTCGATTCTTGAATTAAGTCCTCGCTATGCATGCATATCGTACAAACTCTTTCTTAACATTGTTGTGTTATATTTAGTTCACTTCTGTGGAATTAAAGGATGGGTTTTCTTTACAAACTTGACTCTATTTGAGACCCTGTTGTATTTCGTAGTAGCTCAATTTCAGATGAAACTTTGAGGAAATTATTGTTATGGAATTCGGATTCTGTGAAGACCTTGTTGTGATTATTTTTCTTGAAATCGGCTTCTAATATAAGTCCTTGCTGTATAATCGTAGGGATTTGTTTAAGTTGAATGAAGTTGTGCATGTTTGTGTTTCGACTCAGTGTGAATGTCACTATATTTGCATATGGAAACGTTATTTGTTTTTAATGTTATCTTGTCTCGAGTTTGACTGAAACAAAGAGCTCTTAGCTGTACCATGTCAGGCGATGGTGTTGGGTATTTTCATGTTGATGAATGATATGGAAAATATTTGTTGAAGTCTTTCATGGTTGGATTATTTTCTTTTGCTTTGTCGCGAGAGCTCTTGTAATGCTTAATAGCTACAGGTGATTTTTATTAATGAATTTAGAAGAAACTTTAGTTTCTTCTTGTGATGTCAATTGTTTTAATCGCATGCGTAAAAGTAATTGCATTATTCTAGAGGAGTCGGTACAGTCTAGAACATGATTGAAATGGGAATCTAATTTACTCTGTTTCCTTCTCCTGAGCTGTAAATTATATGTTGATGTGTAATAAGAGGAATAAGAAAATACTCTCTCTCTCCTAGTCTGGAAACTTTATGTGTTTTCTCCTTGTATCCTTATGCAATATCTACGGTAAGGGCATAACAAGAATAGACTGTGGTATTGTATGGAGAGACTGGTATAAAATGTGTGTTGTTGTATAAGTAGGTATACTCGTCAATACCATTAAAATAATGTATGATTAAAAGGAAATTACGACAGTTGAGCTTGTTGAATGTTATAAACTGCCTTTGAGTAATTGTTAGAAACATTCTTGTAGGAGTTTTGCTGTCTTTAGAATGGTTGTATTCATTTGTTCTTAGTCTCTAACATATAAGATGAATAGCCGATTTATGTTTGGAATTTGAAGAAATCATTTCATTTAAACAGGTTGTTTAATGAGAACAATTGGTGGATTGCAATTGTTTTAAGAATTAGTTCTTATCATGCTCAGTTCACCGAACTGACCCGTGTTGACAATTTTTGCAGATGGTTTCCGTAAGTGGTAAAGGCACGCAGGTCTGATATGATGTTTAGATTGTTTAATTTGGTTTTATGATGAATTCCAACTTGATTCTCTAAATGTACTACTTGAATAAAGATGTTATTTTGCTGTTGAGTATTGTATCAAATATGCTGAATGCATAAAATGTATTTGATTAGCTTAGAAATGAATGAAATGAGGTATTTGTTACTTATGTGTTTGCATTCGTATCTTGATGGATTGAACTTCTTCGGTTCGAATGATTTAAGAGCATTGTTATTATTGTATACCTTGGAGACATTTGGGATTCTCTAAGTAAGCTTTGCAAAGATTATGTGACTGAATACTTGTGAATGTTTAGTAGTTCTGTTATGTTCTATCTAAAGCTAAATTGGAATTTAGATCACTGTATTTCAAGAAGCTAAGGTTAAAATAAACCTCAACAGGAAGCTGAACGGGCTGAATAAATTATTACTCCCTAATCTTTATCTAAGTCAAGACAACGCCTTAATTTGATTTTAATTCACTATATCTTAATACTAATAAGTAAGATGTATTTCAGTTTTGAGAACTGATATAAACCTTATAAGGTTATGGTTAGCAACCTTATGAGAAGACTTAGGGCTACTGCCCAATTTTGTTGATTTAGATCATTGTGTAACAAATAACTCCTTAATTAAACCTCTAATCTTATTAACTTCTCTTTGTGAAATGGGTCTTAATAAGAAAGGCAATTCTAAGATGAGGAGCCTAGGGGTTGGGAAAAGACTACCCTAAAAGGAGCGTCTTAAAGTATAACTTTAACTCAATGTAAGTAACACCTTAAAGTTAAGTAGATCTTTTCGAGGCAGATTTGAAGGTTGATGGCACAAGTCAACTACAGGGTTGTACCTTCGAGAAGATTAGGATTTTCTCGAAGATACAACAATGCAGGTAACTTATGGCGACACCCTTTGCATTGATCGTTAAGATTTACACCTTAAACTCAAACAATTTTTCACTCCGGGACTGGTAAGGAATGAGGTCATGATATGAGGCTGCCCTGGAGACTCGGGGTACCTTGACACATAGGGTTAGCTAGGGTTGACCCAGTATGTCAGCGTATCCCTAGTTCTTGACAACATCCTTATATCATTGTCATATTATTAATCCGTTCCTGAGTGAATAACTTGGGACAGGGGAGGTTGACAAAAGTCAGTGTAAGACATTCTACATAACATAGGAATGGGGCGAAGGACATATTCCAGATTGACGAGTATGCCGTCAAGGAATACAAGACATAAGCAGTATGTTTCAAATCTTTGGCCAAAGTATCGCAAGCTGCTGATTGCGTTGTCCCATGTCACCTAGTCTGAGGGATGAGATGCTAATGAATAATGGTAACAATTATTCATATAGGTTCCTTGGACAGAGCATTCTAAATCCCAGATTAGGGAAGAGAACTGCAAGAGGGATGTGTTAAAATAAAAATGCCAACTCTTTGATACTCATGAATAGATCGGTAGATCACCGAGTCATGATATGAATAGATCGGAGGTACTCCGAGTCATCACAGCTGCATATGGTTATCTGTTATAATAATGATTGTTATGATCTGAGAGTTCTAAATTATGTATTTAGAACTAGAATGCTTCTACCCAAAAAAAAAAAATCTTGTTCTAATGTACTAAAATGGGGATGTTACACTATTTATCTACCCTCACTTGATGATATCTAGAAAATCCATTAGTGAAGGAGTAGATCTCACGCCCTGCAACACCTTCCATGATTTCCTCACTAAAAGGTGTGGGAAATGGATCTATTAAACATACATAATTCAACTCCCTATAATCCACAAAAATCTGTATTCATCCATCTTTCTTTATACTGATCACTATAGGGCTAACCCACTCTGACTCCTCAATAGGCTTAATGATCCCAAAATTACACATCTTTTCAATTTACTCTTTTACCTTAACACACAGATTAGGATTCATCCTATAAGGCCTCTTCCTAACCAGGTGTGCACCTTCCTTTAGCTTGATCCTCATCTTTCCCAAAGAGTGATGTACCCCTTTCAACTCATGATAGCCTCTACAAAATAAGTCCTGGAAGTCACGCAAGAGCTAAATTATCTTAACAACCTCAAATTCAGACCAACAGTCTCCAATGATGGCCTCCTTAGGTTTAGCATCTGTCCCAATGTTTACCTTCTTCATTTTCATAGGCTCATGGTATATGCACTCCTTTTCATCTGCACTATCTAAGACCTCACGCTTACCCTCAGTATGCTCAACATCTAGATTCTCCACTTCTTCATCATCAATAATGTAGACCATCTTACCCTTTTCCTTTTCTAGGCAGTCACACCCAAGTTGTTTTGCATCTGTCTCTTCTTCTTCAAAGCATGCCTCTACATTTGACTCACCTAGTAACTTCTAAATAAGTTCTTCAGCCTTTGCACTATCTCCCAACGTTAAGTGTTTCATAACCTGTAACGCCTCATTCATTGGGGTTTTAGTGGAAAAATAGTAAAAGGTCTCAATCATACATGTAGTCAGTTATTTCCAATTTCTTGTCTCTTTAGTCAATTCTGCATAAACATACCATGCACATGCACATCCTCATAGGGTGTAGTAGAACTTTTACACCCGTAGTGAAGGTGGTAAGGCATCTTGCCCTTATGTCAAGAGTCTCTAACACTGTTGAACATGGTGTTGAGCATCATTTCCATGAAGTTCACATGTCTTGGTAGGTGTATTTCTCCAAAGAAATATAGCAGAGAAGGGGATTCTCACTTCTCGCTATTCCAAAATATTATCTTTGTGAGCCATCCACCAGTGTGCTAATGTCCCATGCAAGGTATACACTAGCATATTCCTTCTTTCAACTTGATCTATCCATTGAACTTTGATAGCACGTAGGAACACTTCAAGATTCCCCTCACTAGTGTACCTTGGTACTTGGTTACTACCCAAATACCTAGCACACCATGGCCTGCTTATGCATGTGACTACACTTCTTACCTCATGTCCAACTATTTAATAAGTGTCATGTGCCCAATTATCATATGCAACACTTGTAGTATCACTCATGGACTATGCATCATCCCATTGGAGAAATCCTTCCTTTGATGGCTCAAGTACTTTTGGATATCTAATGGTGTGCACATAAATTATGTTTAAATCCTCTTCACTCAAAGGTTCCACATAAGGTGTAACTTTTCTATCTATTAAAGGAATAATGATGTGCTCTTCCTTGTTCTCAAAAATGATGTATCCTTTTTTGAAATGCAGATCGAAATTGTTTGCATAACACTAAGGGTGCCTAAATAATGTTGTAAAACTATCCACCTTTGCAAGCACCAAGACCTAAAACTCCCCATTAAACTTGGCCCCTTATATAGTAATAGTAGCATCTTTCAAGACTCCAATGTGTATGGCCTTAGTCATGTTTTCATAAACAACACATTTGAAGATGGTTGTAATGGTGGTCTCCCCATTTGAATCCATGCATCCAAGGTGAGTACATTCACTTCTATGCATGTATCAATTAAAATGTTACTCAACAGCCATCCATCAACAACAACATTCATAGTGATCTCCTTGTCATAATCCAGACTATGAGGAGGTAGGTTAGCATGCAAAATCTTTCTTTCTCACTCAACTCTAGCGTGTGAAGTCTTTCCCTTTAACCATTCCCCAATTAAAGGAATGGTATTTTATTTTTTTAGTATCTTACAAACCTCCCTTAGATCATCAACATCCTTCTGAGGAAGCTCTTTTTTTTTCTCTAACTTCCGCGACTGTTCTTTCAAACATTGTATATCACCCTACAAATTCCTAATCACCTCCATGGTTTCTTTATAAACTTCCTTTTTATGTGTAGGGTTTGAATACTTTACATGTAACACTTCCTCCTTTGTAATAATAGGCTTATGCTTTGGGACTTCCCTGACACACGTAGCCTTGGCACGTGTAGTAACCAACATATGCATCAACTCAGGATCCGAAACTAACTTTGACATTCATTGATCTTCCTCAGTGCGCTACACTCTAACCATCCCCACACCCTTATCCTACTTGTGCTTCTTTTTTAAGTGCTCATACAATTCCAAACATTCTTCATAATTGTGGCTCTTTCCAAAAAAATAAAAAATAACATTCTGAGGGCATCCGTGCCTCTAATGATTAGGGGATCTACATGTATAACATGTTCCTCATGGAAATTCAATTCTTAAACTACTGTGACCTCAACTTATAAATACTTCATGATATCATCTACTTCTACCTTGGCCTCCATCAGAGAGCCCTTCATTATGATTGTGATTATTATGCTCACCTTGTTCCTTTGAATTATTTGCAACACTGTTTTGATGTACACTAGTATCGATTGCATCATGAATCTGATCAATCAACCTATAATTCTCAGTATCATGTGTGGTATACCTATAGATCTTGCAATAACATGAAACATTCTTAATTATTACACGTTGTAATAATGGGAACCTACTTGAATCATGGTCTAAGTGAAAGATCTCACAATACAACAACATGGCACAAACTGATTTATGAGGACAACTATTTTTAGTGTGTCCTTCTACTTCACAATTTGTGCACCAAATACCACTACATATTTCATGTGTTGAATTAGTTAATAATTTTTTTAACTATTTTTCCATCACCATAATTTGAGCTACCAAGAATGGGCTGACTCCAATGTCTACACTCCCAACTACCTCAGCACGTAGAGCTACCTCAAGTTCCTCATGCATATTTGTATAAGTCTTGTGTGAGAGCACCCTTCTAAACAACATGATCAAACCTCCAATGAACCATTGAGCATGCTGACTTGAGTGTATGTCATAAGATAAATTTGATAAAAGGGTTTTGAATTGTTCATCATACTCCAGAATACTCTCAATCGTTTCCTGCTTGATGTCCTTCAGTGTGCTAATGTTTTTTTTCTCAAACTCAGGTATGTGGAAATACACCAAGAAATCATCACGCAACGTGGTATAGTCCACACAGGTTTGGTTCAGATCATATTACCTATACCAACTATGTGCATGCCCTTGCAGTGTAGTTATAGACTGACTTGCCTTGTGCTCTGGATTTGTCATCCCATTCGTGCATCATATCATTTCACACATATGTACGTGCTCAGATGCATCTCATATTCCTCTATATTATAAAAGACGAAGAGACATCTCCATATAGATTTTCTAGGGCTGCTGTGCACCATGCCCACTAGATCTGGAACTTGTATTACCTAATGTGTTTCCTCTACCCCTATAACCACTAGATCTGATACATTCCAAGCCACTTAACCCGCCTGATCCTCCTCCTGTAGTAGGAAATGAACCAAAGGATGCACTTTTTTTTGTCCCAACAGTTTTTTTCAATTGAACTCCCACAGTCTACAATTTTTACTACTTTCAAATGTGATTCCAACATTCTGCACACCCACTTTTTGTGCTGATGACACACCAAAAAAGATACCTCAAACTAGATGTCCAAATAACACAGACAACGATTATGCCATAATAGATGAATAAGCTACCTAATTAACTCCTAAACTTGGATGCAAATTAACTCTATCACTACTCTACTTCCTACATAAGCTTGTTTACTGATAACTATCAAAGAAATTGGAAAACCATGGGCAAGGGCTAGGTCACCAGGTAGATTTAGATGTGCACCCACGGTTCTCAATATTTATTCAGATGCACCTTCATCTGAAACCAAATAGGGTTCTTTACCATGATTTCTGAAATGGGGGAGTTCCAGATGCTATGGCTCCATGTCTTCTACATAGCAGCCCCTCTGTATCCCATATAGAGAGAGGACCACACTCTATCTGCCAGATCTGATCGATCTCGATCGAGATCTATAGAGAGTGGAGGGGCCCGCCCCCTATAGAGAGATCTCTCTGGAGGGGCCCCTATATCTCTATCTCTATCTGGAGGGTGAGGGGGGGGGCAGAGTAGGCCATCGCCATATCTAGATTCTCTAGAGGGGCCCAGCACCCGGGCGCCCTATCTAGAACTCTAAGATAAGATAGTTCTAGAGATTTCAGGGTTCTCTATCTCGATATTGATTTATAAATTCTTCATGATCCATCTCCCTCCGCAACACCATTCTTTCCATAATTTCATGATGCTTCACCAAATCCCTCTTGTGCGCTTCGTTAAACTTAAGACACCTTTCTTCTCTTCCTTTCTTCCGACAGGTATTCCATATTTCACCACACTTGTTCCCTCCCTTGAACATGGTGGGGTTTAGTTATCCATAGGATGTTGTTCCAAATCCAGAGTCACAATCAAGATCTTAATCGTTAAAGGGATACCATGCAAATACTATCCTCTGGGTTCACACAAGAACTAAAACTCATCAACCTATGGATAGGAATAAGTAGAAACTGCATACTCCAAAATATATTTATTTAGAACACCACTCCACCAATGGTCTAGAATGCATATCCAAGTCAGATCAACATCATGCAAAGCCTGGAATTCTTCCTACATCCAAACAAGTGCTCAAAACCTCCAATTTCTCTTTGATGCATAAGATACCAGCCACTCGTATAGCTCTATAGGAAAAATGGTGAAGAAAATATCATATAGATCATGATACAAATTTTGTTCAACCCATGCATGTACATTAAATTTAGGTCCATTGTTAAAAATGTGAGCATACTCTTCCTCCAAATTGTCTAGCCACTCTTCAATACTGGCCAAAGTTAGCTAATACGTCTTCATCGTGCAATATCCTGAGAAACGCCTAAAAAAGAGGTCCCAACAATGGAACCTAAATGTATTCTTATTTTACCCACAAAATCCCAAGGCATGTTGGCACATCACTCAGCCAAAACTAAGTGCTCACCTGAAGCGCCGTAAGGGTACCAAGTCCCTCTTTTATATTAGCTTCCTCAAGTAGTTAGCATGATCATAAAAATATTCCATATCCATTATAGATAAACAAGAATATTACATAATAAAACTAGATCTAGATCTTAACCACATGCAAGTATATCTAAAAAAGAACCACAATTAAATTTACCATATAAGATCCATGCTCAGTTAAGTCAACAACCAATATCCAACCACAAAGGTCCATTATATTAATTGCTGTAAAACACATAAGCTTCATACATATATAATGTTATCACCATAGGTAACGCTCACTTAAGAACTAGCAACATAACCTTACAAAATATAGATAATCCCTAAATTGTGCAAATCAACACACACACACACATAGAGGTAGTGGGGACTTTCCATTCACCGCCTATGCACCCTCAAAATAGGCTACATGTTAAGAATAGCCATGCCCCACTACAAGATGAATGCAAGAGCATGCAACCTCGCTAACAATAGAATATCTAATAATAAACTAAAATCTAATCCTATTAATAGCTCCAAAACTATGCATGGCACTTGATCTCCCACTCGGCCAAAATAGCATTTGTGTTCTTTCCAAGTCTTCTTCAAAACATGTTCTACACTTCATGTCCACATTTAACCTCATACTAGAAAATTTCTAAGTCCTAACTTTGTGCTTTCCTGGGTTCACCCTCTTCCCCTATAATTCCATGTGCACCTACGCATCCTATGTCGGCAGTCCAATCCTTATGCGCCTTCCACACTTATACTATATTTCATCAGCCCAATAATTGTAAAAGTCCATTTTATAAAATAAGAAAATAACTTAACTTCATTCCTAGGGAATGTGAAAAGTCACAAGTGGTGGTGAGATGAAATGTCACATAGGGGGAGAGGAAGAGAAATTTTTGTAAGCTATAAATTGGAATGGTTTGTCCATTCCAAAGCATTGAAAATTGTTTATTGTTGTAATATTTTGGACTTCAGTACTACTACAAGCAATAAAAGCTACATTTCTTCTATCTCTTTATATATGTTCCTCCATTCTCTCTCCTTTCCAACTTTGCAAGCATTGTAATCTTGTACAACCAAGAAGAAACTTTTTGTCCTTGATCAATGGATATATATAAATTTTGTATCTTTGATTTGTTAGTCTTAATATTGATTACATGGTTGAATTCTTCTAAATGAACGTGGACCTAATCTAGTTAATGTTGATGAAAATTTTCTAGTGCCTACTCTTAACAGTATCCCTCTCTTCCTATTTATCCTACTCCCCTTTACCTATCTTCATATTAATTCCTCCCTTGTACAATATACACACAATTTTCCATAGGTTTAGTGTATTATTCATATGTCATCCCCAGCCTAATGGCCACGCCACAATTTTAATTATTCTACATTCAATAACAGGAGCCTCCCCATACCCAAGAAGGAGAGGCATAGCCCTGTGATCGTTGGTGAAAACAAATAATATGCATGTTACAACAAATTATTTCACCAATAAGAAAATAGAGAAACAACATAGTGGATATAAATTTTAGATGAGCTTTTAGCACCTTCATTAAGTTGATGATCCTTAATATCATAAACATAATCATAATTGTAATCATATGTTGTAGTATTGAAACATATTCCTAAACATTAAAATTGCATTACATATATATGATGAGTGATTTACATTGTAGAATTTTCCATTTTAATCAACTACAAAAAATTTAACTTTAATTTTACTAAATCTTATATAACATGATTAAAAACCTAAAGTGTCTAAGGATTTTCTAATATGGAGGAAGTGATTGGGAAAAGAATATTTTCCATATCTTTTACAACATTATGTCCTTTGGGCACTAGGTTCATTTCACTACTTTGATGTATCTTCCTCTCTAATTCTCTTCAATCCTTCTCAAATTCAGTTGTAAAATGGGTCAAAGAGAATAAGTCCCATGTCTAGAGTTAAATTTTGAGGATAGTGCATGGTACGAAGTGGTCTTCAAGCTTGAGAATGATTACCTTAAAATTCTCTTCGAAGTGGAGTTACCCAAAGTTCCCTACCAAGAATTGTTGCTAGAAAATGTGGAGGATTTTTAAGGGATAAAGAACACACTTATAAAGACATAAGTGTTTTCTTGAGATCCTACAAATCCTCCACATTTTTTAGTGACAATTCTTGATTAGAAACTTCTTCTTGTAAATTCACTTCGTAGTGAATTTTGAGGTGATCTTTCTCAAGCTTGAGGGACACTTCGTACCATTTACCTTCCCTGGAATTTAAGTGAATTTTAAATATTGGCTAAACCATAAACATTATTCCTCATTTTAAATAGGTACATAAACATCCTAGTCATTATTCCTCATTCAGATCATATACAAAAACATCTATGTATCGGCATCTATAAGAAGAAACTAGTAAATTGGAAAGAGTTACATGATTTATTTAGTGGGTGCACATAAAAATCCTTGCACTAAGATCTATAATCAGAAACTAGTTGTTGAACCAATATTATTGTACCTATTTTAGATTAGTGAAATAGTAACAAAGAAAATAAGAAACTCCAATATGAGATGGTTTAAGGTACCTCTAGATGGGATGGTGATGAATACAGGTGGAAAAGAGAGATCAACCTCACAAAAAATTGGGTGACCTACACAACAAAGAGAAACTCAATGGAAAAAGGATTAGTAGATTGTATGGTGGGTTTCCCAAAAAATAGGGTCATAAGAAGTGAAAAATTCCTAGGATGAATGTCAACCCACTTTTAGATAAAAGATAGATAAAATGAACAATGTATAAATTATATAATGCAGCAAAATCTGAGATAAAACAGAACACTGGGATATAACAAATAAAGCAAAATGAAGATATGATCTAAACAAACACAAACTAAATCACACCTGGGTGGGTTTATGGTGACCTGAGACTATAGGGCATAGTCGATGGCATTTGGGGAAGTGTAGGAAGAAAAATTTAGAAAAATTAGACCTAAGAGGGATTCTTGGAGCCTGATTTAGAGCTGATCTAAAAAAGGATGATTCTAAGATATTGTGAGAAGAGTGGATCTGATGAGAATATAGAGGATGTAATAAATTTAATGAAAAATGATAACTTCTTGACAGGGTCGATAGCGAATGGTCCCAATCAGCAGAAAATGGATTTGATGGAGTCATGATCTAAAGCTGCAAGTGTGCAAAATGGAAATATTGAAGGATGTGGAAGCTTATGGGATCATAAATTATATTACTAGAAGAATGAATGATAGAAAGCCAAACAAATGTGAACTAGGTCGACAACAACCGGTCTCTATCAACAGTGACTAGGAGTGATCTAGGATTTGATTGAAAAATATGATTGAAAACAATAATTTATAGATGGAAATGAAGATGAGAAAATGTAGAGATAGGGCTCTGGGATGTATAATGAACCTATAAAAAGGATGATAAGAAAAAGTTATGAAATGGCAATGGTGGATCCAAACATGCAAGAGAGAGAAAGGACTTCAAATCTCTAAGGGTGAAAGTATAAGATATCTAAAGTATCTTTAAGATGGTGATAGTAGCTACAAAGAAGAGCAAGAAATGGAGGCAATATCTCAAAAATGCTCTAAGTCTCAAAGTTACATCCTTGAGGAAGAAGGGGTATGGGAGAATTTATAGGGTTGACAGCGACCCAAATGAGTCACTGAAAACTATGGCAATCCATCCATTTGGGCAGTGGAAGATTGAAAAAATCGAGGCAATGAATTCTTGTGAGGTGGGATTAGGGTTTTAAGTGGTAAGTGTGAGCTAGGGATGTATAGGGGGGATAAAAGGAGAGGTGAGAGGTGGAAAACCTTAAATAAAGGAAAAGGGAAGATAAAATTATTTAATGAAGACCTAGTGAGGACATAAAGGAGGATTTAGGGAGGATAAATGGATTAGATGAATATTTAGGATTAATTTATGGTGATTACGGATGTTAAATTAAGGATATGGTTAGGATAGGATTAATGTAGGAAATTAAAGGGATAAATTGAATTTAGGAGGAAAAAGTGGGATTTAAGTGGGAAGAGAGGTATGTAAGTGAATAATGATGATGGAAAGGAGTGGATGCGGGGTGAAAGATAAGAGATGCTAAAAATTGGTGTCTACATTTTCCCTTTTTTTTTAGTGGTTTACGTATGAAAAGTCATGAGACAAAAATGAGAAGTAACAAAATATGATGACGATTGAAGTGCTCCCCCTAAAACTAGGGATCGATGATACAAAGTAGAATCAATCATGAGTTTGAAAGAGATGGATGAAGAGATAAAATGGTGGAAAGGATTGTTAGGGTTAGCAAAAGGTTGTATAGATAATATATCATATCTAAGCATACATGTAATAAAATTAGATATTCTACCAGAAGAAATATACAAAATAAGAGATATAAATCAATACTAGATTTTACGTGGTTCACCCAGTGTGGGATACATCCACCAAGAAACAATCCAATATATTATCCAAAGATTTTAGAAGATATACAATTGAAGATCTAAAATCTTCCACACCTCTCACAATGTACAGTACTTTCTTTCTCTCAATCTTCTTGAAGAATTATCTCTCACACAATTATTCTCACAATAATCATCAATTCTTACAATCCTTTTTTTTACTTCTAAACTCTAGATTTTATGCTTATATAGGCATATACAAACTTAGGCCACTTAGCCATGAAATTTTAATGAATAGATCTTCTTTAATACTAAATTTAAATCTAATTCCTGAGATTTAAATAAAACATTCCCATACATGTAACATACACTGATTATCCCTAACTGATGTTGGTTCCTCCTTACCTGACCGATGCTAGTCATAGGTGACAGATGCCGATCCCTTCATAACCAATGTCGGTTACTGTTATTTCCTAATAGTTTAATATATCATTTTAATCTGAAGTAATTGAGCTCCACAACTCAACAATCTCCCACTTGGAGATAAATTACTACACTATACCTATACAACGTCACTCTTGGATCCTTTCCTTAACTTTGTTCCTTCCTCTTCAAGTCTATAATTCGAAGACCAATAGAAGTGAGGTGTAGATACAACTTCTCTTTTTCTAATGGATCCGTTAGCATATCTGCAGGGTTTTCACATGTATGAATCTTCTCTAGTTTCAGTTTCCCATCCTCCAATATTTTCCATATGAAGCGATACCTCAACTGAATGTGTTTCGTTTTAGAATGAAACGCTGATTTCTTTGCCAAATAAATTTCACTTTGACTATCATTGAACAATTTTCAATCATCTTGCTCCTTTCCCAACTCTTCCATGAACCTGCTCATCCATATCATCTCTTTTCTACCTTCTATAGCTGCAACATACTCATCCTCTATTGTAGACAAAACCACCACCTTCTACACTTTCAAAATCCAACTAAATGTCATCCCACCTACTGTGAAAATATATATAGTAGTTCTCCTTCTACCATCCAAATATCCAACCATATCCGAATCAACATAGCCACACAAAGAAATATCTGAACCTCCATAACTACATGCTAGATGTTCCTCTCAAATACCTGAGTATCCATTAGACTACTTTCAAATTCTCTTTACCTGGATTAGCCATAAATCTACTCACAACTCCCACTGCCTGTGTAATGTCTGTTATGGTATAAACCATAACATACATAAAACTCTCAACTGTTAAAGCATATGAAACTTGTGTCTTGTATTTGACCTCCTCATGTGATGAAGGACACTGATATTTGCTCAATTTGAAGTGTCTAGCCATAGATGTACTCACCGGTTTTGAATCTTACTTGTTAAACCTTTCCAACACCTTATTGATATAAGCCTCCTGAGACAAATACAATTTCTTGTTCTTCATGTCTCTATGTATTTACATGCCAAGGATTCTGTTTGCAATTCCTAAATCATTCATAGAAAATGTGTGAGCTAGTTTTCCCTTAATCTCACCAATGTCCTAATTACTAGATTCTGTAATAAGCATATCATCCACATACAGTAACAAAATAATATAGCTCCGATTTTCAAGCTTCTTGAAATAAACACAATGGTCAGATTCACATCTCAAGTGACCATGCTCATGCATGAAACTATCAAACCTCATGTACCATTTCCTTCGAGCTTTTTTGAGCCCATATAGACTCCTTTTTAACCTACACACTAATTTCTCCTTACCCTTGAATTCGTACCCAAGCGGTTGCTACATATAAATATCTTCATCCAAATCACCATAAAGGAAAGCCATCTTCACATCTAGTTTCTCTAAATGAAATTCATGTACTGCAACTAAACTCACTACAGTATGTATGGAATTCATTTTAAGAACAGGAGAAAATATTTCACCAAATTCAATGCATGCTTTCTGTGCAAATCCCTTTACTACAAGCCTTGCCTTATATATTTTATGTCCACCCTCCTCTTTCTCGATCCTATAAACCCACTTATTCTGTAATTTCCTCTTACCTACTAGAAATTTAACCAAATCCCAAGTCTGGTTTTGTTCCAAGGAGTCCATCTCCTCATCCAGGACATGCTCCCACTACACATGAGTCTTATCTTGCATTGCTTTTTCACAAATTTCTAGTTCACCATTATCAGTCAATAATAAATAAGATAGAGAAAGTGTAAATATTTCTGGAGGTCTACTTACCCTTTGTGACCTTCTCATAGAAGTTTCAGGTATTATCAACACCAATCTGACACTCAGATAATATTTCACCGGGAACTCCTCGTGTTATGATTATTTCAGTAATGCACAGATTTTGGTTTCATGGTAGTAATATGGAAACACAATAGCATACATAACATAAGAATACCACAGACTATGACATAAAAGAATGATGAAAAAGATGAAATATAACTGTAAAATATATTATTAACATGAAATTGTTACAATCTCACCCATGAATTACTCCAAGCGTTACTAAATCCACTTGTTTTCCAACAATATTTATGGGAGAAACTTCACAATTACTCATCTTGATGGCTTCCTTAACACACCTTCACAATGAATCCCTTATTCATAAAATAATTATTACAACTTTATTCCATGATAAATGAGAGGGGATGGCCTCTCTCCTTATAGAAATTCAAGCTTATCCACCCTATCTCTAAGATATGATAGGAAATATCTTTCGGCCGATCATATTCCATTCCTAAACTCTCACCTTTACATGTAAGATTATATTTTAAGATAAAATATACCTTATCATCTCACATGGATTCCACCTTTATAGATATTACACAAATTTAATATACAAAATATTTATGACATCACTCCTTGTCATTATTACAAATATAATATTTCTAATTCTAAATCATGTAGACCCTATTGAATTTTAACCCTTTTACATTACTAGGACCACTTATGAAAAATATTTACTTTTTACCAAAACATTCCTTTTGTACTTTGACTGTTACCATATTGTACATTATTGGAAGCATTGTACTGGCAACGCAATTATCTTCTATCAGACACCTGTACTAATTATACTTATTGACATAATATTCCTAATACATACATTAATGAAATAGAAATTATGGAGGAAAATTTTAGTGTCGACATCTTCCCCCTCCCTAGCTTCTACTCCATCCTCAGAGTAGACTATTATGGACATTCTGGAGCAGGTGCTTGAAAAATCTTTAACTTGTCATGGTTGAATCATTTTGTAATGGAAGTACCATCAAATTCCTCCAGTCAATAGGTACCATTTTCATGCACAACTACTAATATGTAGGACCCCATCGATTTGGGAAGAATTTTTCTATGCCTCCTCTTTTTTTATCAGGAATCATATACTAGGACCAAGTCATTCACTTGAAATGGAGACCAGAGGATCTTTTGATCAAATTACTCCTTCTACTTCATTTTCTTCGTATAGCTTGAATCATTTTATATTTCCCTCATTTACTCTAACAAATGAAGATGTACCATCCTTTCCTTTACCAAATCATTTTCATCCATCCTTTCATTTTTCATAACTCTCACAGTGGGAGTATCAAATTCAATAGGAAGAATTGGATCAATGCTATAATCCAATTGAAATGGGGGGCATCTTGTTCTTGACTTTGATGTTTCCCTATATACCCAATGTACCTGGAAAGTTGCATCTTTTGCTAGAATTTGACACAATACATAATTTATTCGTTCTACCTATCTCTTTGTTCTTGTCTTGTAAGTTGTTTCCTTCATGTGCTTAATAGAAAACTTGTTTACCAGGGCTTATACCACCTCATTAATGAAGTGGATTCCTTGATCTGTTACAATTTCTTATAGACAACCAAATTTGGTGACAATGCGTTCACACATGAACCTTCCCACTTCATCCATGGAAGTTGTTTTCAACGGCCTAGCTTCAACCCACTTGGTTAAATAATCTGTGGCAACTACAATATACTTATTTTGGCACAAAGTAGTTGGAAGTGGACCTACAATATTTATTCCTCACTTATCAAAGGGACCAAGTGGAAGAATAGGGCATAATGGAGCTAATGAAGTCTTATGGTTCCCATGTGTTTGACAAATATCACATGTCTTACAATAATTATAACAATCTCTAAAAAAGAGTGGGCCAATGATAACTTGCATCCACGATCCTTCTTTCTATAAGTTGTCTAGAGAAATTTCCTCCACATGTACCATTGTGGAATTATTCTATTATCTCCTTCCTTTGATCATGTCCAACTAGCCTCTTATACTATCCATAAAACCTTATCTGAAATAATACTCTATGCGGAATAGAATATGGATGACTGGTTTGAGTAATTTTCATCTTGGTATTTGCATTGGAACCATCAAGAAACTTTAAATCATTCAAATAATTCCAAATATCTATGTATTCACTAGGGATTGTGTCAAGGGGTAACAATGTTGCATCCATGAAATCATCATCATCAAAAGATGAACCTAAACCATCATAGGCTTGAGAGAGTGTATCTGTATTGAAATGTTTCTTTCTTGTCCTATCTATAATATCAATTACAAATTATTGTAAAAACATTATCCATCTTGTTATCCTTCCTGATGGGTTAGAATTATTTACAATATAGTTTAAATCTTGATAATCTATTACAACTGTAAATTTTTTCCCTAAAAAGTAATTTCTAAACTTCTTTACAACAAAAATGATAGCTAGAGCCTCTTTTCAGTTACAGTATAATTTACCTCAGCACTACTCATTTGTCTGCTCCAAAAGTAAACTAGATTATCATTCTCATTTTCATCCTTTTGGATCAGAGTACTTCCTAGTGTTGCATCTGAAGCATAAATATACATAATGAATGGCTTGCTCCAGTATGAATTCTTTAAAACAGGTGAAGACACCAAATCTTCCTTTAGTTTTTCAAAAGCTTCATGTGCCTTCTTTCCTGGTTCATAAGTAACATCCTTCTTCAAGAACAGGGTTAGTGGTTGTGCAATATTTGAGAAATTCTTGATGAACCTTCTATAATAACCCACATGTCCTAAAAATGATCTCAACTTACTTCTATTCATAGGAAATGGTAACTCTTTGATTTTTGAAACTTTGTTAGGATCGGTACCAATACCATCTCTAGATACAACATGCCCTAAAAAATACCTTAAGAACATCCAAAGACACACTTTGTAGGGTTTAGTGAGGCTTTTTCTTCATCTAACCTTTGAAATGTTGTCTCCATCTAGTGCAGGTGGTCCATTTTGCTCCCATACATGTAAAAAGCATCTAGGAATACTCTGATGAAGCTTCCAATGTAGGGTTCAAACACCTTATTCATCAAGTGTTGGAATGTTGGTGGAGCATTGCAAAACCCAAATGGCATAACTCTATAAGAAAAAATTCCCCAAGGAGTGGTGAAAATAGTCTTCAGCTTATATTTCTTCCTTGTGCAAACTTTTTTGTATCCGTTATAGCCATCTGCAAAACTACAATACTCTTGGCTAGCTACTTCATCCAAGTTCTGATATGAGAATGGAATAGGGTAATGATATTTATTTGTTTCCTTGTTGAGCTTTCTATAATCAACACAAATGTGTAGCTTCTCATTATTTTTCATTGAGATCATAATGGGAGAAACCCATTCTAAATTCTCCAAAGAAAATATGAATCTTGCATCAAGCAACTTATCTATTTCTTATTTTACAGTCTTGGAGAAATTAGGATTCATTCTATATTACATTTTCTTTATGGGATTAACACCATCTACCAGCTCAATAGAATGTTCTACCAAACTTACTTGATGGAGTTTCTTGTAATCAAAAGTGAATAAGTGCATGTACCTTTAAAAGAGTTAGAGGTAGGATTCCTTCTCACTCTCCATCACAACATCACACATATTTATTTTTTGGAGATGGTCATCAATTTATTCTTCAGATAATTTTATGGGCTCATGATTTGATGTGACTAGAAGGATATCCATGACCATAACATCAACCTCACTTTCTTCATCTTTTGTGTTCACTTCATTGGTACTAGAGTAATCAGATGATGTCTAATCATCAGTTTCATCACTTGAATCTATAGGTTCTACCTTATGATGTCGAGGGATCACATTTATCTTCACCCTCTCTTTACCACGTCCAAGTGTTATGAATCCTTCATTCTAGTAGTTTCTTGAGTGAACTATCCTTAGCCATGGCCTTCCCAAAAACATTGGGTACGCAACAATACCATTCTTCATCACCTAGAATTCTACCACACATACAACACCCATGACAAATATTTCCACATTTGAAACAACACCTTCTGGTTTAGTTGTTCCCTTATTTAATGACCTTAACATAAGTGTCGAGGGGTGATCAATTTTCAATCCAACATATTCATTACATACTCAGTCATTACATTAACTACATCACCTCCATCTACTAAGACATCATAAATTGAAATACCATTACATAATACCTCAACTTGTGGAGTGTGGGGATCCGCCTCTACTTCCAAAACATGGACCTCAACCTCCTTCCTTCATTGATTATTGAGTCCACTTCGCAGCTCCCACCTCTTCTCAAAATACATAGCAAGAAGTTGACCATATGTAATATTTGCAGGCATTTTGGACACATCTTCTAAGATGGAGTATGGTCATTTTCCCTGTGAAATCAAAAACTCTTGCACACCCAACTTTCTTCTCATATGTTTCTTACTAGTCTCTCCTTTCATCTTCTTAAGATCATTTCCATCTTGGTTATAGCTTTCTTTATTTATTTTTGTTAAAAACACATCTAGTTCATTATTTATGATCCTATCTACTATATCAAAATAATTCATAGGTTATTTTCATTTATCATTATCTCTTGTACTAGATGTAGAATCTCTAGTGACCCCTTTTATAACAACCATAACATAAAACTTAAAATTTATTTCTTGTTGGACCTCTATCTCCTCCATGGGAACTAAATTCATTTCCTTAAAGAAGATTAATAGTTAACTGGCCCATCATCCTAAGGATATCTTCATACTCAGTAGATGTACTAGGGGGAAGGTTTGTGCTCACTGAGAGTGGTTGTGGCTTCTAGACAAAAGGTGTTGGTGTAGGCTCCACCTTAGCAAAAATTTCTTTGGGCTCCTCTTCCATGATTTTTCTTTCCTTCTTGCAATCACTTTTTCTTGTTTGAGGGTCGCTAGGTAGTCATACTTAATTCAATGTCTGATCTCTAGCTTCATCCCAAGAATTAAGTGCTTACAAAGGATATTATCCATGTTATTCATCAACCCATCCACTAATCCTTCCTTTCAGATCTGGGCATCGAGTTTCCTCAGCTCTAGAACATGAGTATGATAATCCCTTATCTTCTCCTTCTCTCCTTGGGCTAGCTTTGTGATATCAATCATGAGGTCTGCATATTTTTTTTGTTCACCAAATTCTTCAAGATAATTTCAGTTAATAAATCTCATGAGTTTTTAACATTATCACCTAGTGTTTCAAACCACCTAAGGGTCGAACCATCCAAAAAGGTAGGAAAAAATTTAGTACATTGTTCCTTCTTATTAGGTCATTACAAATGCAATATTGTTTAAATTATTGAATGAAAGAGGGAGCATATTCATTAAATTGGGCTGAAAAAATAGGAATCTTTCCCATTTCCAAAAGTAATCATAGTGAAATACCAACCCACAAGTACAATCAACAAGACTTATGTGCACAAATAATTGGAATCACCGTAATAGAAAGTGACTTTACACCTTTCTAAAGTAAAATAGAAATGACCACAGTAAACTTACATTTAATATGGTAAAACTTGACTTACATTTAATATGTTTCCAAGCTCAATCTTTTAGATCCTAAAGCCTTTGTGTCGAGAATCTTCCATTCTTCAACAGTCATCTTCGTAGGTCTGGAATTTTCATCTAATTATAAGTATTGTAGTCATTTTTACTCCCATCACAAAAGGAAGGAACCCCATGCGTGCTGGCCTATCACTCAATAGAAGTTGAGCGCTCACCCGGGACACATGTGGGTACCAAGTCTCTTTTTTTTCTGATTTTAGTGGGAAGCATCCTTTATGATTAGTGTAAGAGTTTTTATGAGGGAGGTTGAAAAATACAAGGACCAAAGGGCTCAAAACGGCCTCTAGATCCTTGCAGTCACCTTAGACTAAGTACTTTAATAGAATCTAGAACATGCGTTATGACGGAAAGAACTATACAAGCATTCATACATAGCATAAAAGGAAAGAGAGCTCATATGAGAGAAATATGCATTAAAACCATTGATATCAGTGTCTATTTATAACATGTAACCTCATTATATTCATTGATTCATTACAGAGTGTCATAGAGAGTAGACCATAGTCATGCATATCACTGGACATATGTAACTAAGCTAACAGACAAGAAAAATTATAACTCCATGCTTAGTACATTCCTTCCTAAACACAAATATCCACTCACAGTAATTCTGTAAATCTCTTCTCACTCTCTAACCAACTATACGTCGTACTTGTATATATTTTACTCCACAGAAAATTGTATTTATAATTCTCCTACACTACTAACTCACCTTCCAGCATCCTTAGATCTGGTGCCAAGTGTCTAATGTGGTCCATGTGAGCATGCTTCTCCAGGCCTGGGCTTTCCACTTTATATCATGATGTTCTTCTAGAAGATTCCATCCAAGGCATGCTCTTTCCTGGGCCAACCTATCGCAAGGTTGGCATCTTATCCATATGCAACCGATCATGCTTTTCACATGTTCTGCCATGGGCACTCAGATTGACTAAGTCCCAAGCCTCCTTTCATGCATCACACATGCTATGTGCTTCCTTAAACATTTCTCTTGTGTGATTTTACCTTGCATGCCTTCTCATAGTTGGGACCCTACGCACCTATGTGCCTTCATACTTGGCCAATATTCCAGGGGTCCAACATCACCCCACACTATGCCTGTTCTTTGTCCTCAGAAATATTTTACTTAACCAAGATGCCTACTAGCTAGGGAACTAATGAATAGTCTTACACTTTACAAAAATAATCAGGGATGAAAGAATCAGAGAAAGAATGAAGAATAGGGGGGACATAAATTCAACAAGCTAGGAAAATATTTCTGAAGGTCTGCCTCTAGCTTATTCCATACTTTGGCCTTACCATGTGCCTTCTGGTAGAGGTCACCCACTAGGGTGCTCACTTCATCAAAACTCAAGCCAACTCCCTGGGTGCACAAAATGTCCATAGTCTGCTCCATCTCTTTGCCCAGGTCCTCGAGTTTATCCATCTTTATAGTAATCTGGGGGTATAGTTCCTTTAGCCGAGCCTTAATTAAGCTCCTTAAAGCCTCAATTACCTCTGATTTTTTCTCTACTTCGGCCAGAACCTTGTCCCTCTCCGCATGGTTCCCCTTGTTATTTTTTTGGAATTCTTTTAGTTCTGCTTCAATTGTGGCAACAAAGGAGCTCGCTACCTTATCTCTATCCATACATATATCATATGCGGCCTCCGTAGATTGGGCACTGATCTTAACCTCTATGAGTACTTGGTTGTACTCAAAAATGAGTGCTACCACCTTCAACCCGTCCTCCTCTTTCAAGTGTATGGCCACTTATTCTACAAATTCTAGGGCCAAGAGTCGTCTCTCTATAGTGAGGATGCACGTTACATCTTCTATACACTCTAGGAGGGATGAGTAATTTTGTGTGGGTGGCACTAATTTTGGGTGCTTTAGGAGGATGGTGCCTTTGATAGACTCTATTTTCTTGTAAACTTCCTATGCCTTTACCTTCTCTTCCTTCAACGCACGCCTTAACTATGCATTGATCAATTCTTCTTGTTTTAATCTCTTGGCCTTCTCCACCAGTTCTTCTTCCTTCTCTCCTAACTTCTCCTCCAGTACTCTAATCATGTTGTTGTGCGTGAATAATCTAGCCTCAGTCTTGACCTTGACCTTTTTCAGTGCGTTGCTGACTTGCTCATTCGAGAGCTCCTGAGCATTCACTAAGGGATTGACCCCCTTAGATTCTGGAAATGTGGTGAGCTCTCCTTGGTAGAATTTGAAGTATGGCTCATCAATGTGGGACTCGAATGCCCAAGAGAGAATATTCTTGGTTCTGGGGTACGCGTCATCCTTCTCAAAATACCCCATGGCTAGGATCCTCTCCATGGGTATGGTGCTCTAGAATCACGTGCGTAACACCTTCTTTGTGTCATCCACATAGCCCATTACTTGCCTCTGTTCTACATCAAGAGTTCTCCTACCTAAGGGCTTGCCTTGGGGAAGCTTACTGTCAAAGTGGGGCCTCCCAGACTGTCATGCTCTTTTTTGATGTTCTCCTCCTTCCCTTCCTTCAACACTATGTCCACGCTGCGCTCCAACTCTTGGTCTACCAAGACCTCGAGCATTCTTTGTGCTTATCTCTATGCCACCTTCATGATCTGCTCCTTTGTAAAGCTTATAGCTCCCTGCTTCTCCCTGGCATCCTCCTCATTTTCCTTTCTGTCTTCGGTGTCTTCCTCATCTTGTGCACCCTTGTACCGCGTGAATAAAAAAACTTACTTCTCATCTCCACTCTCCTCTTCCAAGTCATAGACGTTAAACACATGTGGCTCTTTGTCTTTCTCTGCCTCTTCTTTCTTACCGCCATCTTCTTTACTTTCATCCCCTCTTCTGCCCATGTATTTCTCCAAGTTATCGGTTGCCTCCAAGTCAGCTTCTTCATCAACCCTCTGTTTTTTCCTAAGAGGTGGCTCCTAATAAGGGGATTCGGCCTTATCTTCATCCTCATGTGATTCTTCCTTGGAGACGAGTTGCCTAGGCACCTCTACCTCTGGCATCTTCTCCTTCACCGAAGACTTCTTTCTCCGTATGTAAGTGTTGGGTTTAGTGCTCATGGATGGCATGCTCACTGTCTAAGTAGTCTACACAATTGGTGCTTCTTCTTCTCCTCTCCCTCTTTTCTTGGACGCTAGCTTCTTCTTCTGCAAGGGGTCTTCAGGTATGGAGACTTCATTCTCTAGATACACACCCTTCTCAAACTTCATCCTTATGTGTAATTACACGCACGTCGTGGAGCCTCCAACTATGGGTAGATTCATCGGCCTTGTCATTTGAATCTCATGCAACACGTACTTTTCCACATACGCGTGCTTATTAATGGGGTAATTCAGCTTCTTCCTCATCTCCCTATGTTCTCAATCTAGACTAGCTAGCTCCAACCTTAGCTTCTTTAACTCTTTAAACCTATTCACCCCCACTTGGAAGCACTAAGTAGTGAACACAAAGGGAAGCTTGAACTAAGGGCTCCATGATTCATCTATCAGCACAAATCTGTCCAGGTAGTAGTGTTGATAAAATGTGAATTCAACTTCCCCTCGATGGCCACTTGGAATTATTCAAGGATTGTCCACTCTACCTTGAATGCGTTTCTCAGGCACGTGTACCATTTCTCTAGCCTCGCCTTGTGGGGTGTTGTCATTGTATCTTAGAAATATTTTTCAAACCTCTTCGTGGGTAAAGGATCCTTGACGTGGTACTCGCATGCAAATTTTTCCGATGCGTCAGGCACCCCAATCTCCACAAATACAATAGTGAGAAAGATGTTGCCGAAGAGGATCATGTCCCCTTCCTTTGCGCAACTGACAATTTCCTCTGCAATGACAATTTCCTCTGCAATGTATACAGATAGGTTGTATATGGTTCCCTCTGTAATCTTCCTACAGATATGTAGCCAAGGTTTGTTGTCCTATGTCCACCTCTCCTGGCCATTCAGCTTAGTCACCAAATGCATGGCCATTTTCATTACGGGGTCCTTGATGTCTGAAATGTCATACTATCGTGACCCCTTCTTACAGGCATACTCGGTGATGGTCTCTTGAATGGCCTCCTTGTCACCAAGGTCATCTCCCAAGCTATCTCCCTCACATATGAGACTTGTAAATTGTGAAATCACCTAGGGAGTCATGCACATCTTGTACCCTATAAAGTGAAAATAATCTTTGTGTACCCGTGACATGAACCATTGGTACAGGCGTGTAACATTCCCATTTTAATACTTTAGAACAAGGAATTTTTTTATTTTTTTTACACGATTAATGTTCTCTATTCTAAATACATAATTTAGAACACACATATCATAACAATCATTCATATAACATATAACCATATGCAACTGTAATGACTCAGTGTACCGATCTATTCATTCCATGACTCGGTGAACCACTGATCTATTCATGTGTAACCTTGAGCTTGAATTTTTCTACTGAACACTTAATGTTCGTGGTTCTCTTACCCTATTCCGGGTTCTGAGTTTTCTACCCAAGGAACCTATCTAAATAATTGTTAACACTATTCATCAACATCACGATCCTTAGACTAGGTGACATAGGACAATGCAATCAACAGCTTGCAATACTTTGGCCAAAGATTTATAACATATTGCTTGTATTACTTATTTCTTGATGACATACTCGTCAATCTAGAATATGCCCTTCACCCCACTCTATTGTTATATATAACATCTTATACTGACTTCTGTCAGTCCCCTTGTCGCAAGATTTCACTCTGGAACGGATTAATATCATAGCTCACATTATAAACATGCTCTTGAATACTAGGGGTAAGTTGACATACTGGGTCAACCGAAGTTAACCCCATGTGTCAAGGTACCTTGAGTCTTAAAGGGGCTACCTCATAACCTGTCTATGGCCCTAACCAGTCTTGGAGGGAAATCTTGATCAAGTCTCAGGTGTGTAAATCTTAACGATCAATGCAAAAGGGTATTGCCACATGTCATCTGCATTATTATAACCTCGATAAGATCCTAATCTTCTCGAAGGTACAACCTTGTAGTTGACGTGTTTCAACATCCTACAGAACAGCCTCAGAAATATGTACATACCTCCAAGAATTTACTTTTGTTAAGATATATTTGGGTTATAGGTCCACCTAATTAGGTAGCCTTCCCTAACCTTGAGTTCAACACACTCTTTGAGTTACCTTTTTGTAATTAGGTTTAGTTTCACAAAAGGGTATTTAATTAGATTTAAGATTGTTTCCAGGTTTTCGGTTGGTACCTAACAATCCTTGTGTCCACAAAATAGGACAACAACCATTTAAGTTTCTCCATTAGAAAAATAACTAAACCAGCAAGGATATGTAACAACCTTAAATACTGAAACATATCAGACTTAATACCATTAAGTCATAGCATTTTAGAACCATATATTTTACCTTTATAATTAGTGCATTACGAGAGGTTAAAATTCTCTTTGAATTATAGTTACATTTTAGGGCATAGCTCACTCTCAACGTTCCCTAAAAATGCAGTGATCTTATTTACAATTTTAATCACAATCATAAGATATAAGGAATCACTAATCAGAAAAATGTAGTATGCAGCCATATAATTAGCTAAGGCTTACTTAGGAAATCCATCGAGACTCCATTGTATAGAACAATAAGAATGCACACTCATTCATATAGATAATAAGAAGATCAATCCAAAAAATAAGTAACACAACCCACATAAGTAATATATCTCCATTTCATTCATTTCCAAACCTATACAATTACAACTTATGTGCTTTGGCATACTTTAAGACAATATCCTTCAATAAAAAAAAGTAACTTTCTTCCATAATACAATTCAGAAAAACAAGTCAGAATTCCTCATAATAACCAGATTAAAATAGTCATTGTATCATATCATATTTTCCCTGCCTTTACCACTTATGATGACCATCTGTAAAAATTGCTAGCATGCGTCAGTTCAGTGAACTGAGCATGATAAGCACTAATACTTAAAAAAATTGCATTCCACTAATTGTTTTCACTAAACAATCCTGTTTTAATGACACCAATTTCTTCAAATCCCAAATCATGATACACTCTAGGTTTTCCTTCAACCAATTACAACACAACTTTGTATCACAACTCAAATTACAGGCATAATTTCAACTTAGTCTATTTCAGATGATTAATCTTATACAAGAAAATAAGAAGAGGAAATCTGTATCTTAATTACCTAACCATCCGCAAATCCAAGAACGGTGTAAATCATGTTTTAATCACTCTTATTAAAAACAATGAAACCATTTTAAGGTATACATCCAATCAGGTTCGCATAAAAGCAATTTGAGCAAAGAATAGATTACTGCCTCGTGCAAGTTCATCTAGCAAACTACCTTTAACCCTATTATACCAAATTTTCAATCAATGATAAGTATACAAAACATTAGCTATAGGGCTACCTTTTTACAAGAAGATAACAAACTGAGTTCTAAATCAAGGTCATAATACTGCTAAAAAATGAAAGGAGTCTTCCAAGTTAAGATCTCACCACTTACTATTTCTTTCCACTTAATTTAATAGTCCTGTCATCCCATAACCATACTATAGAGTTCCTTATAGAGTTCTAAATAAGAGCACACTATTATTCCAAAAGAGAGTTTTAAACACTTTCATATTTTGAAATCCTTTAACAATTTTCCTTCTTAACTTAGAGGAAGAAAAAAGAGAAAATCAAAACTCTGTTGTAATCAAGTTTGGAACTATATTAACTTCCAAGAAGTAATATACATTCACTAGTCCAATCAGGGAAGGAGAAGATGAGTAATTGAAACAATTAAGTTTAACCAATTACTCGGGTCAGATAGAGTCACCTTAAGAGTTTGTCATTAGATCCCTACGGGTTCTATAACTTTACATTCACAAAATTCAATAACCACTTTTTTTTTTAGCATAAAACGTTATAAACGATCAAAACTCATACCACAATCCTGATCTAAAATAAACAGTCTACATTTCATCCACTACTCGAACCATTTGAGTTTAAGGACAAGTTAGGATAACTTCTCATTACCATCATTTACCAATGGATTGAAATTGAATCATTCCAACCGTTGCACTGTTAGGTTGCTATATTAATTCAAGACACCAAATTAAAAATGCATGTACAAAATTAATAATTAAATTCTAAATACAGATTCAACAATACCCAAAAGTCACCCTATTCATACCATAGTAGTGAATAATGCTCTATTTGTCAAAATTAAATACATCATTCAGTTAATTTCAACTTCAAAGGGGATGCAATAGCTAAACGTTGATAAAACTTGTCGACATTGAAGTCATTTTTAAAAAGAATTTCCAACATCATGTAATATAGCCAAAAGAAACAGATTTCAAAATCACCTCTAGGTAACATTAAACATATTCTTATCTTAACCAAACATTAAACATAATTTCCATTAATGCAGATCCAAGATTAACCACAAATTGCCAGGGAAACAGAGCTCATCCAAGTACATTTCCTCCTGAGCATAACTGTGTTCCTAATACCCATGTTTAATCACAAAAACAACAGTTAAACCATATACTTCTTACTCACAATACTTGCAATCATAAGAACATTCAACCTTTTCAAAATAAGAGGTACAGGCTTAAACCTCATACAATGATTCCAACTCACGCAACTAAAACAGTCCAACTTTCACAGAATATACTAACATTCCAACCACAAAATCAATTACCTATTTCCTTGAACATGAACCGGTAATAGTCAAAGTTCCTACGGCGAAGCAAAAATCAGTTGTTCCAATCATAAAAGAAACAGTAGAGAATTACCATGGTGTTTTCAAATATGGTAAACATTTAATATGTTTCTTTCCATGGAGCCATTTTCTAATCTAATACATCAGTCAGATAAGAACTTATAGCTCTTCCAAACCGGATAGCAAAACTCCAAGTTTGATTCACAGTAAGGGAACAAGAATAATGAAGCAGGTTTCATCCAGGACCCAAAATTAACATTAAACCCAAATCATTGTTACCAGCCAAGCCAAAATGCACATATATAATCAGAAAATTGTTGTTCTAAATAAAAACATTTAAAGGAAAGCAAGATTTTTAATAGTTAGGGGCCTATCATGCCTAATAGTGTCGCTAAAAAGTCAAAGAAGAACTCTAGATGTGCTCACCCCTTCTCTTCTTCTTCCACGAAAGATTAAACAACAAAATATTGTTACCTCCATGCCTTATATATTCCCCACGACACAGAAGTAAATTTGAAACTTTCAAAATTTCCATGCAACAAAGAGTAGATTGTTGGTTCAAAAAACCAGTGCTCATGTAGAGCGAAAAATGGAATGCATGAAAAACAAAACAACCAAGCAAAATTCCACTTGCATGCCTTCCCAAGAAATCTGAGCTCGAAACCCTATGTAATTTAATTGCATTAAATTTCCTTCTCCTGCTTTATTTTCCATTTCCACCGACCCCCAAAGTTGGTGAACTCTAAATCAAAATAAAACAAAAGTTTCCATTCTTATAGATGTTGCCAGCGTAAGACCCTTCTTAACAAATTAACCTCTGCTAACCTTGGCAGCACTCCCTGTCCTTCATCCTTATCCTTTCCTTAAATGCCATGGAAACCACCACCCAAAACTTGTAACCCTCCTTAGGTCCCTTTTCATGGCATTAGTTTAGGATAGGTTAGTGACTTAGGTTAGATCATAGGTATACTTAGTCTTAATGTCATTGGATATAACACCAGTCACCCACCTTAGTATTAGGTTTAGATAACCCTTAGGAATATCAAGCACATAATTTAGGACTAGGTTAGATTAATTAACCTTATAACAATAGGTTATAGCTTAGGTTAAAAACTAATAACCTTACTGATTCTAGTTTAGGTCCACTAGTTAGGATTAATCAGTATACATAATTCAAACAAAATAAAACATTCCCGGATCAGATTCAAATTTTACATTAAGTGAATTATATTTAGATGGAAAACTTACACATCTTACCAAGCTTAAGTTCCAGGTCCTTTCTGATGCTATGATGACTGAAACTAGATTCTAGTTGCAATGATCTGTCAGGATTAACCTCCGCAATCCAACAAAAATTTCCTCTATGAGCATATTTTATATGAAGGAGGTTTTAAAAGAACTTAAACATTCAAAGTTCAGTCAGACTTAATAATTCACGAAATGTTAATACAAGTTTGTTCATCCCTGAATATAATTAAAACATTCTTTGGATCAATGTAAGTGATCCAAGGTTGAGTCATAAAGGTGGATAAATCCACAATCTTCCAAAAATCAGATCGTACTCATATGCAAGGGATGAAAGAAAAAGAATCCAAGCATATTCTAGTTCAAACAAGGATCTTAAGAGCAGAAAAGACGTAACCAAAATCAAGCATGACTTCCCGAAACCAAAAGAATGTATCCTCATATGGAAAATCACATATCAATACTTAAATGTAAAGGACAAAGTAACAGCAGTTCAGGGTGTTACAAGGCACTCTGGTTTTCCAAAATAAGGCAACTCATAGAGTTACAACAACCCTGCCTTCTCCATTTTAACCTTAATGTTATCATCGTATATAGGCAAACCCTCAGGTGTTCGTTTGTTGGTGGGGCATACTAATTCTAACACCATTTATTTTTCTATTGTGTTCATGTGGTGATTTATAGTCACTAACAGGTACACTTATTAAGTGGGATTCCCATTCCTTCCCCATCATCACCCCATTTGGGTATTGCATCTCTGTATACCATTCTTCATTTGTGTCTACCATGGTTTCTGTTTGTTTAGCCTTGGCTTTGCCCTTTCCTTTCTTGGGTGCCATGGTAGAGGTATTTTCATCACCCTTATTCTCTCCTTGTTAGTATGTCTTACTTCTTCCAATCCTTTGATCTTAAATCCATGATAAAAATTCTTCTGAACTCATGCCCTAGTTTTTCAAACCCCTAATTGGGATGAAAATATTCACAAGACAACACCTCTTCACTCTTTCCATGCCCCGTGTAACCCCTTCTGGTTCGCAAACTCAAACTGGCTGCTTCAATCTCACCGATCTTCCTTCACTCGATAGAATCTGAAAGCCCTAGTTTATGGAACTCACTTTTATCTCGAAACTCTTCTCTTTCGTAAAGTAAAAATGAGAGTGCCACGACCCTTTACTTATAGTTTTTTCTTTTCTAGACATTAAATGCTACTATCACCTACCACCATACTTTGTTCATTTAATGCATCTTTTTCAAACAAAGTCTATCTTCAGTGCCTTCACTTACGCGCCCAACCTATGTGAAAAACTCTTCCAACCTTCTGGTGCACAACCAATCCAACCTGACAAGAGACTCTTGCACACAACGTAACCTGCGCCCAAAGGCACTTCTTCTATCCTGATCCTTGCTCTCGCCTACCTCGTGTTGCTTTAAATGTGCTTTCTCCTCAGTACATGGGATCTATAAGTAGCTTTACCCTGGAACCTATCATTCTTCCATCTTCCTCTTTATATACCTCTTTTAACCTAGATACTCAACAAGGCTTTTCCAACACAACTTCCTTGGCACTTTTATCACGCGCTTCTTCACTTTTCTCCACCCCACACTTAAAGTGATGTGCGGTCCTATGCACACTCATAAATTCTCCAAAAATAGAAATAAGGTTACCGACACCCAAGGCGCAAAACAAAAAAAACAACGCGAAAGGGAAAGACGAGAAGGGGAAAATGCATAAAGGAAAATTCTAAACTAACTAGCAAAACTGCCTTATTTACAAACACCAAGAAGAATTATTTATAATAGGGCTTCATCCTACTGCCATTGAAGTGTCCAGGAAACTTCATCCCATCCAACACTTGTAACTGGCACGCGCCCAAATCAAGGATGTACAAGATTGTGTAAGGACCCAACCAATGGACTTTCAACTTCCCAAGATGGAATAGAAACTTAGAATCATATAATAACACCAACTGCCCAACCTCAAACTTCTGGTTTCGTAATATGGCGATCATGTCAAGCCTTTTTGCTTTGCCTTTTCTTTTATTTGGCTCCATCGGGTGAGTGATCGTCTCTCATCCAGTTCCATTAACTCATCAATCTGTTCTTCTAGTGCTTGTTCATCGACTAACCCTCCTGCATGGACTATTCACAAAGAAGGCAACATAAATTCAACTAGAAAAATAGCTTTCGTGCCAAACACCAATTGAAAAGGTGTGGCTTTATTGAGTTTTTTATATGTTTTCCTGTAAGCCCATAATACTACAGATACTTTTCATCCCAATCAAGTCTTCTGACATCACAAATTTTGGTGAAGGTATGACTCAGTATCTTGTTGAATGCTTCCGCAGTTCCATTTTCTTGTGGGTGATAGGGCGTAGTCTTGTGATGAGCCACCATGAATTCAAATAACAGGATCCTCATAGTCCCTCATTCAAGATATGCATACCCCTATCACTAGTCAAACTTAAAGGGCATCCATACCTCATGATAATGTTTTCCCACAAGAACCTCACTGTTGTTACTACCATGCAATCTCTAGTTGGGGCTGCCTCTGCCCACCTTGTGAGATAATCTATGCAAGTGATAACATAACATGACCCAGTCCTACACTTTTTTAGTGTAATAGGTCCTACAAAGTCTATCACCCACTTTTCAAAAGGCTTAGCACTAGGAATAGGGTGCAAAGGCATCTCATTTCTCCTCCTTGGTTTTCCAATGCACTGACACTGGTCACACGCTTTACAATAATCTCTACAATATTTGTATAAGGTTTACCACCACAAACCTGCCATTAATATTTTATGCACGGTGGCATCACATACATAATGTCCACCCACACTTCCTCCGTGTGCTTCCTCCATGATGGCCAGGTGCTCATGCTCTAAGACACACCTACACAACACTTCATCACGTCCCAACTTGTATAAGTCTCCACTAATTAACATATAGGGCATGATGCGCATGGCAAACTACTTCTTTTCCAATGTATTCATTCTGTCTGGTGCCACACCTTCCTTTAAAAATATTGCAATCTCTTCCAAATCCGAGGGCATGCGCCGTGCAACCTAAATAGTTGTGCATATGGCATTGTTTCCTCAATACTCTACGCGTCCTCCCTTGAATCAATTCTTGACAAATAATTAGGCCCATAGTTACTTTTTCCAAGCTTTACTACAATGGTGAACTCAAACTCTTGAAACAACAACACCCATCGACATCTGTGTCCTTGTAGAACAGGATCTTGTTCACTAAATACTTTAATGTCATGTGGTCTGTGTAAAACACAAAGGGTGTTACTAGCAAATATTATCTAAACTTGAAGAGTCACATAGATCATTGACAATTCCTCGCACTCGGTTATAGTATAGTTCTTCTCTTTTGGTGTTAGTTTCCTACTTACAAAACATAGAGGATGATCAATAATCCCTTCACCTAAACCTGTGTAAGCACTACTCTAATGGCAGTCCCTGAGGCTCTACATGAACATGAAAGGGCTTTTCCTAAGAGGGAAACCGTAAAATAGGTGTGGTGAGTAAGCCTATATTTTAATGTATCAAATGCCCTCTGCTGCGCCTCTCCCCAATGGAAGGCACTTTTATGTCTAACCAGCTCCTCTAACAGCATGACAATCTTGGCATATACGCTTAATGAATTTTTTGTAATAGCCCGTATGCCCAACGAATCTGTGCACATGTGCACTCTGGCTAGTAGGCTCCCTAAACCCCGATAATAACTGTACAACCTTAGCAGGATCTACTAGTAAGCCCTCCTTACATATGATATGTCCTAATAAATTCCCAAAGGGTGTAGCAAACACACATTTCTTAATGTTGAGGGATATCCTCAACTGCCTACACCTCTCAAACATTGACCTCAAATTGTCACAATGGTCCTTAACCAGACCATATACTATCCAATCATCCAAATAGACCTGCAAGAAACTTATAGATGAAGTCTTGAAATGCTTGCACCACTATGCATGAAAATACAGTTGGTGCATTTCTTCAATCATAAATGGCATGATCGTATATGCAAAAATTCTGCACTTGGTGGAAAAAATTTGTCTTCTCCTGGTCCTCCTTTGTAATCCGGACTTGGTGGTACCCTAAAAATCCATCCGTACAGGAATAGATCTCACGTCCAGCGAATCCTTCCAAAATTTATTTAGTGAAGGGGGTTGAAATAGGGATCAATGACACAAACTGTGTTCAATTCCCTATAATCCACACAAATCCTAATCCACCCATCCTTCTTGATGTTGGTTACAATTAGGCTTACCCACTTCTGATTCTTCTACTACCTCAATGATCTGAGAAGCTATCATTTTTTCTATCTCCTCCTTGACCTTCACACATAAATTGGGATTCATCTGGTAGGCCCTTTTCCTAATCGAGCGTGCACCATCCTTCAGTTTTATCTTCATCTCCCCCAAGGAATGGTGAATTCGGATTTGAGGTCATGGTACCCGCACGTGGAAATAAATCCTCAAATTCACATGCAACAGATCAATGATCTTCGATACTTCCCTCTCCATCCAGTAATATCCTAATAACAGCTTCCTTGGGTTCTTCTCCTGAACCGATGTTAACTTTCTTCATTTTTAAAGGCTCATGGTAGGCGCGTGCGCGAGTATCTGCACTGTCCACTACCTCATGTGTCCCCACATAATGGCTAACATATAAGATTTTTGATTCCTCTCCATCAATCACATATACCAACTTTCCCTTCTCCTTTTCCAAACAAGTGCACTCAAGTTGTAACTCTTATGTTTCCTCTACTTCTTCAAAGCACGCCTCTAATCCTAGTTCACATAGTGATTCCAACAACCTATCTTCTCGTCCTGGCACTATCCCCCATGGTAAGGAACTTGATATCCTACAAGGCCTTATCAACAGATGGTTTGGTACTCTGATACTCAAAGGTTTGAATAAGGTTAGTCGTGAGCTCTTACCAATTCCTTGTCTAGTGGCATGTCTCTGAATGAATGCACCATGTCGCACGCGTAACCCTGTAGTGTAGAATACAACTTTCGAACCCATAGGGATGGTGGCAAAGCTTCTGCAAACCTTCTCTCAAAATCTGTTCACACTCCTGGATATGGAAAGAGGTGGGCTCCTTCCCATGGTAGTCTTTGATGATGGTGGGTACATTGCTCCTAGAAAATATGACAGAGAGAGCAATTCTTACCTCATGCCACTCCAAAATGCTCTCCTAATGTGTGGCCCACCACCAAGATTTTGTGTTGAGTAAGACATAACTTAACACCTCCCCTCCATTTGTTTCTCATCCTTCCATTGAGCTTCCACCTCCTGCAGAAATATCTTAGGGAAGGCTCCTCCTGAATACTTGGGCAGTTCTTTTCCTCCAAGGTGCCTAATTGTGCATGCCTTTGTTACCTTTGTCACTAATCCTCTCAACTTCCGTCACATCAATTTATAAGTTCCATGTGCCCAATTGTCACATGCCAGGCTGGTGTTATCACTCATTGACTCAGCATCTTCAAACTGGATAACCCTGTTAGTAGGGTGTACCATCTCAAGGTTCTCTGATTGAGCGCACATAAATCTTGTCTAGAACTTCCTCCCCCAATGGTTAAATATAAGGTGTTAACTTCCCATCAGTCAGGGGTATAATGATCCATTCCTCCTTGTTCTCAAATTTGATGTACCCTTTGTTGAACCGAATGTCCACATTGTTCTTGTAGCACTGACAGGGCACCCAAGCGGTGCTGGGAAATTGTCCCCCTCGGTGAGTGCCAAGACTTCGAAGTCCCTAGTAAACTTGGCTCCCTGGATAGTAATAGTTGCATCCTTCAAGACAACTAATGGGAATATGCCTTAGTCTTGTTTGCAATATTGAACACATTCAAAGATGGTTGTAATGTAGGTCTTCCCATCTGATGCCATGTATCTAAAGTCATAACATTAACCTTCATGCCTGTGTCAATGAGGATATTGCTGAGGAGCCATCCATCTACAACTACATTCAACGTAATCTCCTTGTCATAGCTCAAGGTTATGAGGGGGAAGGTTTCACATGCAATGACCTTTCTCTCGTGCTCTTCTCCAGCATGTGGTACCTTCTCTCTCAACCAGGATCCTAGCAAGGGAATGATATTCTCCTGCCTTAGCATTTTACATGCCTCCTTGACCTCATCCAGGTCATATTTTTGTGCCTTGACTCTCCTTCCTTGTTCCTCCCTCCTGGATTACTCCTTTAGACTCTGGATCTCCCCTTGTAAGCTCTCAAATAACATTCAATGGTGTCCTGATATATCTCCTTTTGATGCGCAGGGATCTGGATACTTTCCATAAATGACCTCCTCCCTTGAAACCAGGTTTTTCTATCTTGGTACCTCTCTTACGCGTGTGGCTTTTGCCCTTGTTATTACCAAGATAGGTTCCAAGACCTGCATCCCATGTTACCCAAGGCATCCACTATATGTTTGCTTTCTTGATGCTGACAATTGCAGTGCCCTTTTCTTTCCAGTGCTGCTAATTCATATGCTCAAATAATTCTGGGTCACTCCTCATACTTGTGCTTCTTCCCACACCACGAGCACTATAATAGGTCTGGGCACTCACATTTGTAATGTTCTTTAGATCCACAGTTGAAACATGTTCCACGTGGGAACTCAATCCTTCCTCCTCCATAGTTACCTCGAGCACATGGATTCCTCCTCAAAAACCTTTTCTGCACGCGTGCCTCCATCTACACGCTCCTCATAATAGTGATAATCACCTTTATAACCACTGGTAATGTTGGTTTGACGCACCCTATGATCAATGGCCTCATGGATTTCATCAATGAGCCTACAGTCCTTACTATCATGGGTTGTAGAGGTGCAAATTTTGTAATAACAAGATACATGCTTCCTGATTGCTCACTGTAGAAAGGGACATCTACTTGCATCATGGTCCCCATGAAAAATTTCACAATATATTGTCATAATGTGCACCATCCTCTGGGGGAAATTATCCTTAATTTTCCCCTCTACTTCACAATTTTTGCACCACAAACCACTGCAAGTGTCATGGGCTAAGTTCGTAGATAATTTTTCCAACTACTTGGCCCTAGCATCAATCTGAGCCTCCAAGCACGGGTAACGCCAGTATCAACACTACCAACAGCCTCAGCACATAGGGCAACCTCCAATGCCTCGTACGGGTTTGTAAAGGTTTTATGGGATAAGGCCCTTCAAAAAGGGGTGATCAGCCCTCTAACAAACCACTGAACATTTTGTGAAGGGTGAATATCATATGATAATTTAGACAAGAGATTTTTAAAATATGCATCATACTCCCACACACTCTCTACCATTCCTTGCTGAATCTCCTTCATAACACTGATGCTCTTCTACTCAAAATCAGGAATGTGGAACTCTTCAAAGAATACATTCTTTAAAGTAGTGTAGTCCACCACTGTTTGATGAGGGTCATACTTCCTATACCAACTATGTGCGCACCCTTGCAACATGGTTGTAAACTAACTACGGTCCCACTTTCATTTTGGGGTTGTGATACTATTTCATGTGTGTAACATCCTCATTATATACATTAGAACAAGTCAATTTTTTTTTTGATAAATGCTTCCTGGTTCTAAATACATAATTTAGAACTCACAAATCAAATAACCATTCTTATACAGATAACCATATACAGCTGTAATGACTTGGAGTACCTCCGATCTATTCATTCCATGACTCGGCAATCTACCGATCTATTCATGAGTAATAAGAGTTAGCGTTTTTATTTAACACATCACTCTTACGGTTCTCTTCCCTATTCTGGGATTCAGAATGCTCTGTCCAAGGAACCTAACTGAATAATTGTTACCATTATTCATCGGAATCTCATCCCTTAGACCAGGTGACTCAGGACAACGCAATTAGCAGCTTGCGATACTTTTGCCAAAAATTTGAAACATACTGCTTATGTCTCATATTCCTTAACGGCATACTCGCCAATCTGGAATATGTCCTTCACCCCATTCTTATGTTATATAGAATGTCTTATACCAGCTTCTGTCAATCCTCCTTATCCCAAGTTATTCACTTGGAAACGGATTAGTAAGGTGACAATGTTATATGGATGCACTCGAGGACTAGGGATAAGATGACATACTGGGTCAACCCTAGTTGAACCAGTGTGTCAAGATACCCTGAGTCTCCTAGGAAGCCACATAATGTGACCACATTCCTAATTGGTCCCAGAGTAACTTGTTCAAGTTAAAGGTGTAAATCTTAACGATCAATGTAAAGGGTGTCGTCATAAGTCACCTACATTGTTGTATCTTTGAGAAGATCCTAATCTTCTCGAAGGTACAAACCTGTAGTTGACTTGTGCCATCAACCTTTAAATCTGCCTCGAAAAGGTCTACTTATTAATAAGCGTTATGCACATTGAGTTTAAATTATATTAAAAGACGTTCCCCTAAGGTTGGCCTTTCCCGATCCCTGGATTCCTCATCATAGAATGACCTTTCTCAATAAAACTCACTACATAGAGAAGTTATTAAGGCCAAGGTCTCATCAAGGAGTTCATAGAATATACATAATTCTAAATAAACGAAATTGGACAATAACTCATAAACTTCACATGAGATTGCCATCTGAACCCCATTTAGGTTTATATCAGTTCTCATAACTGAATTTATATCGTACTTATTAGTATCAAGATATAATGATTAAGAATCCAATTAAATGTTGTCCTGGCATAATCAAGACTAGGGATTAATAATTTAATTCAGCTTGTTTAGCGTTCTGCTTAGGTTTATTTTAACCCTATCTTTCAGAAAGACAGTGATCTATATTTCAATTTAGCTTTAGATAGAACATACTAGAATTGCTAAACAATCATAAGTATTCAGTCACATATTCTTGCAAGCTTACATTGATAATCACAAAAGTCTCCAAATTTTACAATGATAACAATGCCCTCCAGGTTTTTGAACCGAAGAAAGTCAAACTATCATATAAGAATACAAACACATAAGTAACAAATATTTATTTCCATTCCTTTCAAAGCTAAAAAAATACATTTTATGCATTCAGCATACTTGATACAATACTCAATGGAAGAAGAACATCTTTCCTCATATAGTACATTTAGAAAATCAAGCTGTAATTCAACATAAAATCAAATTTAAATAATCTGATCATCCTATCAGATCTGCATGCTTTTACCACTTACGGAATCCATCTGCAAAAATTGTCAACATGGGTCAGTTCGATGAACTGAGCATGATAAGCACTAACTCTTAAAATAATTGCAATCCATCAATTTTTTTCATTAAAAACCCTGTTTAAATGAGATCAATTCACCCAACAAGTAAACATATTTCATCATAATATTGGGGATCAAGAAGAATGTCCTAGACACTTCTCAAAAGTATTTGAGACAACTATCCATCTGAATCCCCAGGACGGCAAACATCAGACAGATCATTACATTCATCATAGTAAAATGAATATCATAACAACCCATGATTCCAGCAGTAGTTAAAACAGTTCCCACAGTTAGATAAAAATATATATATCAACATATACTTTACAACAGAAGAGAAATAAACGAATCATACATATTTCCCTTAGAACTGGCTCATGACTGTACCATCTTTCCAAGAGACAATCATTCACTTAAACACATGCGGATATAACAGACGAGACCCGCCATAAGCACCAAAAATTTGTTAAAGATCAAATAAAACAAACTACTGTAGTTATCCAGCAGTACAGTAGCTCTCACACCAAACAGTGATGACCATCTACCAAACAGACTCCACAAGACCTTCCACATAAAGTGGCAAACAAGAAAATATTCACCACATCACCTGTCGAGGTGCATTCGACGGCTTCTTAGTTCAGTCAAGCTCAAGGCAAGATAGTCATGCTACAGAATACATAAACATGACTACAATCCCTCACATCAACCTATAGCCCCCTTCTAGTCCCTAATAAACACTGTAAGGCTTCTAAACCCAAGGTTGAAATCAAAGAACTTCTATTTTATCACAATCAACAATAGACTCCTTGAAATTGATGTTTCACTAAGACTTATGCAGAGATAATCATACAAAATCCCTGTAACATGCACAGCCTCATCAAACTGGGATAATAAAAAAGGAAACATAACATTATGTATTCACATCTGAACGTATTCAGAGTTTGAAGTATGGTATTCACGACCCATTTGTACAGAGCCACGATACTTGATATCATTCAATACTCAAGGAATCCCAACAGTGTCAAAAACAACAGTGTACCAAACAGACTTAAATAGAGGCAGATACACTGGTTACCTATCAAAGATTCAACTGAATCCGAACAACAGTATACAAGATAAATAATAGTTAATGATTCAAACTGTGCCAACAATGGTAAACATTCAAAATTAGGATTATTCAAAAGCTAAATACTGAATTTGTAACAAGGAATCCAACTGAGCCTCTTCCATATTTTTCTCTCAAGCTTACACAGAAAGGAAACGTAAAAGTACACAAAAGAGTCTATACCAAAAATTCATTGCAAAATAATAGAGGTCGTATACCTGTTACTCCTTCAGGACTCTAATAAAATCAAATTACCAGTATTCAAAGATATATAGCCTCAACTGTGGACCATAATATACGAACCATTCAATGTACTCCATAGAGTTGTTTTGAATATAATAAATATAATGCAAACTATCATCGAGTTAAATCCCATAATTGTAACACAAGGGAGGGAGAAACAACTTCCACAGGATCGCAATAAATACTGAAACACAACTAGTTTTTCATTCAACAAAACCTTAAATATCATAGCGAAACCCCAACAAGATTCAATAACCACTACCTTAATAATCTCGACAGAACTTACAAAGAAGTCCAAACAACTGAAAAAAAAGTCCATTAGTATCCTTTCCAGCGAGTATCAACAACAATCATCAATAGTAAGCATTATCAACAAGTTCCAATAGTAGGCATGTACCCATCAAGAGAACAATTCATGGGCTCTCACAGAGCAGGCCTAGTATGCATTCTTGCATATATTTCGCCAATTAAAGCTGGAATGCAAAACACCAAGAAATATAGCAACAGTTCGAAAAATAAAATGCACCCATCAAGGTTTAAATTGAAAAATCGAACCAACAAGAAGATACAGTGACAAAATCACACAAGGCTACCATATAAATCATCTAATTCCAAAAATCATTTGAACAGAGTTGTTCTAATGAAATCATTTGAAAGAGAGCAAGATTTTTAAAGGTTAGGGCCTAACATGCCTGGTTATTTGCTTAAGATTTCGAAGCAGACCACTAAAAGAGCTCGAACCTTCTCCTTCTTTTCCAAGTTAGATCCACCAAATTTTTTTTGCTATTTCCATGACTTATAAATTTTCCTTGCCAGAGAAAAGAGCTAGTTACGCTCATACTTGCCATGCAACTCCAAGAAGACTGGTGCGATGAACCAGTGAACAGACAGAGGGAAAACTGAAGCTCAAGAAAAACCAAACAAACCATTAACTTTCCATTTTGCATGCCTTCCCGTGAAATCCGAGCTCGACTAACAAGTTCATTAATTGCATTTACTCTCAATTTCCCACTCAATCTGCATTGCCACCGACCACCATAGTTGGCGATGGACAAATTCACATCAAAGACCATTTCCAACTTTGACAACCTGCCACGTCGGCTCTAGTTAGCCATTTAAAAAACCTCCACCAAATTACCTGTCCCTCATGCTTATCCATGCATTTAATAACATAGAAACTGCCGCCCATGGTTCACACCCTTCCATAGGTCCCCTTCTTCCTTGTTTAATAGTTAGGTTAGTAACTTCAGTTAGGATTTAGGATAACACCTAGTCTAACCTCTTAGCGCATAGATACTAACTTAGAACATTAGCTCTTAGCCTAGGTCTAGGTTAGATTAACACTAATCTAACCCCTAGGTTAGGTTTAGTTTTAGGTTACCAACCTTAACAAATCCAGTTAGGTCTAATATTTCAAATGCTCAGAAAAAGAACCTTCAACATACATTCACGAACAGGGTTCACTCCTGTACTGCCAATAGGCTATAGAATTTTATGTAACTGAATTATCACCTGGTCCACGATCAAGACCTTCTAGATATATTACGATATCGGGAACCAATCCATCTAATATGATCAGCCTGAGTTATACTCCGGACTAGCTTATTCAATGCATCCAGACCTTGCAACCTGCTTAAGGTCTATAATTTTAATTCATCACGAATAAGCTTAAAGCACCACTTGGATCAATACTACTGATCCAAGGCTTGGTCTTATAGATGGATAACTCCATAATTCATTCCAAGATCAGATTAAACTCAGGTGTAAAATGAAAGAAATAAAAGAGTCCAATCATATTCTGACTCAGTCAAGATATGCAATCTTAAAGAAGATACAGTCCATATCAAGCATGACTTCTCAATCAAAGGAACACATCCTGTTTACAAAAGAAATCACATATCAACACTTGTATGCTCAGGAGGAAGTAACTACAGTCCAAGGTGTTACAATGTGCCATAGCAGTTCACAATTGTGAACATGTTCCACAACATCCTCAATGCCCTTGTAATCTAGAAAATGTAGAGACATTTCAAAGAATACCTGAGGTGGTGGCTGGGGTCCTTTTCCTCCTAAGCTAGAGCCTTGGTTCCCTCCGGTGTTTCCTCTACCACCTGATCCACCAGGTCCACCGGGTCCTATGCCTCCAAAGCCACCAGATCCACAAGAACCACTGGGTCCAATAGGGCCTGTAGGAATTGTGCCAAGTGCCCCCCACGGTCCCCACTGAACTATGTGTTGATGGTCTCTGATAGCACCCCCACTACCACTACTATGTCTCGTGCCACTCCCTAATGCAAGACTGAAAGTTTGTACACTTGCTCCTTGTCCAAAGACTCCTCCAAATACTAGAATATGTGTAACCATATAGGAAGGAACTAAAAAATTATATCTCCTAGGCACCGATCTGAATCTTCCACTGATATCAACTGGGTCAATAACACTTCTTCCTAGTTTAGGAAAACCAAGCACCAGGGCTTAGTCACTGGGTGGGTTTTGATATGCGTCAACGAATCTCCTTTCTCCATGCAAAAAAATCTCAGTAAAACCTGAAGGGGTCTCCCTCATGCACTTACCAAGATGGGGTAGCAAATACTACTCAGGTTCCACATCCTCCGTGTGAACCTCAACTCATTCCCATAACATCTATCTCCAAAGATCCATCACACTAGCAGCGTCAGGTCATCTAGAAATCTCCCTTTCACGAGCTTTAATATACTTGAGCCGTCTCTCTTCCCTCTCCTTCTCTATCATGATATCTACCATCTTCCTCCACCCAAGCTCCCTTACCCAACACTCAGAATGGTTTAGCCGGCCATTGGGAATGCCTCTAAACTCATGGTAACCATCAATATCTTCATAGCTAGAGGAATATCATGTAGAAACATTTCTCTAGGTTCTCATATAAATTCAAACTCAACAACCTCTAGACAAGAATATGTAGAAATGGCATACTCCAGAGTGTAGCGAGCTAGTACTCCTCTCCACCAATGATCTACAACATGGGTCCACGTTAGATCTGCATCCTATAGCCTTTGGAAGTCTTCTTTGGTCCACATATGTGATCCATAAAACCAACTTGATATAGACACATAGGCTAAAAGCCATTCATATAGTTCTACTGGGAAGTAGCATAAGAAGGTCTCATATACATCGTGTTAGAGGTTCTCTTTTACCCATCTATGTGCATTAAACTCAGGTTCAGTGCTAAATCTCTGAGAAAATTCATCTTCCATGATCTTAAACCACGATTCAACATTTTCCAATGTTAACCATTTTGTCACTCCTCATTACATGGATCATGATGTATGTTATATCCCACTATAACTTCGAAAAGAGGTCTCAGCAATGAAACAAAGATGTAGTCATTTTTACTCCCCATCACAAAAGGAAGGAACCCCATGCACATCGGCCTATCACCTGGGTAAAGCTGAGTGCTCACCTGAGGCATGTGTGGGTATTGAGTCTCTCTTTTATGTGAGTTTAGTGGGAAACATCATCTATGATTAGTGTAAGAGTTTCCAAGAGGGAAATTAAGGCATACAAGAACCATAGGGGTCAGAACATCCTCTAGATCCTTGCAGTCACTTCAGACCGAGTACTTTAACAGAATCCAGAACATGTATTATGGTAGAAAGAAATATACAAGCATTCATACTTAGCATGAAAGGAACGAGAACTCACGAGAGAGAAATATGCATTAGAACCATTGATATTCATGTATATATTATATCAGGTAACCTCATTACATTTATTGAACCATTACAGAGTGTCATAGAGAAGCAGACCACAGTAATGCATTTCACTGGACTTATTTAACTAAGCTACCAAAAGAAAATTTACAACTTCATGCCCAGTACATTCTTTCCTTAATGCAACTATCCACAAACAGAGTCCTTGTAGTAATTATGCAGAGCTCCGCCAACGCTGTCTCTCAAACTTGCACTCTCTCTAACCCACTATATCTCAAACTCGTATATCTTTTACTCTGCAGGCACTTGTATTTATCACTTTCCTACAATCCCAACTTGCCCTCCAGTGCCCTAAGATCTAGTGCCAAGTGTCGAATGTGGTCCTTCATACGAGCATGCTTCTCCAGGCCTGAGCTTTCCACTTTATCTCGTGATGTTCTTCTAGAAGATTCCATCTAAGGCATGCCCCTATATGGGCCAACCTATCGCCAGGATGGCACCTTATCCATGTGTAACCGGTCATGCTTTTCATGTGTTCTACCTTGGGTGCTCAAATTAACTAAGTCCCTAACCTCCTTTCACGCATTGCGCATGCTATGTGCTTCCTTAAACCTTTCTCTTGTGTACTTTTTCCTTGCATGCCTTTCCATAACTGGGACCTTGCACGCCTATGTGCCTTCATACTTGGCCAATATTCCAGGGGTCCAACAAGTACATATCTCTTTGATATAGATAATCCTACATCTACATCTTCCATAATTGATAATTTCGGTTGTCAAAATTCTCTATCTTATACTTGTTTTCTTCTTCCATTGTTGTAGCTCCAACTCAATTATAAACCCCTCTATGGTTGAATATGACAACACATAAAACCCTCAAAAAAATCTATGATACCATTTGTTGGGGTTAGTACAAGGTTGTATAGATAATATATCATATCTAAGCATAAATTTAATAACAGTGGATATTCTACCAGAGGAAATATACAAAACAAGAGATATAAATCAACACCAAATTTAATGTCGTTCACCCAGTGTGGGTTACATCCACCAAGAAACAAGCTAATCTATTATCCAAATATTTTAGATGATATACAATTGAATATCTACAATCTTCCACACCTCTCATAGTGTACAATAATTTCTTTCTCTCAAGCTTCTCCTTCTTCTCTAAGAATTCTCTCTCGCACAATTATTCTCACAATAATAATCAATTCTTACAATCCTCCTTTTTTACTTCTAAACCCTAGATTTTATGCTTATATAGGCATATACAAACTTAGGGCACTTAGCCATCCAATTAAAATCAATAGATATGCTTTAATACTAAATTTAGATCTATTTCCCAAGAGTTAAATAAAACACTCGTGCACAGGTAACTAATGTCAGTTAGTCCTAACCGATGTCGGTTCCTCATTGCATGACCGATGTCAGTGCCTCCATAACTGATGTTGGTTACTGTTATTTCCTACAAGTTTAATATAACATGCTAATGTTAAGTAATTGAGCTCCAAAACTCAACAAGGATGAGAAAAATATAGGAGATGGGAGAAGATGGGGCAAGTGGAGAAAGATGAAAAATAAAAAATAAAAAATATGGCGGTGATTTTGGAATCACTTCGGTAGGGAATAAAGTATGGTCTCAATGGAGATGACGAAAATGTCCTACAAACCCATGAGTCAATGAAAACCACTGCAATATGGAGGGAATCTGATGGGAATTCAATCAAATGGATGTACAAGCCATGGGACCAATGGGTCAAAGGTAGGTATCAAAATATGTGCAAAAAAATGTGAAGATGGACGAGACAAGGGCCACGAAAAAATGGGGGGGCGGAAGAAAAAGTGATGTATTTCATCTATGAGGAATCAAAGATATGTGTCTGGGTGGGAAAAGGATAAAATATGGCCATAATGGTGGACTTAGGATGAAATATGGTGCCCCAAGAGGGACACAAAGATGATTGCAAAGTGAGATGATTGATAAGATCAAGATAAATTCGAGGGAACAAATAAAAGTATGTTATAAACAACACATGAGGAAAAAGTGGAAGAAAAGATAATTTAAAAGAAGGAAAAGAAGAAAACATTTATGATTGGTTTGACGACGGCTAGACATAGTCAGCGGAAACTAGGGTTAGATCGACAGTGACTAGAGTCAATCGACGGCGACTGGGGTCGGTGGCCTATATAAGCAGTGGATGCAGCTGACAGATCTCGTTTGCACTATGTAACTTTTATGATCGAGAGCTCTGATTGAAAGATATATTTGAGATTAGGAGTAAGATGGAAGCCAATATAGTAGTAAGGAAGCACCAGAGGACTCAGAGGTTAGTAAGTGCCTAATCCTTAACCTAGTTTTTAAGTTATTTAATTATTTTTATTTATTTATTACATTTTTCTTATTTTTGAGGTTGGTGCGAAGGGCGATTGACGGAAACTGGACATGGTCACCATCGAATGAGGCCTAAAAGTAGTGACCCAAAGTTAGATGACATTTACCTTAAATAGGTCAGTAACTGACATTAGATGTGAAAATTTTGATTTTTGATGAATGATTGGCCTATGTGGGGATGTGAATGATTGGTTATGTGATGGGTTTTGCAGGCGAGAGGCATTGTATCTCTGAGATAGATTTCCAGCCGTGTATGATCATATCAGAGGTGATGTTACTGATGCAAAGTGGGAACACTTAGATGTAATGGGGTTGGGTGGATTTTGAAACTACCAGAGGATTCTGAGGGATTTGGGCTTAATGATCGTGTTGATTGATAGATGGGATGTATAGACTAGCACATTATTGTTCAAGACTGGAGAGATGACAGTCATGTTAGAGGACATTTACCACATATTCAGGCTACAGATACTAGGGGAGCTGATATATTTGATCACATCTGAGAGGAAACTGAGCATAATGACATGGCTATTTAGAGCTAATCTACCTTAGATCACATTCATAGCAGGGGATTTCGACATAGAGTTTTGATATAAAAGAGGGGTAGCAAGGAGCATATTGATATGTGTTATTATGATGGTTATCTCGTGTTATGCACTTCTATATTCTAGTGGAGTGAGATTTACATGGACATTAGTGGGGGTGTTGGAAGATATAGTAGATCACAAGATAGTGTTTTAATTTGGTTTAACATTATTATCTCAGATATACCATGAAATTTGGATGTATGTGATGGAGAGGAGGTTGGGATTATACATGGAGTTATTATTACATTGTTGGGTCTACAACCATATTGTTTTGATTAGGCCACCAGGGCTTTCATGGGTTTCAAGGGACCATATTGAGTTAGCAAGTGGATTTTTGAGATGGTGAGTTGAACAAGATCACAGAGAAAGTGGAGAGAGATGGGGGGATTGGTACAAGGATAGGTTGGGTGAACTAGAAGTGGACTAGATCATATGGTGGCCATACTGATATTTACCCACATGGCCAAGGGCAGACATTCAGTTATATGGGATGAGACAAATTAGATGGGTTCAGGGGAAGAGGCCCAAGATGGTGGAGGTAATACAATTTCCATGGGTTATGATGTAGTTCGGGGTCATCCAAACAGTGTCAAGAGACCTTATTAGATACAAGTGAGACAAGTCAGAGAGGGAATTTCCTATTCTGAGAATGTTTGGTCCATTAGAGGAGACATGAGTGCCTTGGGAAAATGATGATGATGTGGGAGTAGGAGCTAGTTTTTTAGAGTGGATGACAGAGGCATGGGTGACCCAGTCAGTAGAAGAGAGGGCCAAGGTATGATTGTATGAGGAGGAGCTAGTAGGAGAGGAGGATGTAGTACCTAGAGGAGACGAGGGTGGAGATAGAGGAACAATAGCGGAGATAGTCCACCTACGCATGGAGTGAAATGAAACCCGATAAGAGAGAGAGAGAGAGAGAGACGCAACACACCAGGAGAGAGAGGTAGCATGTAAGGAGGTGACAAGATTGTGTTAGGAGAGGGACCTAGCCATCCAGTAGAGAAAAAGACACAGGAGATAGTGGGATGCCTATAGGATCAAATTTAGTTATGTTGGTCCTATAGTAGCTACGGAGTCAAAGAGTGGGGCACCAGTGGCGTTATAGGGAGTTGTTTAGATGGCTCCACTGATTATTGTGGTAGTAGATCGGTACAAGGAATTTGATGAAAATACATGTTATTATGAGTGCAAAGTGACCTTGAGGTTTTCATATGTGTTGAGGTATGTGACATACTAGTAGGGAAGCAAGGATCAAGAGGATAAGTACAACCGGCACCATCTGGGAGCATGACTAGCGTAGCATACCCACGGCAAGATACCGATTCAGATGGAGGAAATGATGATGGACATAGAGTTGCGCAGGAACCTACCCCAGGGAGAAGGCTTCGCACTCAAATTATATGATGTTCACTTTATTGATTAGGTGGATATTGTATATAGATTTTGACGATGTATAGATTTTTGAGATAGCACCCTTAGAGTCCTATCACGAATTTATAGATACATTTTGATGATATATATATATATATATATATATACCTAAATTTTTCACTGTACATGGATGATGATTTATGTGGTGTGCTTGATTATTTTATTATGACATGGATTTTATTTTAGATGTTAGATGTGATATATATTGAATGATGCAATGTCTTTATTTGACCTTAGATGCATAATGTGATTGTTTTAATTCCATGATTTAATTATAATGATTGGATGTTGTTATTTGATGGATTGATTAGGTGTGGGATGATTTTGATGAGAACATTATTATATAATGAGTTTGACCTTATGTGATTTAGACTAGCTGTTTCACCATTTTCTAGATCATTTCTTTGAAGTATTGATGAAACAAATAGGGTAACGGGCGTAGGAGGAATACCTGTTCAAATGTTGGTTGATGGGTTGTTGCATGTATATGACTTTTGAATCTACAAATAATTGTGAGAGATTCCTTTTGGCTAGGAGGAACTACCTGTAATATAAAGCAAGACCACCAGAAAAGGTTAAACAATATATGCAGTGAACTACCTAGCATATGCTAGATCCGAGAAGTATGATACTTCCTAGATGGCTGTCAGTCCACTATTTTAAACAATTTAATGCGTAAATAAAGTAAATCCTATTGTAGTTCGAAATGATTTAGATATCTCACTTAAAACACAATAAGAAATATCTAATCTAACAGACTAAGTTAGAATAGGATCTGAAGGTCAAGTAACTGGTTCTGGGTCTCTTTACGTCTGACAGAGGTCTCAGGTAGATCACAGGTGAATGAGGGTGAAACGGAATTAGGTGAATAGTTCACTGTTCTAGGTTGTATGGGAAAATATAGTAATCGATGTCAGTTAAGGGTGACTGACGGTGGTTGGGTGTAACCGGTGATAGTTACTGTGGAGTTCTGGGAATGCCACAAAATGAGATTTAGGTCTCCTTTGTGATTTACACAAAGGACTTTGGTTGGTCGGGATGAGGTATTGGGTGAATTAGGTAGGATTTGGTGGGGTTTTAATGGGTATATGGATGAGGAATGTTGAAGGAAGTCAATGGGTGGCTAGGTGAATAAAATATGATAATATAATGATGAAATGGAATAAACCAAAGAAATATAATGTCTACTTACTTGGATTCTGGTCATGGATGCATGTGAGGGATGGAGGTGCTGATGAGAGGTTTTGAAGGCTACAAGTGGTCACCAACTGAAGGAAATATTTTGCATAGGATGCATGTAAATTCGTCTTTGCTTGGTTAGATCAGATCATTGTTAGGATGGATGTACAGGAAAAGATGCTTGATCTCCTTCCTTGCATGCATGTTCTCACTGGAACTCACTCCCAAAAGATGCAATATCTCTCTAGGATGTGCTAATGTTTACCAACTTGTCTAATATTTTTCCAACCTTCTGCCAACCTTGAGAATAAGATTATTTTTGGAGTTAAAATGGTAACCGATGGTGGTTCCGTCCTAACCGGCGACGATTAAGGGTAACCGGCGTCAGTCAAGGTGGGATTTTCTAGGTTTACTAAACTAGGGAGATCCTCTTCATTTCCTTGGATCTCTTTCCATTCACCCGTGGATTAGACTGGGAGCTTCTTGTAAGCATGTGGGAATGTGGCTAGAGGGAATGTAGGCATTGATTTTTAGGGTTTAGGTAAGTCTTAGTTAGTTATGGCAACTTACTAAGAATTGGTTAGGGTTTAGGTAAGTCTTAGTTAGTTATAACAACTTACTAATAATTGGTTTTTAGGGTGAGTTAGCTTGGTGAGGTGTCTAAATGAAGTGTATGTGTGGATATTATTTATATTAAGATATTTAAATAATAAATATGGTGAGAATAATGAATTAAATTAATTAAATTAATATTAGTGGAGTGAAGGGGGCCATAGCTACTGTAGACACTAAAATTAGGTCACACTCCCCCTTCCATACCTCGACCAATAAGTACCCTTCATCACTTTCACCTAGTCTATTGCCCCCTTCACCACACTAGTATTAATTAAATTAATTTAATTCAATTAATGCTTTACCCTCACTAATATTTAATATTTAAATATCTTATTTAAATAATATCTACACATATATTTCACTTAGACACCTCATCAAGCTAACTCACCTTAAGACTTATTCTTAACAAGTTACCATAACTAACTAAGACTTACCCAAACCCTAAAAATCAATGCCTACACTCCCTCTAACCACATTCCCGCATGCTCGTAGAATCTCCCAGTCTAATCCATGGGATAATGACACGATATCCAAGGAAATCAAGAGGATCTCTCTCTAATTTTGGAAAACCTAGAAATATCCCACCTTGACCAACTTCGATCACCCTTAACTGCTGCCGAGTTAAGCCATATCGCTGTTGGTTACCCCTTTTTATCCCCTAAACTACCTTATTCTCAAGGTTAGAAAACATTGGGAGCAATAAATTTAACATGAGCAAGAACGAGATCTCAAAAATATAACGCATCTTCAAAGAGCCAATTCCAACAAGAACTCACATCCAAAGAAGGAGATTGAACATCTTCTCCTACACAGCCATCCCAGCCACATTTGGATCTACCCAAGCAAAAGAGGAGTGTGCATGTAGTCCCATGCAGAAGATTTTCTCCAATTGGTGATCACTTGCAGCCTTCAAAACTCTATCATCAGCACCTCCATCATTCACACACAAACTTCCAGAAATGACATCCAAGTAAGTATAATATCATACTTCCCTGGTTAATTCATTTTATCATTGTTTTACCACTTATTGTCCATCTTGCTCCTTATTAACCATCTCTAACGTTTTATACCTTCATATACCCATCAAAACCTCAGTAAAAACCTACCCTTGTCACCTAATACCTCCTCCCAACCAACTAAATCCTTTGTGCAATCACAAAGGGGACCAAAAACCCCATTCTGTGACATTCCCAGATCTCACAGTAACTGGCACCCGGTTGTACCTAACCGTGGTCGGTCACCCCTGACCGACACCGGTCTCTGTGTTTTCCCACACAGCCTTAAGAATAGACCTATCCACCCCATTTTACCTCACCCTCACTCACATGTGACCTACCCAATACCTTCATCAGACCTGCAGAACTCAGAACCAACCCTTTGACCTGTGGATTCTATTCTAGCCTAGCCTATTAGATTAGACCTGTTTCTTATTGTGTTTTAAGTGAGATACCTAAATCATTTTAAAATAACAATAGGATTTACTTTGTTTTCAGCATTAATTTGTTTAAAATAGTGGACTGACAGCCATCTAGGAAGTACCATACTTCCTGGATCTAGCTCACACTAGGCAATTCACTGCCCATATTGTTTAATGCTTTCTGGTGGTCTTGTTTTCATTACAGGTAGTTCCTCCTAGCCAAAAGGAAGCTCTCATGAGTCAGTTGTGGATTCAGAAGTCATACACGTGTAACAACCCATCAACTGACATTTGAATAGGTATTCCTCCTATGCCCGTTACCCTATCTGTTTCGTTAATCATTCAAAGGAACAATCTAAGAAAAAGGTGAAACATTTTGGCACGCCCGGTGGGACCCATCTGGGGTTCCTTGCATTTCATTCATTCCTAGGAAAAAATTATGTGTTTTTTTTTTCCCTTCTAAAAGCGTACACACTAATTTTCTTCCCTGGTAATCCACTCCTTCTTTCTATTTGCTCTAAAGGAAACTTTTCTTTTGGTGTATCTTAAAAGGAATCATCTCTTCATGTTTTCTGCATTTTAGTGAAAGAGCATCCCTCTTCTTATTCATCTATTTTTTGTCATCGAATATCATACTTTTGATTTGGGTTTAAAATAAGTGCATTTCATTCGGATTTTTAGCATTAGCTCACATTAATTGAGGGAAACCTATACGCTGGATGTCATTACCAGTTGATGGTTGACAAATGAATCATAGAAAAGTCACTTCTATCTTTTTCTCTTTCTCTGAGTCTTACCAAACCAACACAAAAATTCAAATACATACATTCTTAAACAACATCTTACCTAGAAGAAGTTGTAGGTGATCACACGATCACGGCACAGTGGGCACCCAGCTCGCTGCTCTATCGAGTCATACTTCATAAGCGTAGCCCGCCCCCACCATAAAAAACCTGAAACCTCACCCTTTAGATCTCCTTCTTTGTAGGAAGCCATCCTCACCAAAAACTCTACTTCACAATTCATGTGTCAGTCCCTAAATAGCATAAGCTGAACAAACGTAATAGAATAGGCAACTCTAGGATCGTTCTTTCTTAGTGTTCTGTCTTATTTGTATTTTGAGGTGAGAGCTTTCGATCATTATTTTTGTATTTCCTTGCACACTCCCCATCATCAGCTGGTGTATTCCAGCTCCACCTGAGTGTGCCTAGGCCATATCACCATCATTCCCAGAATTCTGGGTCTGATTCCACTTCAAATTCTAATTCACAACCACTTTTCTTATCACTATTTCAATTTCACAATGACCGCTCATCAGTTACCTCTGACTGTCATCGGTTACACTCAACCGACATCAGTTCTAGGTCCTTTTGCTAACCTATTCAAAAGGACAGTTCTCACTTCACTTTTCTCCATTTCCCATAGTCTCTGTTACTGTCACCTTTTCCATTGACATTTTACACATCCCCAGATTTGACATACTTGTCAGATTTTGCCTTCTGCCTCACTGATTACTCACTACCCATTTCCCACAGTAACTGGCAGTGGTTACCCCTGACCGACGTTGAGTTTTCCCTAACCAGCATCGGTTACCCTATTTCACATTCCACTCACCATTTGTTACTTCATCCATTTTTTATCACCAGATTTACCTGTTCCTGCTATTCTCTGTATTATTTATAGAGAAACAGCCCCACCTGATCAGTACCAGTTCACATGGTACTGACCCGAAGACAAGCGAATGCCCTTGTGTTCCACGCCAGTTCGCCAACCACTCCCACCTAGTCCTTCACCACCCTCTATTCTATCACCAACCATGGATCCCATCCAGCCTACCAATATCGCTACCGGAGATGAGGAGTTTACACGAACTCCTTGACCAGAACCCTGCTTGCCTTGTAGTTTTACCTCTCCCATTCATCCACTGTGAGATTCCTCGGGTCAGTTGATATACGGCATGCCCATATCTATCCCCCTGAAACTTGCACCCACTTCTTCCTCAGCCCCATCTGGCTCCATGCTGGCCTGCTTCCACTTTACCCCCAGTCATTTCACAGTTAGGTCCTATACCCGTTATGACTGCCACGTATGTTACCCCTGTAGCATCCATTACATCTACCATACCCTCAGCGACTACCCCAAATACAACTTCATCTGCCCCTCATGTCTCATACATACCCATAGCTATGTTCCCACCTCCAGTGTTGGTGACCCCTACCCCATTTTAGAACATAGTTCTTTCCATTCCACAATCACTAGCCCCTATTGCCACTAGGGTTACCACAACCCTTCCTCCCCCATATACGTACTACCAGCAACCGCCTGTTTCATCTATTGTTCATTCTGGGTACATACCCCCTATTTCATTGCCTTCTTCTTCACCACCTTACATGGTAGCCCCCATACTGGAATGTCACACCCACTATACACCCAAAATCAACCATCCTCATGCTATAGGAGGCATCCAATCATCACAACCCACCAATGACCTAATTAGATTGATGATGGATAAGATGAAACATACTGGAGGCATTGGTTTCTGGCTCCCGCAACACTCTCACTTATGATGAGATTTGCAATGAGCCTATTCACCCATCCATTCCCATTTGTTCATACCCTGTGCATTGGGAAATGCCTAAATTCAACTGCTTCAATAGTAAGGAAGACCCACAACAGCATTTGCACTCATTTAAACACAGATGTTATTTGATTGCTCATGATGATGCCTTACTTTTGAGAACTTTTCCCATGTCCCCCTCACTGGACCAGCATTAGATTGGTATAGTGGGTTACCCAAACACTCCATATTTTCATTCAATTAGGTAGCCCAAGCTTTCTTGGATCATTTTTCTATCAACATCGCCAAGAAAGTTACCATGACCGATCTATATTCCACACGTCAATACGAGGATGAATCTATCACAGATTTTGTCGCTCGTTGGTGCAGCCTGATCAATCAACTTACCTTTCAACTGCCACAAACTGAACTCATCGAGCTCTTCACTTGAGCTTGTGCCAAACATATCTCCCCAACCTTGCAGGTCCAAACTTTCAAAACATTCGATGAGGCATTTACTATGGCACGAAAGTTAGAAATTTGAGCTATTGAAGAGAAGAAAATCCAATTACGAAATAAGAATTCAACATTCAAGTTGACCGAAAACCTCTTCTTCTTCTAAACCACCAACCAATTATTCAAAGGCTAAAGGTACCGCTAATGCAGTGGTACTCAAGGCCGGCCCAGCTCATCCATCCAATCAAGCCACACCCTCATCTAATCTATCACCTGTATAGGCTTTTCAATTCAGACAAGAGTAGCAAAAATATACCCCAATTGGGGAACCTTACTCTTCTGTTTTAGAAAAGTTGATCAAAGTTGGGCGTCATCACCCTTCCACCCATAAAACCACACACTGGTTTTGACCCTACTCGCCCCATGCCCGTGTGGTATAAGGAACAAGATTTCTGTAACTATCACCATGTAAAGGGTCATAGTGACGGAAACTGCATCACTTTTAAGAATATTGTCCAAGAAATTCTCGAGAAAGGTGAGTTGACTGTGGATAATCCCAACACCACCCCTAATAAAAATCTACAAATCTTTAAAAAACCATTTCCCAATCATGCCCCTTCATCCAATCAAACAGGTGAGACATCCACTCACGATACCCATACTCATGAGGTTCATGCAATCTTTAATGAGGTACCTATCGCATCTCAATTACCTCACATCCCTTCCATAGCAGAAATCCTAGCCCAAAACCCTCCTTCCACATCTGACCTAACCATCATTGTTCCTTCACCAATAGAGGAACACCCTTCATCTCCTACAGAGGAGTCTTCCACTGACATTGAGACCATATCTCCCCTAGCTTCTCCACTCAGCTAACCTTTACCTACCTTAATTCCTCCACCCATAGAGGAGCACCCATTACCTCCTCCACCCACAGAGGAGCACCTATCAGTTCCTCCACCCATAGAGGAGCTCCTGTCATCTCCTCCACCCATCATAGACCTAGTAGAGATACCTTTACCTCATGGCGAACATTCTCCATCTGCTACCCGACATCCAATAGACCTACTTTCAGCTCTCTTACCCACGGAAGCTGAAGCCGGCCAATTCCCCATCTCCAAGATTCATTTTACGGGAATTCCCATGAGGTCCTCACCAACTCCACCCACAAACATGCCATTCTCATGTTTGGTTAATCACTTAGAGTATGTGGATAGAGCCTTGTTATGGGGGCACCTCTTACTCCCTGTCTCAACACAAATGTAGAAATCCCTCGATGACACCTCCACCATCTACCCAAGCACACTTCCACCCGTCAAACCACATACAACCACTGCTGTTGCAACCCCTTCCACGATACCCATTAGCACTCACACCACATCCTTACCCATAACCTGACCTATGCCTAAACCTAAACCCATACCTACAACATTTACCTCCACTAACCCTATCACCACTTTAGGGGTCACCCCAACCACCAACCTTACCCATCCGCCCATTAAACTGAATTTAGCTACATCCTCCAATGTTAAAACCACACCTACTCTGACACCCAAACTAAAGAAACAAACTTCTCAACCTCATACCCCTACCACATCAATCACACCCACACATGTCCCATCTGCCTTCAGACCTCAGCTGCCGAACGAGGTTAAGCACCCCTCACCCAGTCATAACCCAATAACCCAACCACCCATTCCAGCCTCACAAATTTCTAACCTACCTAGGCACACAACACGACTCATACCTCACCTGTAGTCTCTTTACCACCAATACCTCTAATCCCTTCAGCCATTGCTTCACTACCTACTACACTTCCAGTCATTGTCCCTCACACCCCAAGCATGACCCGCGTCATCTACCTTCATCAGCACCCCCATTATCCCCATGGGTAACTCGCCCTCTTCCTCCATCTACTTTCCCTCATAGACCTCGTACACCCACATCACCTTTACCCAAGAAGGTGTACCCCAAAAACAAAACCCCATTGTCACACAACAAGGTAGTTAAAACAAAACCACACCTTCCTACCCGTCCATCTACTATACCCCTACCCAAATGAACTCCGACAGATACCTCAAACCACACCGGCACCTAAATCCATAGCTTGATCCCTTCCTAAAAATCCACAAACAATTCCCTGACAACTAACCACACCTACACCCAAACCCACGTTCACTTCCCATTGTGATCCACTAGCAGGGTCCTATGCCAAAATTTTAAACAACCTCCTCAAGACTTTTGTTATCACATTACCGCCACTCCGACCTTATGACCCCCTCAAACCCAAGCCAAAAGGGTTTGATGATACCAAAATTTTTGCATACCATCGTGTGTCAGGGCATGATGTGGAGAACTATAAGGCCTTGAAAACTATCCTTATCCAATTGTGTCCACCTGAAACCAACTTTGATGATGATGACCTTCTTGATGAGGACCCTACTTCACCTACACCCCCTCTCACATTACCCACTCAAAAACCACAATCTCCACCCTCATAGCTCCCAGAACCACACGCAAAATTTGAAATTAACATGGTTCGCATCAGAGAACTTGCCACACCACCACCCAAATGTCACTGTCGCCCAACTGACCTCACAGGGCTTTTCTCCTCCCTTAGGTTTTTTCCCTTCATGTCATTATACCACTTACCCTACACCCTCTCCATTTGAAAAATTCCCTCAAATCAACATGGTACATGTCACTACATGTGCGTAGAAGGGTAAAGAAAAAGTAGCTGACCCACCATCCAATCCTATACCCAACATACCATCTGCACCCATACCTAAGATAACTATCCTGCGGCCCCACATACCCCATTTCTAATGGTGTCACACATCACACCATGCTCAAACAATTACACCAATATCCACTCAAAATATCCCTATATGACCTCATTAAAACCTCAAGAATCCCATCGGCAAGCCCTCATGGAGATTCTTCAATCTATCGAGGTTTTACCCAATGACCCTACACTCGTAGCCTCCATTATCACACCCCATCATGTAACATCCCTCACCAAATTACCACCTTCATCTTCACCTCACCTTGTTAACCAAGTGGCCTCCCTTAGCTTCTCAGAGGAGGAGATTGCTGCCATACCAAAATGAGGACCCAGACCCAGCCCTCTTCATCTCTGTTCACATTCATGACATACGGACTACGTCATGTGATGATTGATGGTGGTGAACTAGCATTAACATCATTTCATCCCATGCATTTTCTCAAATGCACATACCTAACAATTACATGCACAAACATCTGGTCATGTTGCGTTCATTCAACGACACTATCACCTCCACACTAGGCACTGTCATCCTTCACATTCGTGTGGGCCCTTGCACTGTTCCAGAATTGTTTTATGTTTTGGAGGGGGAATTCCAATATAACTTGTTGCTCGGTAGACCTTGGATCCATGTGTCATGGGTTACATTCCTTCCACTTTGCATCGTTGTGTAAAGTTTGAACACGAAGGACACACTTATACCATTCCAACTGACCCATCACCTTTTAAAACATGCAACATGCTTTACCGACCCAATGATGTACTCATACCTGTCACACCATCTACCTCTGTACCTACTACCACTTCACCTACACCTCCACCTACCAGTACAGTCGCTACCTCAACCACACATACCTTCTCTATTCCTACAGCCCCATTAGCTCCCCAATCCGTTAACACCACCTCTGCATCAACCTCTGACACATCATCCATACCAGCTACCCACATACCAACCACTGATCCCTTCGAAGGTGTTTTTCAATGCCTCACTCTGGGGGGAGTACCACCTATATAGTGTCAACACATTCCTTACTCCGCATGAGTATGGAAGCCTTCACCAACACCCTCGTTATGATCACCGTATCAGAGAAATCCTCCTTTATGGTCCTCCTCATCTTCGTACTAGTCTCACCTATGGGAGACTTGATACTACCACCTACACACCTAAACCACCATCATAACCCCACCCATTTTCTACTGAACTTCCAATCACTTACCAATCATCATTTCACCCAGACCTTCCTACACCACTATGCGTGGAAGGGTTTTGGTTTTGGATTCTATAAGAAAGTCCACCATACCATTATTCAATGTACCACCTAGCAAACACAATGACCATAGTGGTGTCGGCTACCCTGAACCTCCTACCTAGAACAAGCCTGCATCGAACTCATTACAAACCCTAGCCCTTCTCCACCTTCATCACCACCCTCACCAACAGATTCGATAAACCTTAAATCTATCCCTCCTAATTTATTTATTTTCATAAACACCATTTGCTGTTGGACTTCTAACTTATCAATGTGAAGGTGAGGCCCCTTCCACTCTCCCATTCCTATATCTTGAGATGATTGACGATGACATACCAACCATTAACATCGTTCAATGTTAGAATGATGAATCCATACTCACCTACCTTAGTGTAGAAGACTCATATATTCATCAATCATTACCATCTGAGACGTAAACCGTGTTAAATGAATCGACTATTAAAATCAACATAAATACTTAGGACGACCCGCACATCCTAAAGATCAGAAAATCTTTAGTTGCTGCTAAACAAGAAGCCATCACCTCTTTTCTCCGAGAGCATAAACACAGCTTCACTTGGTATTACGCAGACATTCCTGGTATTGACCCCACCATAGTGGTCCACAATATCTTAATTGTTCCTCAATGCCAAACCTATCAAATAAAATATAAGGAAGATGTACCCTCGCATTTCCCTTCTCGTCAAAGAAGGAACTTTAGCATCTTCTTTCCATTTCTTTCATCTTATCCATTGATTATAACCAATGGATTTGTAACATTGTCCGTGTCACTAAGGTGACAAGGGGACTTCATATTTGTATAGACTTCTATGACCTCAACCTCGCCTGCCCCGAAATATGACTTTCCCTTTCCCAGTAATGATCAACTGGTAGACCTTACCATGGGTCACAAAATGCTCTCGCTCATTGATGATTTTTTAGGGTTAAAACCAAATTTTTCTTACCCCAAAATATTAGCACAAGACCTCATTCATTACCCCTTAGAGGAACTTTATTCTATAGAGTCATGCCTTTTTTCCTTAAAAAATTTGGTACTAACATATCAACGTGCTATGACTTACATCTTCCATGATATCATGCATCGCATATTAGAAGATTACGTGGATGATCTCTTGGCTAAATCTAAATGTCGCGCTCGAACACCTCGCTGTCCTCAAAACCATATTTGATCATCTTATTAAATATTGTGTCCATCTATAGCCTAAAAAGTGTGTCTTCACCATTCTCTTAGGAAAGCTCTTGGGATTTATCATTTCCTTACGTGGTATAGAAGTTGACCCAGCTAAAGTCAAGGCCATTCTGGAAATGTATCCACCCACTAACCTTACACAACTCCGTAGCCTACAAGGTAAATTGTAGTTCGTTCACTGTTGTCAACCATTTCATCATCTGCTTAGGAAGGACATCTCTTTCAAATGGGATGATGACTATCACAAATCTTTTGAGGCCTTAAAACAATACCTTCTCCAACCACCCGTCCTTATTCCACCTAAATATGATCAACCTTTTTACCTATACATATCAGCTACCAATCACTCCTTAAGGGCTATGCTCGCTCATTGTGATGAACAACATAGGGAGCAGGTGGTTTATTATATAAGCCGTACCCTTTTAGACTATGAAACCTAATACACTCACCCTGAAAAAACTTTGCTTAGCCTTAGTTTTTGTTGCCACAAAACTCTGTCATTACCTACTCAACCACAAAACCTATGTTGTGACCAACACTGACCATTTACACCTCATTTATGCCAAACCTTATCAAAATTAGCGCACCACACGATGGATTATGCTTTTAGCTGATCTTGACCTCGAATTCATCCACCAAAAGTCCATTAAGGGCCAGGCTATTGCTGACCAACTGGCTGATGCACCTATTGTCAGGGACCAACCCTCTAATTTTTACTTCCCCAACGAATCCATTGCTAACCTCTCTTTGGATGACGACCCTTACCTAATGACCTTATTCTTCGATGGTTCCAAATGTCAGCATGGGGGTGGTGCAGGCATTATCCTCCTTCCTCTTGAGGGTGAAACCATGCCCTTATCATTTAAACTCGACTTCGAATGCACCAACAATGTCTCTGAATACGAAGAGCTCGTATTGGGTCTCATGACTGTTTATGCCTTAGACATTAAGTCCATTAATATCTTTGGTGATTATCAACTGGTAGTAAACCAAGTCAATGGTGTTTATCAGTGTCATAATGAAATACTTCAAGAATACAAATGGTACGTCGACATCATGTTGACTATCTTTGACAGTATAAAATTCAAACCATTCTGCGATCCTCCAATAAATTTGCCGATACGATGGCCCACCTCGCTTCTCAAATACCCGCTTCACCTGACGATTTAGACATCTTTGTTACCATAAAATGCATATTGAAACCTTCTTATCAATCTTGTTGTTTTAACCTCGTCCAACCTACCTCACTGAACACACATGATCTCTGGTATAAGCAGCTTGTGGATTACCTTTCCCTTTATAAATTGCCTCTTGATCTCACACGTAATGGAGAGCATGCCTTTCTCAAAAAGGCCTCTCATTATGTCATCATGGGTGGCCTTCTCTATAAACGAGGCTTTGATGGTATTCTCTTACAATGCCTTACCAGCTCTAAAATCCCCTATACCATTAAAGAATTTCACGATGGCATCTACAGAGGTCACTTCAGTGGTCTTGTTGTTGCTAAACGTATTCTTCACCTCAGCTAATACTAGCCGACCCTTAATCATAATTGTTGCGACTATGTTAAACACTGTGTGAAATGTCAACAACATTCCAACCTTCATCATACACCCATCCACGCCTTACAGGTCACTCATGACCTTTGGTCCTTCTCTCAATGGGGTTTGGATCTTGTCAAAGAAATCAATCCTCACTCTTCCCAACTCCATCAATGGATTATAACTGCTACCGAATATTACACAAAATGGGTAGCGGTCATACCACTTATCTCCATGAAAGCTGAGAAAATATGTGAGTTTATTAACCATCACATCATATGCCACTTTGGTGTCCCTCATCACCTCATCACTGACAATGGAAAACAATTCAAAAACAAAACAATGCAAAAACTTTGTGACGCCTTCGGCATTCAGCTTAGTTTCTCCTCACCTTATTACCCACAAACCAACGGCTAGGCTAAATCCACTAACAAAACCCTCAATAAAATTCTCATGAAAGTGGTTGACGATACTGGGAAGGATTGGAATACACACATTCCTTTTGCTCTATGGGCATACCATACTAGTATTTACACTGCCACTGCGGCTACACCCTTTTCAATGGTCTATGGTACAGAGGCTATTTTTCCTCTCGAAGTCCAGATGCCCTCACTCTGCATTTCTCTCCATGAAATGCTTACTGATGATGACTTTCATCAGGACCACTTGGAACAACTGGAGTTATTAGATGAACATCATCTTAATGCTCTAGATCACCTCTAAGTCTATCAAAATGCATCAAGCGTGCCTATGAAAAACGTGTTCATGAATGAACATTTCAAGTGGGTGACCTTGTTTTGAAATAAAATCAACACGTAACCAAAGTGGAAAAAAGAAAATGGGGAAAATTTGCTCCTAATTAGCTTGGACCCTACATTGTAACTCATACCTATAGATCAGGTGCCTATCATTTGTCCTCACTTGAGGGTAAACCTAAACCTAAGCCCCTCAACGCATTGCATCTTCGACCATTCTATTGTTGACTCATTGTCCTATCTCACCATGTGTCTCTTTACAGGCTTTCCCCTTAAGCACTATCCACTTCATACACCTCCCTAACAATTAAACAAGAATCATGTGAGTACCCATCACTTGTTATCTACTCTTAAATACATGTACCATGACACTGCACATAGCATGATTCTCATGGATACTTTTTGTCTATCTTTAGATGAGATCCCATGGTTGTTCCACCTTTCCTTTTGAACAAGATTCCTATCCTTCACCTTGGTCTTTTCCATGATTTCAAATACCTCCAATGGGACCAAACTCCTTGAGTCAAACTTCTAATAAAAGATGACTCCCTCAACAGGACATCTTCCTCTCAACCAAATTACTACTATAAATAGACTACTCCCTCGAAGGACAGCTATGCGAAGCTTTAAAAAAAAAAGAGAGAACAAGAGAAAATGAAGCTTCCCGCATCAATCAGCTTCACGAAGACCTGAAGGAGTACCATATTATTTCTCCCATATAGACTTCCCACATTAATCAATCTATCACATGAAACAAAACTTTTTAGTCATGGACTTGGCCATTGTGCCCTAGGACCTCTTGCCAAAAAGCCCTATCACTCAATCATATAAACTTAACTACCTTTTCCCACTTACCATTTCTACCCTCATTTCCTCCGTCGCCTCAAGGGACATCTTGGAATTTAGACATTCGGTGATCCTATGACTACCTTCATCATAGAACTGTTAATCGTGTGGTGTTTTTTTGGGTCTTTTTTTTATCACCTCCTTCAAGGTATGATCTACTCGGTAGGTTCTTACCCAATCAGGTGGCTCTAAGGCCCCCTCTTATCTTTTAAACTATCTTTGTTTACATTTTTATTATCTTATACAGGACTTGGTCCTCGTCACTTACCTTTGGGGGTAGCACTCCCCTTTCGCCATACTCACCTTCACCTACATCATTTTACCTCTAATATACCCACACTCATTAAACCTAAAAACCCACTACATGCCTAAAAACCTACTAACTCATTTTCATCTTTCTTCCCTAGCTTATGGGAGAACTACATCGGTCTAAGGTCCCTTTTCACCGAGACTATGTAGGCAACACTTTTAGGGCATGGGGCCCTAAAATGTTAGCTCGACCACTCTTTACCCTAACCATTTTCCCCACCATTACCTTCTTTCTTATTCATTTCACAAAACCTCGACATTTGAACCATATCCCACATACCTTTCACCACTTATATTATTTCACATTTTCCTAACATAACTAACATTTTCCACATTTTACACCATCTCATACATTTTGCATTGCCCTTTGTTATAAACATACCGAAATAACTCATCCATGCCTAAGAACCTGACTCGATCCATGCCTAAACTGACCTGACTCAATCCATGCCTAACACCGACCTGACTCAATCCATGCCTAAACTGACCTGGCTCGATCCATGCCTGTGACCTGACACTATCATGCCTAGCTCATCTATTTTCCATCCATATCACAAGTAAAGTAAAACTCATACACATCATAACAACATCACCTGAATATCATCTATCTTCTCATATATACATGTGTGTATCAATACAATGTACATCCATATCATTTAAATATGTATCTCTAAAATAATCAGCATCGGCTCGCAGGCCGCTATCTAATACAAAAATGTCTTTGGCTCACAGGCCGGTATCATGAACAAAATATCCATACAATACTTCTTCGGTTTGCAGGCCGGTCTCATATATCATACATACAAAAATGACTCAATACGCAGGCCGGTCCACAACTAGGTCAATCATCTCCCCATCTGATGTCAGGGAATGCTCCCTATGCCTATGTCTCTCCAGACCCCTCTGTCGTACCTGTCTGGGGCCCAGCACCTGCCTCACACCTTGTTGATGGCCCCTCACCTGGAGTTGGCCTTTGCACACTAGTGACCTCACCACAACTCTACCCCTGGGCTCACTGGCCCCCTGTACTCTCCCACTATGAGTGCGGGATCTAGTCCTCTCACTGGATGCCTGTTGTGCTCGATACTCGGCATAGGAGGGCACATCTAGCCCAACAGCTAACAAATGATCATAGTAATACCATGCCTCTCCTAGGGCATCCTTGAACCTAGCCATGGGCACTTTCTATGGAGGTTCCATAGGTCACGCTACCTGTGTAGGTACCTAAACAATAGAACCATGTCCCTCAACCTACATTGAGCCCTATACTGGTGCTAGAGCCTGAGATGGCCCTAAAATCTATGCTTGTGCCTGTAGCTTGGCCTGCAGGGTAATAATCTATGCCTGTGCCACTGTCAGCTAACCTTGCAGACCTGTAACCTATCCCCGCACTATGGCCAATTGAACCTGTAAAGCCTGAACCTGCACCTAAAGGATGGCTATCTGCCCTCTATCCCGCCTACCTCCTCTCCATCTCCATCTCCCCATGCCTCTGCCTATGCAGGTACCTGTCCCTTCCTGGCTTGAGCCTACAACGTCACTATCTAGGCCTGTAATGTGGTAACCTATGCCTTTGTACCTGTCAGCTACCCCTGCATGATCCCAAGTTACATCACCAACGTAGCCACCTGCCCCTATAGGGCGTATCTCTGAATTGTGATGGTGGCTAAGTCTGGCTACCCCGGCCTTAGTTGTATGGCTCTCAGCTATGCTGCCCACCACTACCTATACCCATCTGTAACCCCAAAATCATCAATCTACCTATCTATAGGCTACTCCTCCTATCCAATCGGCACTATGGGTCATGGTGGAGACATAGGTCTCTCCACATCATCTCTCTTGTATTACGGGAATGGTGGCGGTACACCTTGGACCAATCCAAACTGGCATCTAACCCACTCTACAGGTATCCACTCATGCTCTCCCGCTCTCCTCCCCTCTATCCACAGATGTACTAATAGCCTAGCTAATGTCATGGCCATATGTTGGTATGAAGGAAAGCCCGCATACGGCCTCCAAATGACATCCACCCCGAACAGCCCCTGAAATAACCTCCTGTAATAAGCTACATCATGCGTAGCTCTGGCACCTCAGGCCTCCCCCATGTCCAGTACCCACTACCTATACCCCACTCTCAGAACTCTCCATGGGAATGCATCTTCCTGGGGCATCCCCACTAGTCGTACACAAACAATGTGCTTGTATGCCCAGTAATGTAGTAGTAAAACGCAGCAGATGTTAAACCTTTGCAGTCACCCGTAGGCCCATAGCTCTCTATACACCTGTGTCAGTAATGCAGGTGCCCATGCGAATCGTGTCTGATGTACCATCATATCATGGAAGACCCCCATCCGTGACCTTAGGAATCTCCACCCCTCTGCATCCCGTAGTAAGAAGCAGCACACTGCCTCCATCACAAGTACCACTAACCTCATCTCCTCTCAATGAGCTCTATACATCACTCCATAGCTCATGCTAGCACTATGGAATGTTAGGTCTACTACACCCTCACTAAAAACAGGTTCCAGTAACTCCTCAGACGCCTTTGACGAGATAGAATAAACCTGGGCCCCCAATATAGGCAACCGCATGATCCTGTATACGTCCTCCAAGGTGATCGTCATCTCACCCATCAAAAAATGGAAGGTATTGGTCACCAAGTCCCATATATCAATGAGGGAAACCATAAGACTCACCTCCCAGACTACATGTCGGTAGCGCCTCACCCCTATCAATCCCACCTCTACCACATGCTGCCACTCCACCTATGTTGCGCTCGCTCGTACTCTCAATAATAAGGGTGGCACTCAGGCTCTCATCTGCAGATTTTCTCTCACCTGCATCCCACACAAATAATGTATTTAGTCCACTTTCCTATCCTACCTCATTTTTCAACCCATCTACCCGAACCTATCTACCCAATCCCTCAATCACACCTACCCAACCCATTCACTCGACACTACCTACCCAAACCCATCCCTCAACCATTCTACCCAATCCATTCACCCAACACTACCTACCCAAACCCATTCACCCAACACTACCTATCCTACCCTCAATTATGACCCACCCTCACCCTTTACCCACCTACCCTATTTTCCCACCCTCACCCTTTATCCACCCACCCTATTTTCCCACCATACCCTTACTCTCTACCCATTTTTATCCCAAACTCCACTTATGCATAACCGACCTCGGTTTCCCATGATTGACCATGGTCTCCCTTTAAGTGGTATCGGTAACTGTTCTTGTGACCGACACCGGTCACTACCCACCGTCGTCAGCCACTAGTCGACCAACGTCGGTCACTATTGCCCCGCTAGACCTAACTTTCCAGCCCTCTTTTTTGGAAAGTTTAACATTCTACCCACCCTGATCCCTCCCTACACCCTTCATTGTTCCTATCTTCCCCTTTTCCTCTACCCCTTACCATCCACTATCTCCTTTTCCCCCTCTTTTTCCTTTTTTTTTGAAATTCTCCCCCCCCTCACAAACCCCCATTATTTTCTTATATATTTTTCTTCATCTTACATCCAAATCATTCACATAACAAAATCAACAGTTCACATCCTACCTAATCTTGTTGCTACCATCATGGTGGAACCTCTAGCCTCCGTGCCACTCCTCTCAACCCCTCTCCGGCCTCTTTCATCCTCCAATTCACAAACAATTCTTAGCCATATGAATCATGCCACCTGATCTCACAACCTCACCTCCCATTCACCCACTCTCTCCTATGTGGCTCACCAACCAAGCTCCTCTACTACACTCTCTTTTCCTTTTCCTCTTTCTCTCTGCTTGTCCTTTTCTACTTTTCAACATGTAAAAAATGAATTTTCAAACGCAGGGTATACACTTTGTATAACCTACCTAACCCGACCGACGTCGGTTAACCATTGACTGCTACCGGTCTGTTGCCCTAGACTACCACTGTTGGTTACCTTACACCGCCATCAGTTACCTTACACCGTCATCGGTTCATTACAACCAATGTTAGTTACCCTATGTTCTCTTTCCCCCATTTACTTTATTTTCCTTACCTCCCTTCTCTTTTTCCCCCCATACACCTACCTGGACCACTTTACCTTCACCTTTGGCCCTCCACACTCTTCAACCTCCTCACGTCCACTGTTGACGCCTTATTATTTTACACCTGCCCCAGCCTTACCCATGCCATGACCTCGATATTTGGACCTAGACCATCGCTAGTGACCTTTGACCTCATGTGTTCGCTATACCTTGTAGCACTGTTACCTGTGTTGTTGACCTAATGACCTTACCTAGCCTATTACCATGACCGTTTATCTTGACCCTACCTTTGGTGTACCAGAATATACCTAAAAATTCCTACACCTAACCTATGTTGTGTTTCTTGACCTTATCCTATACCTTGGATACCGGATTCACTTCACCCTTGTTTGGATAAACCTATCGACCTTAGACGATGTAGAGTTTGCCTGCTCTTCAACCTGGTAGTGTGCTGCAATTTATACGTGTGTGTGCGTTTGAGTGTTCCTACCTTTGAACCTGACCTATTACCTAGATTGCTCAAGTATACCTTTCACCCTCTTCCCCTACACCCATTTACCTTTTCTTCACATTTACCTTTTATCAAACCACTCACCGCTTTAGCCAGCCACTTCGTCAATTCCTGGTTTGAGGGGGATCACCTTCACCCACACATGGGGCAACCACATCTTATTTTTGTTAGCATCACTTACCAATACCAGCTACGTAAAAAAAAGGGGCAAAATGTAGACACTAAAATTAGGTCACACTCCCCTTCCGTACCTCGACCAATAAGTACCCTTCATCACTTTCACCTAGCTATGGCCCCCTTCACCACACTAGTATTAATTTAATTAAATTAATGCTTTACCCTCACCATATTGATTATTTAAATAATATCTACACATATATTTCACTTAGACACCTCATCAAGCTAACTCACCTTAAGACCTATTCTTAGCAAGTTACCATAACTAACTAAGACTTACCCAAACCCTAAAAATCAATACCTACACTCCCTCTAACCACATTCTCGCATGCTCATAGAAGCTCCGAGTCTAATCCGTGGGATAACGACATGAGATCCAAGGAAATCAGGAGGATCTCCCCTAAGTTTGGAAAACCTAAAAAATCCTGCCTTGACCGACGTCAGTTACCCCTAATCGCTGCCGATTAAGCCGGAGCACCATTGGTTACCCCTTTTTAACTCCTAGACTACCTTATTCTCAAGGTTGGAAAACATTGGGAGCAAGAAAGTTGACGAGCAAGAACGAGATCTCCAAAAGATATCACATCTTCAGAGAGTCAATTCCAACAAGAACCCGCATCCAAAGAAGGAGATTGAACATCTTCTCCTGCACAACCATCCCAGCCACATTTGGATCTACCCAAGCAAAAGAAGAGTGTGCATGCAGTCCATGCAGAAGATTTTCTCCGGTTGTTGATCACTTGTAGCCTCCAAAACCCATTATCAGTACCTCCATCCTTCACACATAGACTTTCAAAAATGAAATCCAAGCAAGTATAATATCGTACTCTCCTGGTTAATTCATTTCATTATTGTTTTACCACTTATTGTCCATCTTGCTCCTTATTGACCATCTCTAATGTGTTGTACCTTCATAAACCCATCAAAACCTCATAAAAACCTACCCCAGTCACCTAATACCTCCTCCCAACCAACTAAATCCTTTGTGTAACCACAAAGGGGACCAAAAACCCCAGTCTGTGACATTCCCACATCTCACAGTAACTGGTGCCAGTTGTACCTAACGACGGTCAGTCACCCCTAGCTGACGCTGGTCTTTGTGTTTTCCCACACAGCCTTAAGTAGAGACCTATCCACCCCATTTTACCTCACCCTTACTCACCTATGACCTACCCAATACCTTCATCAAACCTGTAGAACTCAAAACCAACCCTTTGATCTGTGGATTCTATTCTAGCCTAGCTTGTTAGATTATACCTGTTTCTTATTGAGTTTTAAGTGAGATACCTAAATCATTTTAAAATAACAATAGCATTTACTTTCTTTTTTGCATTAATTTGTTTCAAAAAGTGGACTGACAGCCATCTAGGAAGTACCATACTTCCCGGATCTAGCTCACGCTAGGCAGTTCACTGCCCATATTGTTTAATGCTTTATGGTGGTCTTGTTTTCATTACAAGTAGTTCCTCCTAGCCAAAAGGAAGCACTCATGATCAGCTATGGATTCAAAATTCATACGCTCGTAAGAACCCATCAACCGAAATTTGAACAGGTATTCCTCTTACGCCCATTACCCTATTTGTTTCGTCAACGATTCAAAGGAACAATCTAAGAAAAAGGTGAAACAACTAGGTTAATGTGATGAAGGGTGTTTATTTGTCGAGGGACCACAGGGGAGTGTGACCTAATTTTAGTGTCTAAATTTTTCCCCTTTTTGTTATGTAGCTTGTATTGGTAAGCGGCGCTAACAAAAATAAGATGTGATTGCCCCATGTTTGGATGAAGGTGATCCCCCTCAAACTAGGAAATAATGAGGCATAAGGTAGAATCGGTGAGTGGTTTGATAAAAGGTAAACGTGAGGGAAAAGGTAGGTGGGCACAGGGAAAAAGGGTTAAAGGTCTACCCAGAAAATCTAGGTAATGGATCAGGGTCAAAGGTAGTAACAATCAAATGCACACACACGTATAAATTGTAGCACACTACTAGGTTGAAGAGTAAGCAACCTCTACATTGTCTAAGGTCGATAGGTTTATCCAAACAAGTTTGAAGTGATTCTGGTATCCAAGGTATAGGATATGGTCAGGAAACACAATGTAGGTTAGGCGCAAGAATGTTTAGGTATGCTCCAGTAAACCAAAGGTAGGGTTAGGATAAATGATCATGGCAATAGGCTAGGTAAGGTCATTAGGTCAAAAACATAGGTAACAGTGCCACACGTTATAGTGAACACATGAGTTCAAAGGTCACTAGCGATGGTCCAAGTCCAAATATCTAGGTCACGACATGGGTAAGGCCAAGGTAGGGGTAAAATAATGAGTCCCCAGAGGAGAACGAAGGGAGGTAGTAAATGATTTGGTCAAGAAAGGTGAGGTAAATGGGTAGGGTAAAGGTGGGGTGGGGTAAATGATCAAGGTGAAGGTTGGGTGGGGCAAAAAGGGAGGTAGGGGTAGGATAAAGGTAAAAATGTAGGGCAATGTGTAGTTTTTGGTGACCGATGCTGGTCATGGATAACCGGTGTCGGTAGAGGGAAATTGATGATGGTTAGGTAGGGAATGCGACTGATGTTGGTTAATGGTAACTGACGTCAGTTAGGTCAGGTTTGTTATAAAAACAAAAAATACATGTTTTTTTAATTCATTATGAACAACTCATTATGTATGTCATTGAATTTCCAATTTTGGGTATAAAAGGGAAACAAAGTTAGGTGTGATGTAATGTGAGGCACATGGAAGATGAATTGTTTAGGGTAGAGGATGGACAAGCTAACCTTCAAGGGCCCCATGCCCTCGGAGTGCTGCCTAAATAGTCCCAACGAAAAAGGGACCTCTAGCAAACGTAGTTCTCCCATAAGCTAGGGTAGAATATGAGGAAGTATGAAAATAAATTGGCAGGTTTTTAGGCACGTTGTGGCTTTAGGTGTGTTAGGTGTGGGTAGATTATAGGTAAAATGATGTAGGTGAGGCTGATTGTAGCGAAAGAAGGAGATTACCCAAAAAGTAAGCGTCGAGGACCAAGTCCTGTATAAGGCAATCAAAACGTAAACAAATATGGTCAAAAGACAAGAGGGGGCAATAAATCCACCTAATAGGGTAGGATCATATCGAGTAGATCATTCCTTGGTGGAGTTGATGAACGTAAGACCCTAAAGACATTACATGATGGACAATTCTACAGTAAAAAGTAGTCACATGATCACCAAATGTCTAAGTTCCAAGAAGTCCCTTGAGGTAGTAGGAAATGAGAGTGGGCATGGTGTGAAGGGTGAGAAGTGGGTAATATTTTTATGGTATAGGTAGCATGTGCTTCTGGCAAGAGAACCTAGATCACAATGGGCAAGTCCATGACAAAAAGGTTGAGTGTTTTGACTTATAGTTGAGATAGACTGATCGATGTGGGAATTCTATATGGGATGAAGAAAATTTAACTAGTTGAGGTCTTCTTGAAGCTGATCGATGCGAGAAGCTTCGGTTGCTCTCATTTTTTTTAAAGAGATTTGCATAGCTGTCCTTCGAGGGAGCAGTCTATTTATAGCAGTAGTTACTGAGAGGAATATGTCCTTTTGAGGGAGTCATCTTTTTTAGTAGAAGTTTGACTCAAGGAGTTTGGTCCCATGTGAGGTCTTTGAAGTCATGGAAAAGACCAAGGTGGAGAATAAGACTCTTGTTCAAAAAGGCAAGGTGAAATGACCATGGGATCTCATCTAAAGGTAGACAAAAAGGATCCATAGAATCATGCTATGTGTAGCATTGTGGTACACATATTCAAGAGAAGATAACAAGTGATGGGTACTCACATGATTCTTGTTTAATCGTTAATGAGGTGTATGGAGTGAATAGCACTCAAGGGATGAGCATGGAAAGAGACGAAAGTGAGGTGGGACTACAAGTCAACAATAGAATGGTCAAAGATGCAAGGCGTTAAGGGGATTAGGTTCAGGTTTACCATAGAGTAAGGATAAACGATAAGCACATGATCCATAGGTATGAGTCACGATGTATGGTCCAAGCCAATTAGGAGCAAATTTTCCCCGTTTACTTTTTTCTGCTTTAGTTACATGTTGATTTTCTTTCAGGACAAGGTCACTGACTTGGAAGGTTTGTGTATGTACACGTTTTTCATCGGCACATTTGATATGTTTTTGGTAAACTTGAAGGTGATCTAGAGTGTTAAGACAACATTCGTCTAATAACTCTAGCTATGCTAAATGGTCCTGACAAAATTCATCATCGTTGAGCATGTCATGGAGAGAAATGAGAAGTGAGGGGATCTGGACTTTGAGAGGTAGGACTACCTTTGTACCGTAGACTAAAGAAAAAGGTGTGGCTGCAGTGGAAGTGTGAATACTAGTGTGGTATGCCCATACAGAAAAAGGAATGTGCATATGCCAATCCTTCCTAGTATCGTCAACCACTTTCATAACAATTTTTTTTAAGGTTTTATTAGTGGATTCGACTTGGCCCTTGGTTTGTGGGTAATAAGGTGATGATAAACTAAGTTGAATGCTGAAGGCGTCGTAAAGTTTTTGTAATGTTTTGTTTTTGAATTGTTTTCCATTGTCAATGACGAGGCGATGAGGAACACCAAAGCGACAAATGATGTGGTGGTTAATGAACTCACATATTTTCTCAGCTTTCATGGAGATGAGTGGTATGTCTTCCACCCATTTTTTATAGTATTTGGTAGTGGTAATGATCCATTGATGTCATTGGGAAGAATGGGGGTTGATCTATTTGACAAGATCCAAACCCCATTGAGAGAAGGGCCAAAGGTCACGGGTGACCTATAAGGCATGACTGGGTGTATGATGAAGATTGGAATGTTGTTGGCATTTTACAAAACATTTGACATAGTCACAACAATCATGGTTAAGGGGCAGCCAATAATATCCCAAGCAAAGAATACACTTAGCAACAGCAAGGCCACTGAAGTGACCTCCACATATTCCGTCATGAACTTCCTTAATGGTATAAGGGATTTCAGAACTTGTGAGGCATCGTAAGAGAATACCATCAAAGCCACACTTATAGAGGATTCCCCCTAGGATGATGTAATGAGAGACCTTTTTAAGGAAGGTGTGTTGTCCGTTACGGGTGAGATCAGGAGGTAAGATAGAGAGAGAAAGGTAGTCGGATTATTGTTTATACCAAAGGTCATGCGGGTCAGGGGCAGCGGTTCCGATCGAGTAAACATCATGAGGTAAATAAGAAGGTGATTGGATTCATTATATGGTGACAAAGATTTTAGAATCGGTGAGTGAAGTGGGTATTTGGGAAGCTAAGTAGGCCATGGTATCTGCAAACTTGTTGGTTGAACATAGGATGGTTTGAAGGGTGTAACGATCAAAGGTGGTCAAAAGTATGTCTACATGATGTTTATACTTTTGAAGTATCTCGTTACAACATTGGTACATACCATTGACTTGGTTTATGACCCATTGAGAATCACCAAAGATGTTGATTGATTCGACATCTAGGGCGTAGGTGGCTTGAAGACCAAGTACGAGCACTTCATATTTTGTAATATTGTTGGTATATTCAAAATCTAATTTGAAAGACAAAGGCATGGGTTCATCCTCAAGGGGAATAAGGATAATACTAGACCCACCCCCATGCTAACACTTGGAACCGTGAAGAAAAGTGTCATTTGGTAAGGGGGTTGGTCCAGGGAAAGGGTAGCAATCGAATCATCTGGAAAGTCAAAATTAGAGGGTTGATCCCCAAAAATAGGTGCATTGGCCAATTTTTCAGTGATATCTTGGCCCTTGATGAAATTTTGATGAATGGATTCGAGGTCAAGATCAGCTAAAAGCATAAGCCATCGTGTGGCACGCTGATTTTGATAAGGTTTAGTGTACATGAAGTTTAAGGGGTCAGTTTTGGTCACAACATAGGTTTTTTGGTTGAGTAGGTAATGACGGAGTTTGGTGGCGATGAAAACTAAGGATAAGAAAAAAAATTCAATATGGGTGTATCGGGTTTCATATTCGAAAAGAGTATGGCTTATGTAATAAATTGCCTGCTCCATGTGTTGTTCATCATGATGAGCAAGCATGGCTCCCAAGGAATGATCGGTAGCTGAGATGTATAGGTAAAAATGTTGATCATCTTTAAGTGGGATGAGTACATGTGGTTGGAGAAGGTATTGTTTTAGGGCCTCAAAATCTTTGTGGCAGTCAGCATCCCATTTAAAGGAGACATCCTTCTTGAGTAGATGATGAAATGGTTGGCACCGATCTGATAATTGTGAAATGAAATGGCGAATAGACTATAACTTACCTTACAGGCTACGAAGTTGTTTAAGGTTAGTGGGTGGCATTTCTAGAATGGCATTTACTTTAGCAGGGTCAACTTCTATACCACGAAGGGAGATGATAAATCCTAGGACCTTTCCTGAGATAACCGCGAAGACACACTTCTTTGGCTAAAGGCGGACGCAATATTTAAGGAGACGATCAAAGATGGTTTTGAGGATAATTAGGTGCTCAGAGCATCGTTTAGATTTGGCTAAGATATCATCCACGTAATCTTCCAGTATGTGATGCATGATGTCATGGAAGATGTAAGTCATAGTCCACGAATATGTGGCACTAGCATTTTTAAGGCTGAAAGGCATGACTCGATAGAAAAAGTTCCCCCAAGGGGTGATGAACAAGGTTTTATATTGATCTTCTGGGGAAATCAAGATTTGGTTATAACCTGAGAAGCCATCCATGAGTGATAGCATCTCATGGCTAGTGGTAAGTTCAACCAGCTAGTCAATTCTAGGTAAGGGAAAGTCATCTTTTGGACATGCTAGGTTGAGGTCATGGAAGTTCATGTAAATAAGGAGTCCCCCTATCACTTTATCACTTTAGTGATAGGAACAATGTTATAAATACAACAAGGATAATCAATGGGTAAGATAAAGGAAATGGAAAGAAGGCACTGAAGTTCTTCTTTGATGAGAAGAGTAATGCGAGGGTGCATTTCATGAGATTTTGTTTAATGGGTTTGGCATCGGGACTAGTTATGATATTGTGGACCACTATGGTGGGGTCAATACTGGGCATGTTTGCATATGACCAAGTGAAAGCATGGTTATGATCTCTAAGAAAAGAAGTGATGGATTCCTATTTAGCAGCATCTAAAGATTGTTCAATCTTTAGGATGTGCGGGTCATCCTGAGTATGAATGTTGATCTCGATAGTCGATTCATTCAACATGGTTTGCATCTTAGAAGGTAATGACCGATGAATATATGAGTCTTCTGCACCAAGGTAGGTGAGTATGGATTCATCATCCTAACATTGAATGATGTTAATTGAAGATGTATCGTCATCAATCATTTCAGGATACAGGAAGGGAAGAGTGGAAGGGGCCTCGCCCTTACATTGATAAGTTAGAGGCCCTAAGGAAATGGTGTTTATGAAAAAAAAAGTTAGGAGGGATAGATTTAGGATCCATCGAATCCATCAGTGAGGGTGGTGATGAAGGTGGAGAAGAGCTAATGTCCTTAATGAGTTCAATGTGGGCCTATTTGGTAGGTGGTTAAGGAAATCTGATACCACTATGATCATTATTTTTGCGGGTGGTACATGGAATAATGGTATGGCAGCCTTTCTCGTAAGAGCCAAAACCAAAATCCTTCCACGCACATCGGTGTAGGAAGGTGTGGGTGAAATGGCGATTGGTAAGTGATTGGAAGTTAGTGGAAAAGGAGCAAGTTTGTGACGGTGGTTCGGGTGTGTAAGTGGTAGTATCAAGTCCCCCATAGGTGAGACTAGTAAAAAGGTGAGGAGGACAATATAGGAGATGTTCTCCTATATGGTGATTATAACAAGGGTTTTGGTGAAGACTTCCATACTCTTGTGGAGTAAGGAATGTGTTAACACTATATAGGTGGTACTCCCCCAGAGTGAGGCATTGAAAAACACCTTCCAAGGGATTAGTGGTTGGTATGTAGGTAGCTAGAATGGATGATGTGTAAGAGGTTGATGCAGAGGTGGAGTTAATGGATTGGGAAGCTGATGGGTCAGCCGTGGAGGTTATGGCAGTGGTGGGAATGGAGACGGTATGTGTGGTATAAGCAGCAGCTACACTGGTAAGCAGAAGTGTAGGTGAAGAAGTGACAGTTACGGAGGTAGTTGGCTTAATAGGTATGAGTACATCATTGGGTTGGTAAAGCATGTTCCATGTTTTAAAAGGTGATGGGTCAGCTGGAATGGTATAGGTGCATCCTTCGTGTTCAAACTTTACACAACGATGCAAACTGGAAGGAACGTAACCCATGACACAAATCCAGGGTTTTCCAAGCAATAGATTATATTGTAATTCCCCTTCCAAAATGTAAAACAATTCTAGAACAATGTGGGGGACCATGCAAATGTGGAGGATGACGGTACCTAGTGTAGAGGTGATAGTGTCATTGAATGAATGCAACATGACCGGATGTTTATGCATGTAATTGTCAAGTATGTGTATTTGAGTGAATGCATGTAATGAAATGATGTTAATGTTATCGCCCCCATCAATCCTCACACGACGTACCCATATGTCATCGATGTGGAAAAATATGAAGAGGGCTGGGTCTGGGTTATTGTTTTGGTGTGGCACGATCTCTTCCTCTAAGAAGCTAAGGGAGGCCACGTGGTGAATAGGGTGGGGTGAAGATGAAGGTGGTAATTTGGTGAGAGAGACTACATGATGGGGTGTGATAATGGAGGCCATGGGTGTAGGGTCATTGGGTAAAACCTCAATAAATTGAAGAACCTCCATGAGAGCTTGATGATGGGATTCTTAGGTTTGGATGAGGTCATATAGTGACATTTTGAGGGGAGACTGGTGCAATTGTTTGAGCATGGTGTGATGTGTTACACCATTAGAAATGGGGTATGTAGGGCTACAGATAGTGATTTTAGGTATGGCTGCAGATGGTATGTTGGGTATAGGATTGGTTGGTGGGTCAGTTTCCTTTTCTTTACCCTTATCCTTCTGAGCATGTGTAGTGACGTGTATCATGTTGACATGAGGGGATTTGGAAAATGGATAAGGTGTAGGGTGAGTGGTAGAATGACACGACAGGCAAAAACCTACCGGAGGAGAAAAACCCTGTGAGATGAGTTTGGCGTAACAATATTTGGGTGGTGGTGTGGCAAGTTCTCTTATGCGAACCATGTTAATTTCAAATCATGGGGGTGGCTTTAAGAGATGTGAGGATGGAGTTTGTGGTTGTTGAGTGGGTAGTGTTGGAATGGGTGTTGGTGAAGCAGGATCCTCTTCGAGAAGGTCATCATCATCAAAGTTGGCTTCTAGGGGACACAACTGGATAAGGATGGTTTTCAAGGCCTTTCAGTTTTCCACATCATGCCCTGGCACATGATGGTAAGTGAAAATTTTAGTATCATCAAACCCTTTTGGCTTGGATTTGAGGGGGTCATAAGGTCTTAGTGGAGGTAATGTGATGATAGAAGTCTCAAGGAGGTTGGTTAAATTTTTGGCATAGGACCCTGCTAGTGGATCACAATGGGAAGTGAACGTGGGTTTGGGTTTAGGTGTAGTTGAGTGTTGAGGAATAGTATTTAGAAGAGGAGGAGTGGGTCGAGCTATAGGTTTTGGTGTTGGCGTGGTTTTGGGTGTCGGTTGTGTTTTTTTAGGTAGGGGTATATTAAATAGATGGGTATGAGGGTGTGTGGTTATTTTGACTACCTTATTATGGGGTAGTGAAGTTTTTTTTTTGGGTCAAACCTTCTTGGTTAAAGGTGATATGGGTGTATGAGGTCTAGAGGGAAAATTAGATGGGGGAAGAGGACAAGTTACCCATGGGGATAATGGAGGTGCTGTGAAGGTAGAGGATGTGGGTCATGCAAGAGGTGTAAGGGACAAAGATTGAAATGTAGTGGGCAGTGAAGTAATAGTTGAGGGTATTAGAGGTATGGGTGGTAAAGATGTTGCAGGTGTGGGTAGGTTAGAGGTTTTTTAGGAAGGAATTGGTTGTTGTGTTTTTGGTTTATTGATGGGTGGAGGTTTCTTAACCATGTGGGGAAGCTTAGATCCTAAGATGGATGGGACATGTTTAGGTGTGATTGGCACAGCCAGGCTATGAGTTCTATGGGTTTGGTACTTTTGTTTGGGTGTTGGAGTAGGTGTGGTGTTGGACTTTGGAGGATGTAGTTAAATCCAGTTTGATAAGTGGATGAGTAAGGATGGTAGTCGAGGATGACCCCTAAAGTGGTAATAGGTTTAGTCGAGGATGATGTCATAGGTGTGGGTTTGAGGTTAGATGTAGTTTGGGTTATGGGTAAGGGTGTATGTCGAAGTTATGATAGGTTTTGTGGAAGGAGTTGTGATAGAGGTGGTTCTGTTTGGCTCGTTTGGTCAAAATACTTTTGGGTAGATAGTGGAAGTATCAGCAAGTGACCTTTGCATCTGACGTTGAGACAGGAAGAAAAAGGCATCCCCATAGTAAGGTTGTATCCACATAATCTAAGTGATTGGCCAAACACGAGAAAAACATGTCTGTGGGTGGGGTTGATGAGGACTTAATGGCAATTCCTGTGAAATGTGTCTTTGAGACAGTAAAATTAGCTAACTTCAGCTTCCGTGGGTAAGAGAGCCAAAAGTAGGTCTGTAGGATTTTGGGTAGCTAATGGAGAATGCACACCAAGAGGCAAAGGTATCTCAATTGGGTCTATGATAGGCAAAGGAGATGATGGGAGCTTCTCTATAGGTGGAGGAGATGATGGGTGCTACTCTATGGTTAGACGAGGTAATGGGTTCTCCTCTATGGGTGGAGGAGGTAATGTGGGTAAAGGTTCTCTAAGTGGAGAAGCCAGGGGTAAGACAATGGTCTGATGTTAGCAGGAAGACTCCTCCGTAGGTGATGAAGGAGATTAAATATGTTCCTCTATGGATGAAGGAACATGGGAGGTTTTTTCTGATGTGGAAGGAGGATTTTAGGCTAGGATTTCCCCTATGGAAGGAATGTGAGGTAATTGGGAGGCGATAACTATGTCATTAAAGATAGCGTGGACCTCGCGGGTATGGGTATCATGAGTTGAGGTGTCACCGGTTTGATCAGACGAAGGGGCATGGTTGGGAAATGGTTTCTTGAAGATGTGTAGGTTTTGGTTGGCAGGTGCATTAGTATTATCCATGGTTAACTCACCTTTCTCGAGCATTTCTTAGACAATATTTTTGAAATTGATGCAATTACCATCACTATGACCCTTTATTCGATGATAGTTACAGAAGTCATGTTCTTTACACCATGCAGGCATGGGGCGAGCAGGGTCAAAACTAGTGTGTGGTTTTATGGGTGGAAGAGTGATGGACTCCGGCTTTGATAAGATTTTCTAAGAAAGAAGAGTAAGGTTCCCCAATTGGGGTGTATTTCCGCTTCTCTCGTCTGAATTGAAAAGTTTGGATGGGTGAGAGATTAGATGAGGGGGTAGCCTGATTTGATGGATGAGTAGGGACAGCCTTGAGTACCACTGCATTAGCGGTGCCCTTAGCTTTTGAATAATTGTTTTGTGGTTTGGAAGAAGAAGAGGTATCATTCAACTTGAATGCCGAATTCTTATTGTGTAATTGGATTTTCTTCTCTTCGATGGCCCAAATCTCTAACTTTCGTGCCATAGTGAATGCTTCATCAAATGTTCAGAAGGTTTAGACCTGCAAGGTTGGTGAGATATGTCTAGCACAAGCCCGTGTGAAGAGCTCAATGAGTTCTATTTGTGGCAGTTAGAAGGTGAGTTGGTTGATCAAGCTATGCCAACGAGTGACAAAATCTGTGATAGATTCATCCTCATATTGACGCGTGGAGTATAGGTCGGTCATGGTAACCTTCTTGATGATATTGATAGAAAAATGATCCAAGAAGGCTTGGGCTACCTGATTGAATGAGAATATAGAGTGTCTAGGTAACCCACTATACCAATCTAATGTAGGTTCAGTTAGAGACATGGGAAAGGTTCTCAAGAGCAGGGCATCATCATGAGCGATCAGATAACACCCGTGTTTGAACGATACCGCAAATGTTGTTGTGGGTCTTCTTTGCTATTAAAATGATGGAATTTAGGCATTTCCCAATGCATGGGGTATGGGCAGATAGGAATGGATGGGTGGATGGGCTCGTTGCAAATCTCTTCATAGGTGAGAGTGTTGCGGGAGCCAGAAACCAATGCCTCTAATGTCTGAATCTTGTCCAACATCAATTTGATTAGGTCATTGGTAGGTTGCGACAATTGGGTGCCTCCTGTAGCGTGAGAGGGTTGGTTTTGGGCATATAACAAGGGTGACACTCCAGTGTATGGTGTTGCCATGTAGGTTGATTGGGAAGAAGGAAGTGAAACAGGAGGTACGTACCCTGAGTGAATAACAGATGAATTGGGAGGTGGTTGATAGTATGTATATGGAGGTGGAAGGGTCGTGGTAACCCTAGTGGAAATGGGGGCTAATGATTATGGAATGGAAAGGACCACGTTCTGAAAAGGGGTAGGGGTCACTGACACGGGAGGTGGTAGTGTAGCTACGGGTATGTGCGAGACATTAGGGGTGAATGAGGTTACATTTTGGGTAGTTGTCAAGGGTATGGTGGATGTGGCGGGGGTAACAGAGGTGGCAGACGTGGCAGTCATAGCGGGTATAGGACCTAGCTGCGAAACGACTGGGGGTAAGGTAGATGCGGGTAGCACAGAGCTAGATGGGGTTGATGTAGGAGTGGGAGTGAGAGTCGGGTGGATAGATACGGGCATGCCATATATCAACTAACCTCAAGGCATCTCGAGTGGATGAGTGGGAAAGGTAAAACTGTAAGGCAACAGGGTTTTGGTCAAGGAGTCGTGTGAACTCCTCATCTCTCGGTAGGGATAGTGATAGGTTGAATGGGATCCATGGCTGGTGATAAAATGGAAGGTGGTGAAGGACTAGGTGGGAGTGGTTGACAACTAGACATGAAACACAAGTGTGCTTGCTTGTCTTCAGGTCAGTACCATGTGAACCAGTACTGATCAGGGTAGAGCTGCTTCTCTATAAATGACACAGAAAATAGTAGGAACAGGTGAATCTAATGGTAAAAAGTGGATTAGGTACCAAATGGTGGTTGGAAAGTGAAATAGACTAACCGATGTTGGTTAAGGTAAACTGACGTTGGTCAGGGGTAACCACTTGCTAGTCACTGTAGAAAATGGTTAGTGAGTGAAAAACTAGGGAGAAGGTCAAATATGATAGGTATGCCAAATCTAATGGTGTTTTACAATGTCAATGAGAATGATGGCAGTGATAGGGATTGTGAAAAGTGGAATAAAATGAATAAAATGTCATTTTGGGTAGGTTAACAAAAGGACCTGGAACTGACGTTGGTTGGGTATAACCGATGATGGTCAGAGGGTAACCGACGCCGGTTACTGTGAAATTGAAACAGTGATGAAAGAAAAGTGGTTGTGAATTAAAATCTGATGTAGAATCAGACCTAGAATTCTGAGAATGATGATGATATGGCCCAGGCACACTCAAGTGAAGCTGGAATACACCAGCTATGATGAGGAGCATGTAAGGATGAACAAGAAAAATGAAGAACGTGATCTCTCACCTCAAAACGTAAGCCAAGAAGAAACACTAAGAAAAATGTGATCCTAGGAGTGCCTTTTCTATTATTTTTGTTTAGCTTATGCTATTTAAGGACTGACACATGAATTGTGAAATAGAATTTTTTGGTGAGGATGGCTTCCTACGAAGAAGGAGATCTAAAAGGTGAGGTTTCAAGTATGTTATGGTGGGGGCAGTCCTCGCTCTGAAGTATGACTCGACAAAGCAGCGAGCAGGGTTCCCACTGTGCCATGATCATGTGATCACCTACAACTTCTTCCAGGTAAGATGTTGTTTAAGAATGTGTGTATTTTCAATTTTTTTCAGGTTTGGTAAGACTCAGAGAGAGAGAGAGAGAGAGAGATATAGTGCTTTCTATGGTTTGTTTTTCAACCATCAGTTGGTCATGACCTCCAGCATATAGGTTTCCCGCAATTAATGTGAGCTAATGCGATAAATTAGAATGCAATGCGCTTATTTTTAATCCCAAATCAAAGTGTGAAGTTGGATGACACAAAAATATGAAGAGGAAGAGGGATGCTCTTTCACTACAATGCAAAAAACATGAAGAAATGGTTCTTTTTAATTACACCAAAAAAAAAGGTTTCCTTTAGAGAAAAATAGAAAGAAAAGGTGGGTTACCAAGGAAGAAAAATAATGTGTATGCTTTTTAGAAGGGAAACAAACACACAACTTTTCCTAGGAATGAATGAAATGCAAAGAACCCTGGATGGGTCCCACCGGGCATGCCAAAATGTTTCATCGTTTTCTAGATCGTTTCTTTGAAGTATTGACGAAACAAATAGGGTAACGGGCATAGGAGGAATACCTTTTCAAATGTTGGTTGATGGGTTGTTACGCATGTATGACTTCTGAATCCACAGCTAATTGTGAGAGCTTCCTTTTGGCTAGGAGGAACTACCTATAATACAAAGCAAGACCACCATAAAAGGTTAAACAATATATCCAGTGAACTGTTTAGCATATGCTAGATCCGGGAAGTATGATACTTCCTACATGGTTATCAGTCCACTGTTTTAAACAATTTAATGTGGTAAATTAATTAAATCCTATTGTAGTTCGAAATGATTTAGGTATCTCACTTAAATCACAATAAGAAAGATCTAATCTAACAGGCTAGGTTAGAATAGGATCTGAAGGTCAAGTAACTGGTTCTAGGTCTCTGTAGGTCTGACAGAGGTCTCAGGTAGATCACAGGTGAATGAGGGTGAAAGGTAATTAGATGGATAGGTCACTATTTTGGGTTGTATGGGAAAATACAATAACCGATGTCGGTTAAGGGTGACCGACGGAGGTTGGGTGTAACCAGTGATGGTTATTGTGGAGTTCTGGGAATGCCACAGAACGAGATTTAGGTATCCTTTGTGATTTTCACAAAGGAATTTGGTTGGTCAGGATGAGGTATTGGGTGATTTAGGTAGGATTTGGTAGGGTTTTAGTGGGTATATGGAGGAGGAATGTTGAAGGAATTCAATGGGTGGCTAGGTAAACAAAATATGATAATATAATGATGAAATGGAATAAACCATAGAAGTATAACATCTACTTACTTGGATTCTGGTCCTAGATGCCTATGAGTGAGGGATAGAGGTACTGATGAGAGGTTTTGAAGGCTGCAGGTGGTCACCAACTGAAGGAAAGTTTTTGCATGGGCTGCATGTACATTCCTCTTTACTTGGTTAGATCAGATCATTGTTGGGATGGTTGTGCAGGAAAAGATGCTTGATCTCCTTCCTTGCATGTGTGTTCTCGTTGGAATTCACTCTCAGAAGATGCGATATCTCTTTAGGATGTGCTAATGTTTGCCAACTTGTCTAATATTTTTCCAACCTTCTGCCAACCTTGAGAATAAGGTTGTTTTTAGAGTTAAAAGGGTAACCGACGGCAGTTCCGTCCTAACTAGTGACGGTTAGGGGTAACCAACATCGGCCAAGGTGGGATTTTCTAAGTTTACTAAACTAGGGAGATCCTCTTGATTTCCTTAGATCTCGTGCTGTTCACCTGCACGGATTAGACCGGGAGCTTCTTGTAAGCATGCGGGAATGTGGTTAGAGGGAATGTAGGCATTGATTTTTAGGGTTTAGGTAAGTCTTAGTTAGTTATGACAACTTACTAAGAATAGGTTTTTAGGGTGAGTTAGCTTGGTGAGGTGTCTAAGTGAAGTGTATGTGTGGATATTATTTAAATTAAGATATTTAAATAATAAATATGGTGAGGATGATGAATTAATTAAATTAAATTAATTAAATTAATATTAGTTTAGTGAAGGGGGCCATGGCTAGGTTAATGTGATGAAGGGTGTTTATTTGTTAAGGGACCAAAGGGGAGTGTGACCTAATTTTAGTGTCTACACTAGCATGATAGATGTGCCTTAGATGATATGATTTATACTAGAGTAGAAATAATGAGTTGATATGTGTAAGATAATGGATCTAGATATGGGTAGATTACAAATATAAATTGGTTATATCTATGATAACATATGAGAATAAGAGAATGTGACATTCGATGGGGTGACAAAAATGCAAGAAGTTACACTTAAAATAGAGAGGAGCATAGGTAAAAGAAGATTCCCTTGAATAGGATTAGGAGGTAAACAAGGAAAGGGAACAACACAAAGCATTTCACTTGTGAACATTGACAAATGTTTAACACATAACTAATTATAGTTAGTCAAACTTAAGATCATGAAAAAAGGATGACACTTGTGCTTATAAACCTATTGTAGGCATTACAAAGGATTTAAGATGGAGCTTGTACTAGGAAAATAAGTTCTCCCTAGTTGGAAATCCTAGGTCTATGCCCCAGCTCTGAGAAATATGGTGCAAACTGATCAATGTGGGAAGCTTGCTGCAGATGGAAATTTGATCAATGCAGGAAGTTTTCCATGGGCACTTGCTTTGTTATATTTAACTATTTTATTTTGATATCTAGAAGGCTAATCAATGCGGGAAGCCTTCTATTGCCATGACATAAGATGGTAGCCATCCTTATAGGGATTGGTCTACATTAGGATTTTTTTATTTTAGATTTGACTTTCATCTTTTCACTTTTTAGATGATGGGATAGAAATATGGATGGAAGTTTTCCTTTGAGGGATGAGTCTATAATTTTGATAAATTTGACTTTATATGAAGAACTTTCCTTCGATGAAGCAGTCTATTTTTGGGATATTATAGCTTTTTGACAGGAACATCGAGATTTTTTTATTGACTTTATGATATGTTGGGGATAGCCAAGTAAACCACTTGGGGAGGGAATAATAAGATGTACAAGCGACATTTATGGACCCTTAGCATGGTTCCAACAGGTAGATAAGAGGGTGATAAGTGTAATGATAGCGGGGTTCCCACCTAGATGGAGGAATGTGTCCATAAGGAATATGACATGGAAAGATTCATGGTTCCCATGTTCAATCTCATAGAAGGAAAGTGACAATAGACCACATAATTCCAAATAATTACAAGGGGAGATGGAGAGGCTTGTGATGGATGAAAGATCTGAAGAAATGACTAAACTATGTTGGTATGTATGTTAATAGTAAAAGGGTCACGAGTGTAAAGCGTTGAGAGGTTTTTCTTCTAGTTTACCATTGAGATACGCTAAGTGATAGGCTCTAGACCCATAATTATGTGTAATAATGTATGTTTCAATCCAATTGGGAGCAAAAATTCCATGTTGAATCCTTTTTATATTAGTGACATTCTTATTTTATTTTAGGACAAGGTCACTGATGTTAATGCCACATTCCTTGAGATGTTTTTTGTAATCATGTTTGATGCACTCTTGATAAACATGATGGTGTTGAAGACCAATAAGACGATGTTTTTCTAATAATTCAAGTTGTGTTAGATTCTCCTGGTGATAGTCTTTGTCAGAGACAAAATCGTGGAGGGAGAAACATAAAGAAGGGATTTGGACTTCGAGAGGAAGAACAAATTCAGATCCATAGAAAAGAGAGAAAGGAGTAGCACCCATAGAGGTAAATGGATGTTAGTCCAATAAGCCCACAAGGTGAAGGGAATATGAAGATTCCAATTATGACTTGATTTATTAATAGTTTTAGAAACAATATTACGGAGAGTTTTGTTAGTAGCTTCGACTTGACCATTAGCTTAAGGATAATATGGAGAAGATAACCTAAGCTTGATATGAAAGGAATCATAAAGTCTTGAGATATTTGTTTTTAAAGGACTTTCCATTGTCTATGATGATTTTATGAAGAACACCGAAACGATAGATGATAAGTTGATAAAAAATTGACAATTTTATTAGCTTTAGTTGATGTAAGTGGAATGGATTCCACCCATTTAATGAAGTAATCAGTTTTAATGATGATAGAATGGTGGAGTTGAGAGGAACACAGATTGATGAGTCTAATGAGGTCAAGTTCCCACTATGAGAAAGGCCAAAGATAATGAGTTGGTTATAAGGCCTGGCTAGGAATGCATATTAGATTATAATATTGTTGGAATTTAACAGACTTTTTGACATAGTCACAAAAATCTTGATTGAGAGAGGGCCAAGAATATCCCATGTGAAGGAGACACATGGAAATAACCAAGATAATAAAATGACCACCACATATGCCATCATGGACTTCTTTGATAACGCAGATAAAATCAAAGGACTTTAGGCATTGAAGAAGGATACCATCAAACCCATGTTTGTAGAGGATGCAGCCAAGGATGACATAGTAGTTAGCACATTGAAGAAATAAAATCCTACCAATTTTGAATAGGTCAGAGGGAATCTTGGAGTGAGAAAGGTATTCAAAGATATTTGAGTACCATAGATCCGATTGATTAGTGTACACATGATTGACACAAGGAAGCTCATGGACACGATATGGTTGATAGAGGCGGTGGACAACAACAGAGAGCTTGGATTATTCAGTTTCCCATGGGATGAGGGATGCCAGAGAGGCCATCATTTATGTGAAATGATTAGATGAACGTGGGATGGTTTGATTGGTGTATAAGTTGAAATCTTGAAGGATGAAATCAACGATGTCCTTATACTTATGAAGGAATTGATATTTTCATTGATAGGTTCCCTTGACTTGGTTGATGATAAGTTGAGAATCATCGTAAATATCATAGATTTGGATGCCAAGAATGAAAGTGGTTTCAAGGCCCAAGATGAGGGCTTCATACTCAGCCATGTTGTTAATGCATTTGAAATTGAGCTTATAAATAATAGGAATGGGAGTATCCCAAGGAGGAATGAATATAATTCTAGAAACTCCCCCTTTTTTACACTAAGATCTGTCAAAGATGAGTGTCATTTGGAGGCATGATAATTCATGGTTCGTGGTGAGGATAGACTCATTAGGAAATTTTTCGTGAGGAGGACAATTATCAGAAAGAGGGGTTTCAGCCAGCTGATTAGCAATGGCTTGGATCTTAATGGATTTCTGAGAGATAAACTATAGGTCAAACTCATTTATGAGCATGAACCATCAAGTAATGTGTTCGCTGTGATAAGGCTTAGAATGCATAGGTTTTAAGAAGATGAAATCTAGTGACAACAAAGGTTTTATGATTGAGGAGATAATGATGAAGCTTGGAGGTGGCCAAGAAAAAGGTGCAACACAACTTTTCAGCCTCAGTGTAATGAGTCTCATATTTGTGAAGGGTGTGACTGATGTAATAGATGACATGCTCCATGCCTTGGGAATCATGGCATGCCAACATGGATCCCAAAGCATGATCGGAGGTAGATATTTAAAGATAGAATGGCTCCCCCTCATATGGAGAGGTAAACATAGGTGGGGATAAAAGATATTTCCTAAGATCGTTGAAGGCCTTTTGGTAGTTACCATCCTAGTTGAATTCAATGTCTTTGTAGAGAAGATGATGAAAATGCTCGAAAATGGTCAGATATTTGTGAGATGAAGTGACATATTGATTGAATTTGGCCTTGAAGATATGTGAAATTGTTTTAGGTTAGAGGGGGGCATCTTGAGGATGTATTGGATTTTGGTGGGGTCAACTTCCATACCCCTAATATAAATGATGAAGCCAAGGATGTTTCCAGTTAGGACTCTGAATACACACTTGGTTGGATTGAGATGAAGGAAGAAATAGATGAGTTACTCAAAGAGAGTTTCAAGGAAGAAAATATGATCTCGTTGATATATGGACTTACCTAAGAGGTCATCGACATATTCCTCTACTATCTTGTGGATAAGATCATGAAATATGTATGTCATAACATGCTGATAGGTGGCTCTAGTGTTTTTTAAACCAAAGGTCATGACACGATAACAAAAATTTCCCCAAGGGGTGATAAAAGAAGTATTATATTGGTCTTCTAGTGTGATGAGAATGTGATTGTAACAAGAAAAACCATCCATAAGAGAAAGCATCTTATGGCCTATGGTAAGGTCAATGCATTGGTCGATGTTAGGAAGAGAAAATTCATCTTTAGGACAAGCAAGGTTTAAATCACGAAAGTTGGTACAGATACAAAGATTTCTAGAGGATTTGATAATGGGCACGGTGTTAGAAACACATTACTTATAGTCGATATGGCTGATGAAGTTGGCTGAGAGAAGGAATTATATTTCCTCCTTGACAAGTAGAGAAACACGAGGATGTATGCGGTGAAGTTCTTGCTTAACTGGCTTAACATCGGGAACGGTAACGATAGTGTGGACAACAATAAAAGGACCAAGGCCCTGCATGTCCACATATGACCATGTGAAGGATTGGATATGTTTAGAAAGTAATGTATTGAAAGAATCAAGCTATTGTAGATCACGGGATTGACCCACTTTGAGGATGTGGGGCTCTTGCAGAGTCGCCACATTGATGTCGATGGTAGATTCATTGAGAAGGGTGGATGTGTCTAGGGATAAGGTGTTATGAAGATTGGAATCTTTTTCCCCCATGTAGGAAAGGATGGAGTCATCATTGGTGTACTGAATAATGTCAATGGTAGGGTAATATTCCTCTACCATATCAGGAAATTAAAGAGGAAGGGGCCAAATTTTATCTTCACACTAATAAGTAAGCGGTCCTAAAGTGATTGTGGAGATTAAAAAAATCTAGAGGAGATGGAAACAATTTCATTTGTATCCATGGGCTCATGGGATGGAGAAGATGGAGGATTGAATTCAATAAGGGATGTAGATAAAGGAGAAGCGAGAGATTCAGTAGGTTGTTCTTTGAAACCCAATCCAAAATTCTCATGAGGATTACGAGTTTGATCAATGATGAGGTCATGTATGTCTTGTTCAGAGCTCCCCATTCCAAGTCCTTTTGATGTGCAATGATGGAGATAAGTGTAGGAAAAGGATTTATTATAAATAAAGTCAAATTCATTGGTATAAGGCTTGGTATGTGCTTAGCGTCAATGCGAGAGGAAGGGAGATTGATTCCACCATAGATGAGATTGGTGCAAAGATGAGGTGGGCCAAAATAAATGATATCTATACTAGAGTTTTCACTGACTTAGATGGGAAGAATAATTGCACACAAAGTGGGGGGAAAAACATCTTTAAAAGCGTGAAGGATAGTGGGAGATTAGGCGATAATGGAGTTAGGGAGTTTGAGTTGATCGAAGGTGTGAGATGAGATGATATTTATGTTGGCTCCATTTTCTATCATAAAATGTTAGATGAAAGTATCATTGATATGCACAATGATGAAAAGTGGGAGGTCATGGTCTTTAGGTGATATGTTTGTAATTTCATAATTGTCAAAAGATATGGTGGAAGAAGTAGAAAGTGCTCCAACGAGGGCTGCAAAAGTATGAGTCTCATCATTGGGGGTAGAAATACACTTTAGAGCTTCGGTGAGAGCTTGTTAATGATTAGAGGAGCTTTGGCTGAGATCATAGAGTTAAATCTTGACTAGGGCCTGGTGGAGTTGTTTCATAACACTTTGTTTTATGGATTATAGTTTTAAGGTCCTTATAATGTTCCGTACCATTTCTAGGAGCTCGATGATATGCGCAAATGAGATTAGAATCGAACCATGAAGGTTTTGGACTGCATGAATAAAAAAAATGATAGGTGGAAGGGTGATCACATATGCTTGAAGTAGGCATTGAAATATTTCTATGTAGGATCTGATAAGGGTTTTTAAAGAAGGGTTTGTAGATGAAATGGATTTAAGAATGTTAGATGAAGGAAAGAGGGATAATTTTCTTTGGTGAGGCTTCATGGGGGCATTTGATTCTAATTTGGATTTAGGAGAATAATTTTGTGATTTGATTTTAGACTTAGAGAAGAGAGTGGGTGATTTTGATTCTGATCTAGTGATGATATGATTTTTGGATGGTTTGGGTTTGAATCTTGACTTGGAGGGAATGGTATATGGCTTCGATTTGGATTTTAAGTTAAGAGTAAGAGTGGATTAAAGGCCAAGCCCCATGATAGATGGAGGTGTACCTAAGATTGACAACGAGGTATTTGATTTTTTGGGATGATGAGACTTAGGAGGAGGGAGCTCCAACTTTTTGTGTGATTGAGTGAGGGATTTTTGAATAGGCATGCCAAAGTTTTCAAATTTTTGTTGTGGTGATTTTCCCTTAGAATTGATAAAAATTATTTCAACTGGAGGATATTTTGAAATAGATTCATATTTCATAGATGTGGATATTAAATATAGGAGTGGTTTCTGTATGATATGTTTAATGAGATCAGAAGGAATTAACGAATGTATATATTTTGGGGGCATTGTTGTAGAGGTGGTTTAACTTGTGGATGGTGTAGGTATATCAGGTAGGTTGACAAAGTGAGGTTATCAATGTAATAGATGCCTTAGGAGATAATGTGGATGTGGACGCAGGTTTAAGTGTTGATGTGGGCATGATCATAGTTGTATATGTGGTTGAAGATAAGGGTGTAGAAGTGGTTATAGATGCGGGGATGTGTAATAAGGGTGTTGAGATAGGTGCTGATATAGATGATGGTGAATGACTAGTTATGAATACATATGGGGAAGTAGTAGATATCAATTCAGATGGTGTAGTAGATGTGTTAGGCATAGCTGTGATAGGTTAAATAGATGAAGATATAGGTGTAAGAGGTATTGTAGGTAAAGGGGTAGAAATTGAAGTAGATATAGGTTCAGTGGTTGAAGGGATGATGGGTGTAAATGAAAAAGTTGATTCATGACTTAAGGTATTGATAGTATGAGCATTGGGTGGTTGAGATGTTGGAGGGGGCATTTGATTATTATGTGGGTGGTCAGCAAAAGGCTGTTTGAAAATGTCTAAGGGTTGATTGGATGGTGTGTTGGGATTGTCTAATTGAACCTCACTGTAGTCTATGCATTTTTAACAAGATCTTTGAATGTGTGACATTTCTCGATGTCATGACCGTGGACTTGGTGGTACTTACAATAATTTTCCTCATGATACCATGCAGGTTTGGGTCATGATTCATTAGAGGGTCAGATAGGAGGAAGTTGAATAAGGCGCACAACCATTAATTTGTCAAGTATGGAGCTGTATGATTCTCCAAGGGGAGTATAATTGGGGACTGGTCTAGAAGCCCTTTGTGGAATCTTGGTTTGATATGTAGATTTGGATGAAGACTTGACTATGATATCATCATCCACACTTTTATTTTTGTCATTATGTGTGGAAGACTTCGTAAAATCAGGTTTTGGTTTATTAGATTGAAGCTTAAGATGGCCTTTCTTAAGGGATAAAAGTTCGAGTTCGTGAGCCATAATGAATGCCTCTTCAAAGGAATGGAATGATTGCATTTGAAGAGTAGAATAAATATTCTTTACACAAGACCATGCAAATATTTCAATTAACTAAGTCTGTGGAAGGGAGAAGTATAATTGATTGATTATTCCAAGCCACCTTGTGATGAAATATGTGATAGATTTGTTATTGAATTGTCTAATGGCATAGAGGTATGTGATGGTAATTTTATGCAAAATATTGATTGAAAAGTGTTCTAAAAAAAGTTGTGCAAGTTGGGTGAAGGAAAATAGTGAGTGTTGTGGAATTTCATTATACCAATCCAACGCGGGGACCGACCAATGACATGGGGGAAGGTGCGGAACATAAGGTATTGGTCATGAGCAATGAGATTGCATAAATGCCTAAAGGCATGGAGATGTTGTTATGTATCCTCCTTGCTATTGAACTTAGAGAATTTTGGTAAGCTCCTAGTGTGGGGATAAGTCTTTACGTGGATTGATGGATTGTTAGGCTCATTATAAATCTATTCATAGTAAAATGTGGTTTTTTATCCCAAGGTACGAACTTCAAGGTTGTCCATTCTACTTAATAATGTGTGCATGGGATCATTAGATGTGTGGGGATGAGGAACTGAAGGATGGGGTTGTGGAATATATGAGGTAGATGGGTTAGGTTGGGAATAAGGTTGATATGTTTAAGTATGAGTAGGTGTTGGTGCAAGTGGTTGATGAGGGAGGATGTTGTTGAGTGGTTGCAACTGAACAAGTTAGGATATAGGTTGTTGTTGGGAGACAGGGATGTAATAATATTGATGGATTAGTGTTGGTTGTTGATTAATGGGGATACTAGATTGATTTGTTATGAGATGAGTTGAGATATAAGTATGGGGTGGTTGAGTTGTTTGAGTAGGTTGGTTGAGAAATATGCAACGAACAACACTTTGAAGAGAAATTTGATGGGTTTGGAATGATTTAAAAGGATGAGGTTATGAAGTGATGAACTTTTCATGGACATGGAAAGTGGAGATAAGAGGTAAGGCTTGATTATGTTGTTTTTGATGGAAGAGGAAATAAATAAGTCACTTGTGATGATTGGATTGGGGCACTAATAACTATAGTGGATGAAGAGGCAATGTGCATGGAAGAGGTGATAGTAGTGTAGTGTTGATAAGTAGAAGATTGGAAGGAATGGCAACCACCAATTGAGTGGATTAGTTTTGAGAGATTTTAGAGGAGGTTTGATGGGAGCTAAGCTCATGTTGCATTATGGTGAATGTTTTCATGACTATTGGGAAGAAAACAATGAGTCGTGACGTAAGGAATTGAGTAGACTCGGGATGAGAATGATATGTGTAAATTGTTGAAGAGGGGGCCCCTCAATGGGGAGGTTGGTAGATTTACAAATGAGATATTCATCCAAAGCAAAAAGGATGGAATCAAGGATTTATTGAAATTCCATGCACCCACGAGGGATGGTGGGAGGTCCAAAAGCTCCTATAGAAGTGGCGGATAGGGGTGTAGCTGGTCTAGAGGGGATCGAGTGGTGATAAAGAAAGGGGTTGGTTTCTACATGGGTGTTAGATTGGGTAGCTTGAGACTCTTGAATAGGGGGAATGGATGTCATAGGTTGAGGAATCATGGAAGAGGAAACTAAAGGGGTAGAATAAATTATATAAAGGGCTCAAGTTATTTGGGACACAATAGTAGAAGTAGGAATGTTGTCGGATGTCATGTTTTGTTCCATTTCTATTGCTTGAGAGCGTGTAATAACATGCATGAAACAAAATGTAAAATAAAACTATGTTGATTCTTAATTACTTCAAACAAGTCACGTAATTTATTTTTTATCATCTTGATATTAGAAAAAATGTGAGGAAGAAAGGAAAAAAATGGGCTTGAAGGGAGCCCAGGAAATGGTCAAACTATTAATGGTTTTGGGTTTTTTTAGATGGAGTCCTTGATATACCCAAAGCTACATGAGGCCCAAATTTGTGATAATTACTAGTACGAGGCCTGATATTGGGGCCTACCCCTATACTTCACACACTGCAGTGATAAAGGTGTTGGGGTGCTTAGCCAATATACCGATAGTTAAATAAATTCTAACATGGCTAGAATACCATGGTGGTTTTCCTATTGGGTGATGAAATCCCAATAGTTCCACCTAGGAAGGAGATGTTTGAGTTGAATAGTTTTGATGTGTGTGTTTTGGATGTATGCGATAAAATTGTATGAAAATAATTAACCTCATAATTAGACTAGATTTCTAAGAAAGTATGAAGGTTTTTTTTAAGTAAAAAACAAAGTGTTATAATCGATGAAGACACTCAGACAAAGAAGGAAAAAATGATGCAAAAGGAGAAAATAGAAAAAAAAGAGGAATACTTGGATAAAACTTTTTTCCTTTTTATTTTTTATATTGAAAGTATGCAAATTGATCCAACAAAATAAATCCACCGCGCACGCAACTAAGCAAAGCTCCTACCTGCGAGATTAGTAGAAATAATATATAAGAAAAATGGAAATGAAAAATAATGAAAAGAATCACCAAAGAAGGGTGGGTCCCACCAGGCATGCCAAAATGTTGAAATTATTTTCTTGTACGTGTTTCAGATTATTGAAATAGTAACAAAGAAAACAAGAAAATCCAATATGAGAGGGTTTAATGTAGCTCTATATGGGATGATAATGAATACAGGCGCAAAAGAGATATCCCCCTCGTAATGAATTGGATGACCTGCACAACAAAGAGAAATTGAAAAAAAAATGGATTAGTAGAATGGATGGTGAGTTTCCCAACAAAGCTAATTTTGAGAATGAAAACTTCCTAGGATGGATGCCAACCAACTTCAACATAAAATATAAATAAAATGAATGATGTATAACTTATATGATGCAACATAATCTAAGATAAAATAGAAAGCTAAGATATAACAAATAAAGTAAAATATAGATCTGATTTAATTAAAAGAAAGCCAAATCAAACTTAAGTGGGTTGATTGTGACCCGAGACTGCAAGGCGTAATCGACGGCAACTAGGGCAGTGTAGGAAGAAAAATGTAGAAAAAACATACCTGAGAGGGGTTCCTGGAGCCTGATCTAGAGTTGACCTAAATTGAGGATGATGCTGAGATATTGTGAGAAGAATGGATCTGATGAGAATAAAACATGTAATAAAATGAATGAAAAACGATAACTTCTTGACAGGGTTGACGATGACTGGTCCTGATTAATGGTGACTGGATCTAATGGAGCTGGGATCTAAAGTTGAAAGTTTAGATAATTACAAGATTGAAGGATGTGGAAGGCTATGGGATTAAAAATAAGATGACTGGAAAAATGAATGACAGAAATCCAAAAAATATGAACTAGGTTGATGGCGACCAATCCCCATTGACGAAGAGTAGGAGTGATATAGGGTTTGATGGAAAAATATAAGTGAAAATGATGATTTATAGATGAAAATGGAGATGAAAAAATGTAGAGATAGGGCTCCAGGATGACTGATGAACCTATAAAAAGGCTGATAGAAAAAAATGATGAAATGGAAATGGTGGATCCAAACATGCAAGAGAGAGAAAGGACTTCAAATATCCAAGGATGAAGCACAAGATCTCCAAAGTAGCTTCAAGATGGTGATAACTGCTGCAAAGAAGAGCAAGTAACGAAGGTTGTTGGCATGTGGTCCTATAGGTGTTGTATATTGATGCAAAACCACATTAATGACAAAGTAGATGATGTATTAGGGTCATATGATGTTTTGGATGGTGTTGGTATGATGATTCATATGTGTAATTAATGTTACAATGAGATTCAGTAAATATTGTTTGCTCTTACAAGCTCATTCAGGTGCCTAGGTGATGTTGCATGGAGGTAGGAGCTTCTTGGATGCTTGAGAAGAATATTGGAATGATGGATAGAAGGTTGGAGAGCAGTTCTTGGGCACTCACATCAGTGGCATGGTGTAGATACAGATGATTGACCATGGTACAGGTGCTCATTTGGAACATGTATAAATGCTTGGAGCTGTAAGTATTACGTTTTGGAGATACATTAGTTCATGGATGCATGTTTTTAGGTGTGTCATGGTATACCAGGTATGTTTGGTTCATTTTCAAGTGATTACATGATGAGTTATATCAGTCTTTAAGTTGACCCTAGCTTCTACAGTGCAGAAACCATAAGGAGAAGCTAAGAAAATGAGATAAGTCTTGGAAAAATGGAGAGATTTCCATGCATGGTATTTGACATTATTTTATGATGTTATTGTGATGTGTCATGGTGCTCTTGAGAAACAAAATTTCAGGTTGCTAAGATGTGAATTTTGTAAGATATGTCATGGTTTTGGCGAGACGAGGCTTAAGAACAAGTATTAAATCCAACTCAAATTTGAAACTTTTGATGCTCGCTCTGAATTGTGTTCTTTGCATGGGAACTTATTTTCTTTCATAAATGTTTCTCATTGTGAATATACAAGGTTTCAACTAAAATAATTAGGTCATTTCATTGTCATGTTTTTTTATGAATGAATGTTAAGAAGATAAAGTGGTCTAAAAACCTAGTTAAACCCTAGCTAAGAGTAGCTTGCGGAAGAAGAGGTATAGTGATCCTGTTTTGATTAACTAATCAAAATTAATAAGTGGATAATGTATATTAATCTTCTATATTTCCATAATTTTATGGTAGAGATCAAGGTGATGAATGGGCCCCACTCAAACACGTCAGTTTCTGAAGGAGAATGTTTTGGGAAAAGGTTGTCCAAAAGAGTTGCATGCTAAATTAATGTTATGGAATGAATGTGAGATTATATTTATTTCCATGGAGGTTTTATGACATTTTCATGCAATTATATGGTCGAGTAATCTCCATTCAGGTTGACTGGTCAAAGGGTAGATTTTGAGGCCTTAAAAAGTAGTGTTCAGTAAAATGGTCACAACTAGAGCTACAGGTAGAATTTTGAGATGATTTAAATTTTTTTGGAAAGAGGATTTAGATAAATTTATTTTGATATGATATTTTCCTCATGATTAGGTGTTTTGATATGGTTTCCAAGTCATTCTTTAAATAGGGAACAATGTGATTTTATGAAAGTTTTGAGTTGTTTGAAGAATGATATGGATTAGGTGATGCTTAGTTCATCTGGAATGTGAAGAGAGATGAATTTGGCATCCAATTAATCAATTTGTAAGTCATGAATGTTTTTATGAGCTAATCTTTGAAAATTGATTTTTGGGTAGGTTAATTTGGTGAAGAATAGAAGCGACTATGGTTTGAGCAAGTGGTTGATTCAAGGCTTCTAACTGTATTAGAAGTGTTATAAAGGTTCTAGAATTTCCATAAAGTGGTTACATGGTATGGTATGGTTGATTTTAAGTGATTTTGTGGCACAATGAAGTTTAAAGGATGTTGAGGGTGTAGGAAACAACAGTTTTGAGAAATACAAAGAGTATTGGGCCCATTAAATGAAATAATTTGATCGGTTGAGATAAATTATGATCATGTATGAATCTTAAATTATATTTTAATCATGTGTAATGATTTATGGGTCATAAATAAGTATGGTTTTTATATAAGGGAAATTTTATCTTTGTCCCCATGGGGTTTTGACTCATTTTTGACACATGTAATGAGGTTTTTATCCAAGAAGACCTACTTGGGTCACTTGTGTCATTTATATTTAAAATTTGGGATGTTTTTATGATGCATGGTTTGTGCAAAAGGAGGGAAAAGGTTTGTGTTTGAATTTGAAATTAAGAGGAGCTTATAAAAGCATAGTTTTGGATGCTTTTGCAAGCTAGTTGTGTGTGTGCAAAGTGTGAGACCTAGGTGTGATATATTTAGAGGTGTTGAAGCATGAATTGGGGTTTAATCAAGTGTGTTGTAGGTTGAGGAAGATAAGAAATAATTATTGCAAGTGTTTGAAGGTTTAAAAAGTGAAGGAAGAGCTTGTTTGTGAAGGATTAGACACCTAGGGTTTGAGTGAATGTTTGAAGAAGTGTGAGCTGAACCAAGTGATCTCCATCAATTCTGGTAGAAAAACATCATAGATCTGATCATCATAAGGTGGTTGAGTGGGTGCTTGATCATCTTGGGGGTTGTATCCTTCTTGTGGAGTGGGGTGCTTCACAAAATTAGGTGTTGGTGCTCCTTGTAGAGTTGGTAGCTTTACTAAAATAGGGTTTGATGCTTCTTGTGGGGTTGGTGCCACAATAAATTTTGAAACATATCAATATAGGATTGTGTTTCAGTGTATTTTATTCGTCTTAAGGGTTTCCTACTTATATATTGTGTTGATTGTTCTTGCTTATAGTTCTTGCACATGTGATTATTTGTTGTATGCACACATTAATGGATGGTTGAATGCTTATGAGTTTTTAATATTCAGATATGAAATATAAATTAAAAGTATTGTAAGGAATGATTCACCCCCCCCCCCTTTCTCAGTCCATTGTGCTTATAATAATTGGTATGATTTTCCTAACTTAACAAATTGAAGGAGATCTTCTCAAATGGGTGGTAAGAAGAAGAATTATCAGAAAGGGAAGAACCTCTTCAAGTGAAGGTAAGTTTATAAAAACCTAAAGTTTACTCTCCTTTTAGGAGTTGTAACTTGTGAAGATAAGGATTTGTTGAAGCAGATTAAATGGTGAAGAGTCACCTTGGGAATTAGTAAAAATGGAACTTTCTCATTCTAGAGATGAGAACCATAAATCACACAACAGATTGATTGATGAGCATCTACATCAAGCTCCTTGAAGGTAAGTTGAAGAATGTGTTAAAGAACATGATGAGATCACAAAGCATTTAGAGGAAATTTTACTCCCCTTGAATCCAAGGAAGTTGTCATGAGCATAGTCATGCTTTTCAAGTTTGGAGTCACAAATGGAGGAGGTGTTCTAAAACCCTAAATATCAAATAAGAAGAATGTACTCAACTAAAATCAAAGTTTGCTTTGCTCAATGATAGACTCAAAGATTAAGGAGGATGAATGTATCAAGTATGAAATAGGAATGAAATCTTTACATTTAAGGCTTGATCTAGTTTCAAGCAAATTGAAAATGTTTGAGAAAAGTACAAATGACCTAGATAATCTTCTTAGCCAACAAATATCAGTAGGTGATAGGGCTGGTTTTGGATTCAATGAGGATCTTAAGGATGAGGAATTGAAGCAAAAAGAAAATGGTTTCAAGCAAGGAATATGATGAACCAAGTGCCAAGGAAGAAAAGAGGGTGACATACACCAAGGAAAATGAGAAGACAAAGCCTATTAGGAAACCTAATGCATCAAGGTATGAAAGATCATTCGATAGATATTTTTTCTCATGTCATGTTTTTGGTAATAGAGCTATATATTGTAAGAAAAGGTCTCCTAGGAATGGTGTAGGGTCCTTTCATGGTGAATTTCATTCATGTTGTGAGTATGGTCATAAAGCCAAGGATTTTGGATGGAATCCGAAAGTGTTTGAGCCAAGAAAAAGTAAGAGATTTTTCATCAAGATATCTGATCCTAGAGATACTCAATGATGAGAAGACAATAAAAGTGATCTTGCTAAGAATGTTGTATGTTACAATTGCAGAAAAAGAGGAAATGTTGCTAGGTTTTTATTGTATGATCCACCTAGACATATTGATGATCTCAAGAGGAAGAATACAATAGTATGCTACAACTATTAAAAAGTTGGTCATGTTGCAAGGAATGAATAACAATGCCTCTCAATTCTAAATAGGACGTTTCAAGGGCCTAGTGCATAGGGAAAGGGTCTTCTAAGGCCTAGAATACATGAAAATGGTCCAAGAAGGAATTAAGAACCAAAAGGATATCTTCATACTTCAATAAGAGTTGGTAATGGTGGAAGGAAAGGTGTGATATAGAGCTCAGATCATAAAAGAGAAGAATACGGAGTTTTTCAAGTACATAAGGGGGCTTGAGACCTTTTCAAGACCTTTTTTAGGTCTTCTTGGTATTCATATACCTTCACTATGCTTCTTGAAGGTATATCAATGCATATGAAGCATTTAAGAGAGGGGGAGTTGTCTAAGTCAAAGTGTGCCTCCTCCATAAGGTCAAGGTATTTCAATCTTATACTCTTGTTCATATTCTTGTTAGTTCATGATGGTGGTTCTTATATGAGATGTATTGATATTAGTCTTGTGGTCATTAGTAGGTCATATACGAAATTCTTATGATATGTGTTTGTATCATCATGGTGTGTGGATGTTCTAATTTGGTTGTATATGTTCATCATTCTCTTTTTCATGACATAATATGTGTGTAAGTGTCTTGATCTCATAGAGTATGTCTCCATATTCTCTGAAGTCTATGTTTTGCAAGTTTTGAAGGAGTATGTAGTTTATATTGTCTTGAAAAAAAAATGTCTTGATGATGTCTTAGGATCAATCATGGGATGTTGTGTCATGTATTGGTAATGTCTATGAGTCCTCAGTGTGCATGAAGCTATGAAGTTGTCACTAAGAAAGTAAAATATCTTCAAGAGTCTCTTTGTATGCATTCTCCCTAAGAGGTTTTGTAATGTCATTACAAGTGTCTAGACATCAAGTTTGAGTCTGTGGGTCTTTAGGTTTTGTGTCATGGGTGTCAAATAGTGAAAATTAATCTGAAAATTATGCTTGGGGATGCTCTTATTTCATCATGAAGGATGGCCTGATCATTCAGTATGAAGGAAGAGATCTATGTAATGTACTTTGAAGGCAATAAGGCAAACTTGAGGTGGTTTCAAGTGTGTAAGTGCTATACTTGCCTCCAAATCAAATCTATGAGTGCTCAAAATTTTAGGGTAAGTTGTTTCAATGGTGTAAATCAAATTTGAATCCATGAAACTAAAATAATTGAGAACTCCTCAAGTTTCTCTGTGACGACTGGTTTCAAATATTCTTAAAAAGTGGTATAAGTGGAAAGTGAGGTTTGAAGGTCCAAATGATGGACTCTAAGGCCAAATTTTTATATAATTCATATAGATATGGAGAGATACATGATTCAATAAGTTTGAATTCATAAGTATGTGTAGATTCATGAAAATTCTTGACAGTACAAGAAGATTGAAAAATTGGATGAAAAAGGCCTAATTGCTAAAGAAGTGTAATGTGCAAATTGGGCATGTTCCTTTTGGGGTGATTCTTCAGGGCTTTCGAAAGTGTTTATATACTCAAATGGGTGTTCAAATCTAGCATGATACCATCACAAAGGTATGTGCATCAAAACTTACTATGATTACATTTAAAATTTGGGCTTATAGACTGTGACTATGAAGTAGCAAAAGTGCATACCAAAGGCTAGTTTTGAGTGCTAAAGTGGATGAAATGAATGTTGATAAGGTATAAGTAGCCTCAAGAGACTAATGTAAGTATCTATAGGTGTTTGTAAGTGTGGAGATGTATGTTAAAGTGTTAAAGTGTCTTTTTCAAGTTAGCTGAAGAAAGAAATGTCAAGTTAGATGTGAGGTCAAGCTTGACAGTGATATAAGGGAATGAAAGGTATTGTGAATGCATAGTGTTGACTGAGTTCAAGGTAAAATTGGATCTTGGGAGTCAAAATTGTAAAACATAGATGGGTTCAAGGCTCTAAAACATATGAAAACATTTGATAACATCATGTTGGTTTGAATTTGATCCTCGAGAGATAGAGTATGCAATGAGTTTTTATACATATGTTCAAGTTGGTTTACAAGGTCATCTATACATGTGTACCTTCAAAAGTGCTAAGAAAATGCTTGTTATAGAGGCCTAAGTGAGATTCTATTGAAAGACAACTTAGTAGAATGTATTGTTAATCTTGCTCCTTATCAAGTAAATGTGGGGCAGAGTCATTTCAAAGGTATGAGAGAAAATTGGATTTGAAGTTGAAGGTTTTGTTAACTATACATAGTTGCGAAGAATTTTTGAGTCTTGAAATAGACTCAAAATTTTTCATACTAGGTGGAGTTGATACTACAATATTCTTTAGTGGTTTGAGGGGAAAATATGGGGAGTCATTGATAAAGCATCATGTGAATGATTTCTTAAAGCTATGTATTAAAAAATGGAGCTACATGCATAAGAAAAATGTGTTAAGAGTTCAAAAGGAAAAGTATGAGTCATTTATGGGTGACTTCTCCAAAAAGGTTATATAGTGATAAGATAAATAATGGCATGTTAGGTAAAATAAAGATTCCAAGACAAGGACAATGCAAATCAGGATATGATTGACAGAGGAAATCTCAAAATCATCTACAGGTGATCTGTATCAGAGAAAACAAAGTGATAATGTTGAAATCATCATGAATTTGAGCGCAAAAGAACTCCATGTTGTTTATATGGAAATGCATTGTCAAGCCCTGTAGAAGGTTTTTTTACTACAAGAGAGTTTCTGTGAAGTCTCCTTGGTTAAATAAAGGTAAATTGTCATCTGATATTGAATGAAGTCTACCAAATGTAAAGGTATCATAGTATTCTCAAAGGTGTCATTTGTCAAGCATATGTGTTTTCTTCATCTTAGTTGTCAGTAAAAGTTGTTTTTATTAGATAAGGCAAAAAAATAGGGATCATCTCCCAGGGGCCATACAAGAGAGAGGAGAAAAAAGAGAAAACCAATAGGAGTTACTAAACCAAAAGAGTCCCAGAAAATGAGTTAAAACATCTTAAATATTACAATGCAAACTAGACCCCAGAGAGGAAACCCCTACAAATGGACAGAAAAAAAACAACTAAGAACCAAAAGTTTTTCCAAACTTCCACCCACAGTTCAGAGAGGGCTCCAGCAACCTGCATCACACAACCAAGGAGCTCCAACCAAAAACAACAAACCAGGGGATCAGGACCTGTTGTGGCCACCACTATCCATCTCATCCTTAGAGCTACTGATCCTGAGGTTGAATTTCCTTCTTTTGTTTCCTGATTCCATCATTTACACCCTATCCAGCAAAACCTTCACTTGATTTTCCATCTCGTTAACTCTATGTTTAGTCTAAACTTGATCGGATGACCATTTTCTTGGAGATATTGATAATGTCCATCATAGAATCTCTTTGGCTAGCACTGGAAGCCTCCATGGCCTTCAGGACACCCTCCAGGTACAACATTTTCCTACTCCAATCATCGAAGACTTTAGGATCACCCACACAATCCATTTTCCTGGACGCACTGGCCTCCCCAAGTTCACCGTCTCTATTGACTTTTTCCCAATCCTTTTCCATATTGATACCCTTACCCACCTTCATTTTACTGAGGCAAACAACAAGAGTGACATCGTCCTCCTCAGCATGCTCATCCATCACTGACCTCAAAGGAGGGACCAGGGTCGGAGTGCCATTCTTGACTAGTAGGAGAATCAAACCTTCGTGCAGGGGAAGCTCAGCATTGTCTTTCTGAAAGGTAATCAAGGAATTCGTGAGAGAGGTAGCAAGGAAGAAAGGGATACTGATCATCACCTTGTGCTGGAACATGTTGAGCAGGGTCATATGGTGGGTATAGATATTTCTATACTTTCCCTCCAAAGTGATGTATTTCATGAGCTAGAGGTAGATGTCCTTCCACACACCAGGGATGCAAGAGTGAGCAATACCATCCATGAAAAACATGCACCTCTCTTTGCCAACAAAAAACCTGTCAATTTCCAAATCCCTACGTTTTCTATCCTTATAGAGCTTCAAACCTTCCATTTTCATTTCATTAATCCTAGCAATGTTGGTCTTCGAGACCTCAAGATCCATGCCGTGAATATGAAAAACCCCCTCCTTCCAACAATGCCGAAATATTTTGACAATATAAAATCATGACCATGTAATTTGGTGATCAAATTGTTGAATGCCCCAACCTTAAGCTTATTCCACAGACTCGGTAAAAGTTGTAATCAAGGTTTTAGGAGTTGATTTCATAGGTCTCATAGTCCCAAAGTGGTATAAAGGTATGAGATTTTTACTGAAGCAAGGTGAGGTTGTCTAGATTGAAACAAGAGAGATACAAGATTGTTCTTCAAAATATTGCAAGCATGAGTGTAGGTGCATCTTGAGGTTTCTTACAGGAATCTATGTTGGTAAGATTGACTGTAAAATAATGTATGAAAGTGTGTGTGCTTCCAGAGTATAAAACATGATATGAGAATTGTTTCAAGAATGAGAAGGTGCCAAGCAACTGTGTCTACCACAAGTGAAGGAATTTTGTTGACTTGTTAAGATCATGACAGAGGTTTCTTGAAGACAAGTAATGATGGAAAATGCTCCTAATGTAAGAATATTAATGAAAATCATTTGAAAATTTTACCTACAATCATAGTTCTTGTTTGAAGATTGTACAAGGGGTATCAATGATCTCAAAGTCTGTATTGGCTAATTAGGATAGTGGGAGTCCATTATATATGTATCCTCTTATGCATAATTGTTGTCTTGAGGAAGAAAGTATTGGTATAGGCTTATGAATTCTATTGTTGGCCTTAAGGGCCTCATGTTTATGTGGTCTATGCACTTGGTATGTCAAATCCCTATAAGAATTTGAAGCTAAAAAGGAGGTTTCTATGTCAATACATCAAGAAATACAAAAAATGTGTTCTAAGAGGAATAATGGAGTATATGTGATGAGTTTCAGTGTTATCATTGCCTCTTAAGGTCTAAAAAAATAATGGAAGTGTGAAAAATGGTCTCTTGACTTGAGATTAGTTATGATTAAGTCAGATTTTAGGGGCAAGAACCAAAATTATATTGGTACAATGTTATAGTGGTTTGAGATATTTGTCCCACAGGTGTAAGAAGGCGTGCATAAACTCTTTAAGTCAAGGGGAGCTTAAATATGTGCTTGTAGAAGATGATACGAGTGATCTCAAGCCATCGAAGGTATGAAGTAGTTGTTTAAGTCAAGATTTGGTTGTTTTTGGTTCATAAATGCATGTTCTCAGTCAATTATGACTATCCTAGACTGATAAAATTGTTCAGGACCTTGCAAAAGTATCAAAGGTGTTCTCTAGCCATGGATCCTTGGTAAGAAGCTTGAAATTCAACTTGTCTACTTGAGATAGGTGTCTAAAGTCTAGGGGGAGTGTTGTTTTGACAAGACAAGGTATGAATAGCATGTTGTAACATGTCAAAGTTGGTCCTAGAACTACTGAAGATTTACTTCAAGGCTCTTAGTCATAATGTGGTATGCAGAGCAAGAAAGTACACTTGTTATGCTTGATATATGCCTAGACAAGATGATGAAAGCTCAAGAAAGGAAGTTAAATATGGATTTTTGGGCCCATGAAGGGCATTGTTGACATGTTACTAAGATGTATGCTTTAGTTCATACTCTGCTACAGTGTTTTTATGAAGGACAAAACAAGTTTGAGGTGACAAATGCTCATTTTTGCATACCTAAGAGGTGAAAAATGGTGTTTTGGATTCAAATAAGGTATGATAATTCTATTTTCATGCTTTATTGATGATTCTCGGATAATGTAGATGTTTGGACCAAGGGTAGCATGCTTGAAATGAAGAAAAAATCAGGTTTGAGTGATTTTTCAAGGTTTTTTTGCTTGAATGAGATCTTTAGTTGATGTTCCAAACCACAAGAAGATGCTATGAATCTATAGAAGATGTAGAATATGCTTCTATAGGTATGGCTTTGTAATTAATGTAAAAAGAGGGAGAAGTTCCAATAGTTTTCCATAAATGACAAAGAGGGAGATTGTTGGAATGTGGTCCTATAGGTGTTTTAATTGATGCAAAACAACATTAATGACAAAGTGGATGATGAATTAGGGTCAAATAATGTTTTGGATGATGTTAGCATGATGACTCAGATGTGTACTTGATAATACAATGATATTCAGTGAGGATTACTTGCTCCTGCAAGCCCATTCAAGTGTGTAGGTGATGTTGCATGGAGATAGGATATTCTTGGATGATTGAGAAGCATGTTGACATGATGGATAGAAGGTTTAGAGAGTGCTTAGGCACTCATATCAGTTTCATAGTGCAAATACATGTGATTAGCTATGTTACAAGTGCTCATTTGGAGTAGACATGGTTGCTATTAGGTATGAGATTACCTTTTGGAGCTATATGAGCTCATTTATGCTTTCATTCAGGTATATAAATGTGTACCAAGTATGTTTGAGTCATTTTCAATAGTTTTATGATGAGTTATAGCATTCTTTCAGTTGACCCTAACTTCTACAGTGAGAAACCTTAAGGAGTTGTTATGCAAGTCTTAGTGTCTAGAGAAATTGAGGTATGGTGATGGAATAATGATGATTAGAGATTTTTTTTTGTGATGTGTCAAGATTATTTGGCCAAATTTTCAGATTGACATGATGAGAATTTTGCAAGTTATGACAGTTTCTGGAGACAGGGTCAAAATATAGTGTAATTCCAGCTCGAGTTGACACTTCTGATGCTCACCTTGAAGTGTGTTATTTTCATAGGACCTTGTGGATTTAAGGGATGATTCTATGGTTATTTTATAAGGTTTCACAAAAATAACAAGGTCATATAATTGTGAGGTTTTTATTAACAAATGTTAATAAGATAAAGTGGTCTAAAACCCTAGTTAAACCCTAACTAGGAGTAGTTTGTAGAAGAAGAGGTGCAATGAGCCAATTTTGATTGATTAATAAAATTTTATTATTAGATGATGTAGATGACTCTATTATATTTATATAAGGGTATGGCTGAGGTCATGGTGATGAGTGGGTCCCATTCAAACAGGTTATTTTATAAAGAAGAGTATTTTGGGACAAGGTTTTCCAAATGAGGTATGAGCTAAATTGATGTTATGGAATTTATGTGAGATTATATTGATTTTCATAGAGGTTTCAAAACATGTTAATGCAGGTACATGGTCAAATGAGGTCCATTCAAGTTGACTAGTCAAAGGATAGTTTTGAGGCCTTAAAAAGTAGTGCTTCTGTAATATGGTCATAAATAAAGCTACACGTGGAATTTTGAGATGATTAAAAATGTGATGGAAAGAGGATTATGAGATATTTACAATGATGTAAGGTTTTTTCTCATTATGGGGTGTTTTAATATGGTTTCTATTTCATTCTTTGGACATGAATGTTTTATCCAGTGAAGGACATAGTGTGATTTTCTGAAAGTTTTGAGTTGTTTGAAACATGAGATGGATTAGTGATGCTTGATATGACATGAAATGTTAATTGGGATTAATTTTTAATCAAATGAATCCATTTAGAGTTATTGATTGTTCATATAAAAAAATTTATGATCTAATATTTGGAAACAAAGTTTTTGGCAGGTTCATTTTATGAAGACAAAAGTGGATGTCGTTTGAGCAGGTGGTGTATTTAAGGCCTATAACTTACTTATAAGTGTTATAAAGGTTCTAGAAATTGAATCAAGTGGTCACATGACATGGTTTGGTTGATTTTAAGTGATTTTGTGGCATAATGAAGTTTCCAGTGTGTTGAAGGGTCTAAGAAACAACAATTTTGAGAAATACAAAGAAGTACTGGGCCATTAAATTAAATAATTTCATTGGTTGAGATAAATTGTGACCATGTATGAATGTTAAATTATATTTTAATGATGTGTAATGCTTTATGGGTCATGAATAACTATGGTTTTGATGTAAGGGAATTTTTAACTTTGTGCCCATGGGGTTTTGAGTCATTTTTGGCACAAGTAATGAGGTTTTTAGCTAGGCCGACCTACTTGGGTCACTTGTGACTATTTTAATTAAAATTTGGGATGATTCCTTGATATATGAGTTGAGCCAAAGGAGGAAAACATTTTGTGTTTGAATTTGAAATCAAGAGCAGCTTATAAAAACATAGTTTTGGGTGCTTTTGCAAGCTAGTTGTTTGTATGCAAGGTGTGCAACATAGGTGTGAGAGATTTGCATGTTTTGAAGAATTAATTAAGGTTTAATCAAGTGTGTTTCAAGTTGAGGTATATCAGAAAGTATGTGTGCAAGTGTTTGAAGGTTTGAGAAGTGGATGAAGAGCTAGTTTGTGAAGATTTGGACACCTAGGGTTTGTATGAGAGTCTGAAGAACTGTGAGCTAAACCAAGTGATCTCCATCAGTTGTGGTAGTAGAAAATAATATATAAGATCTTCATAAGGTGGTTGAGTGGTTGCTTAATCATCTTGGGGGGTTGTAGCATCATTGTGCAGTTGGCGCTTCACAAAATTAGGGGTTGGTGCACCTTGGAGGATTGGTGCTCTACTAAACTAGGGGTTGGTGCTCCTTGTAGGGTTGGTACCTCAATAAATATTGAAACATATCAATATAAGATTGTGTTTCAGTGGGTTTTCTTTCCCTTAAGGATTTCACATTTATATTTTGTGTCTTGTGTTGACATTTTGCTTATGGTTCTTACACATGTGCTGATTTATTGTATGCACACATATTAATGGATGGTTGAATGTTTATGAGTTTTGATTCAAGAAAATATGAAATATGACTTTGATTTATTATAAGGACTAACTCAACCCCCCCTTGCTCACTCACTCCATTGCGATTCTAACAGAGGCAAGATCTCAAAAAGGCTTAAAGTCTCCAAAACTACATCCTTGAGAAGGGGGGGGGTATGGGCATATTTATAAAGTTGACGGCAACCTGGATGGCTCACTAGTGACCACAGAGGTCTGTCCATTTGGGCAGTGGAATATTTAGGAGCTCAAGGCAATGAACCCTTGTGATGCAGGATTAGGGTTTTAAGTGGTAAGTGCGAGCTAGGGATGCCTAAAGAAGATAAAAGAGGAAGTGAGAGGGGGAAAACATTAAATAAAGGAAAAGGGAAGATTAAATTATCAAATGAAGGCATAGGGAGGACACAAAGGATGATTTAGGGGGGAATAAATGGTCTAGATGAATATTTAGGATTTATTAATGATGATTAGGGATGTTAAATTAAGGATATGATTAGGATGGGATTAAAGTAGGAAATTAAAGGGATAAATTGAATTTACGAGGAAAAGGGGGATTTAAGTGGGGAAGAGAGGTATGCATGTGAATAATGATGACGAAGGGGAGTGAACGCGGGGTGAGAGATAAGAGATACCAAAAATTGGTGTCTACATTAATAAAGTGGAAAAAGTTGCAAGATTCAAGTTAATATAACATATTCAAAGACTGCAATCTATATGAACCAACAGCTTCAGATAGAAAACAAACTGGGTGGAATGAAGAAATGACAACAATACTGAAATGGAAGGACGATGCATTCATTTCACACTTTGTGGTTTTTCTCCCTGAGATAACAAGTCTCATTTTTAACTTTTTATTTCAATCATGCAACTGAAAAAAACAAGCAACATCTCCATAATGGGTTTTATCTCTAGATATAACAGACCTCATTTCAAATAAAGAACAATCAGGTGCAAAGTAAAACATCTAATCATTATGATGGTGTGCAAAATAAGTTGTGGGTTTCATTCTTGCAATAATAAACTTCATTTCAAACATTATATTCTAATCATGCAACTAAAAAACACCGTCATTATTCCAGGAAAAACCTTAAGAAATGGATACCCAGAAAATCTATTCAACTCAAACAAACAACTCTCGTGTGCAAAACAAAACATCTACATGTAGTGATGGTGTGAAAACACTGAAATGATGTGTTATGCGATGTTTGAGAAGTGATTATGGTGATGGGATGTGGGTGCATATGCAAAAATAAAGGCTCTTAAATGTTATTGGTGGGTTGACTTTTTGCATTAAATGAGGTACATGAATTGGATTAAAATGTTAGAAATGAGGACTATTTTTCATTCGAACGAAAGCATCCTAGCATTGGAATCTATAAACATGAACTAGTAAAGTGGAAAGAGATGCAATGCAATATTACTCTAATAACTCATGGTCCTCAATCCGAGAAGTTATAGATTATATATAAATCTCTATAAATCTAGAAATTGGAAGTGGAAAGAGGTGCATGATTGAAATAAAATGTTAGAAAGTGAGGTCAGTTTACATTTAAACTTTTATCTTGTAAAGTAAATAAGTTGTCACACATGATTAAAATCAAATGATGTCTTTCCAATTTACCAGTTTATGTTTTTACATTCAAGTGCAACATGTTTCTATTTCATGATTCTCTTTCTACTTTCAGTCGTTTCATCATATACATCTGCATTACATGATTCTCCATCCACCCTCATAGTTTTAGCTTAAAGTTTCCAGTGTCAACCTGTGCAATTTGAAACTACTAAAGTGGATGGACTTGCAAGAGTTTCAATGAAAAAACCTAAAAGAACCAACAAAACCTCCAATATTACCAATAATATATAAGAATGGAAAGGAAGTGGGTGCATAATTAATAGCCAATACAGAGCTTCTGATACATTATGGCTTTTACAATATTTATAGTAAACCTTAATGCAATATTAAATCATTACAAAGCTTTGACTGCATTATAGAATTTACAATAGTTATCAATAAACCTTCAACCATATTTAAAATATTAATATTGATTATAGAGCGACCAGTTCATTATGGAATTTACAATATTTAAAAATTAGTAAAAAATCATGTAGAATGCAAAATACATTATAGGTCTTTTCTTGCAATGGTTGATCTTGGCTCTTTCTCTTCTCAACTTAACTCTAAATTCTAACAATATGTATTATGAAATGTAAAAAAGGTTTTAGCTGGGATGTCTTATAGATATTTGATTTGTGATCTGTGTAATTATATTCTATTGGCTTTCATGATGTTGTTATGGATTGAAGTGTTTCATTAGGCAAAATTAAATTCTTAATTGACATTTATTATGTTTTTTGATATGAGGCGAGACTTACAAATTTTCAATTTTTCACAGTTTCAGGTACCTAATCCACACAGGATTTGGAGTAAATTCATGTAATTTTGTTGATGGTGCACTCCAATTATGGAGAATTCATTTGTATTTAAAAAATGACATCATGGTGCGGTTGAGATTCAAGGGATATTGAAAGTTGACTTTTGCACCCCTTCTTGAAAGTGATGGACGATAAGTGTTTTTATTGGAACATTAAAAATTTCAAGTGGATGTAAACTTTTAGGCAAATAGTTAATGATTATATTATGTTGCACACTTTTGGATAATATACATGTGGTGTGCAATAATTAGGACGAAAGGACTAGTAATTGTGTTGACAAGGTCTCAATTTTAGGTTTTTTGCCTTCTAACATTGATAGAGCTCCACACTAAAATAATAATGTCTCTTTTTATTAAATTATTGAAGTAAATAACAAATAATAGTCGGGATTAGGGGTCTCAATAATTATCAAAATTATTGGACCTTTGCCAATTACTGGTCCCTCTCCCCTAACCTTTGGTCCATTACAATGTGGAAAATACCTTTTTCACAATTTCAATAGAATTGAATGCAAATCAATTTAATGGTGGCCCTAGTGATTGTCTATAGGTGAGGCGGTGACTGTAGCATGTCGTGACGACGTCACGTTCCAACATGTCTTTAATACAATCAATAACAAAATTCATATACCAATATTTGACTAAATTACACATTAACAAAATTGATGTTTGATTAATCATTCTGGACATCATCTTGACGGTCTTGTGAAAATGTCAGAAGTTTTATAAAATGGTCGACGCCATCTTAATGGTCTTGTGAAAATGTCACAAGTTTTATAAAACAGTTTTTCAGAGAAATAAATTGTAAAAACACGTCTTCCATAGCCCAAAACGTCCCAGACGGGCGTCAAATCTCATCTCGCACTCAGATTACGAAAAGTCAAAGAAGTCTAATAGTGGAGACAAAAATATGACCTGTCACTGTCAGTGACTACATTTAGATTGTTCTGAATACTCTTCACCTCTGCAGCACGGAGGAATGCATCAATGCTCTCACGGTGCGAAAATTGTCCTGCCCTTAATTTCTAAGCCTGCTAAAACATTGCAACAAGACTAAATCATATTACCGAGGTATCCCTCACCAAAATAATATGAAATGCGGTCACGGGGCCAATTTATCGACGTGACGTTACCGTTCACATCTCGAGACAGGCGCTCATAACTTTTATTTACGTCCATTTATGTCAATCGAACTTCACAACTGGTGTCCACGAGGAATCCAATGTAAAAATTGCGTGGAAACTGTCAAACACTAATGGCTAAACAACTATATATTCTCTCTCACGCGACTCATAACCAGTCGAAAGATAACGATGAATACCCTTCGTGTTGTAAGCTATTTTGGGATGGTTTTAATGGGTTTGAGCACAATCACAGCACAGAAAAATATAAGCGACGAATTTGTGAATGCCCACAACAAAGAGCGAGCTCTTCTGAAGGGTGTGCCGCCGCTTCGGTGGAACAATGACGTGGCCGCCTCTGCAAGTCTTTTTGCGAGGTATCAGAGGGATCACGACCACTGCGAGATGAAGCACTCTGGAAGCAGCAAGTATGGGGAAAATCTGTACTGGGGAAAGGGCGGTCCCATGACCCCTTCTCAAGGGGTCCAGACCTGGATCGATGAGAAGAAGTTTTATAACTACGGCAACAACTCGTGCGAACCAGATCGCCAGTGTGGGGTTTATACTCAGGTCGTGTGGAAGAACTCCACTGAGCTCGGCTGTGCTTTGGTTACCTGTGATAACAAAGATACCACCTTCATCATCTGTCATTACTTGCCCCCCGGCAATGTTGTGGGCGAAAGGCCTTATTAGATTTTGTGCTCACAGATCTTTTCATTGTATGGGAATCAAACTAACATTAGCAACATGTATGGTGAAATTGTTTGTCTGTGCGCACAGCAGATCTGTTGAAAATGGGGTTATTTCAAGCCTGGTTTGAGAGGGCGATGTTTTATGGAGGGTTTTAATGATAAATGTGTTTTTCTTTTTTCAGTGGGCTGTGTTGTAAGGCATTTTAGATGACATTGTGCGGTTGTTGACACACGATCGTTGGATACATCGAATTTATTTGTTTCACCGCATCTTTTATCGTGGGAGTCTTTGTCTAAAAAGTGTTGGCGTAAGATTTTCCTCGTTATTTTCATGCAGTATTTGGAGGAAATTATAGAAGATATTTTATGAAAAAAGATATTTTATGGTAGACAATATATTATAATAAAATATATTATACTATGGGTGACACCTATTAATATAATATTTATAGTCACATTTCACGTTTCACATTTTTGGCAAGGTCATGAGTGAAACACGGCCAACGACTTTGAGTTATAAGATTTTTGGCAGGGTTTTTGTTGTGCTTCTCCACAATTCTCAACGTGTAAGGATTGCATTTTTTGCAATACCTCCTTCATAGCTTTCTCGCACCTTTGAATGATTATGAGAGGGCAATCAAATTTGTATTCATTTATGCAACTTCACACAAATGGATTCATTAGAATCCTCTTTAATTGGTAGCACTTTTGCATCTCAAGTTGTATCAAACCATACATGATTGAAATTTGAGTGTCTTATTAATCAAAGATGGCTTCATTATCAAAACTATGTTGCATCTATATATATATATCACTGGGTCTTTTGTTTGCAAACCTTAGTTGCTTTAGGGTTTTCCATTTATCACTGATTGTATGTTTTTCTTCTTAACTCTAAGGTTAGCTCTCCTTTATGTATCCATGGCTTATGCTAGAGCTCTTACTTATAAAGTTAATATGGGCTATTATCCCTTTAACCATGTCCATGCCCCTTATGAGCTCATGAGTAGGGATCTATTTTATGCCCATCCATGTGGTGTTTATGGTGGTGTTTAACAAGTTGAAATTATTCCTAGTGTTGTCCAATAGGACATGAATACGAGAAGAGTATTTGGCTCTCCTCATAAGTTTTGTTCTTGTCACCCTCTTAATGATATCTTTGGTCATCCTAAGCCACTCCTACAATTTGAGTTAGAGGTGTCTCATACCTCCTCTCACATGGAGTTTACATTTGTTTGTGAGCAATTTGTCGAACCTAACCTCACCCATAGACCTATGAACCATGTTATGATGATAATATTTCTAAGTGTGTAGATGATTATCATGATGATTGGGATAGTGATTATGAGAACATTTCACCAAGACCAACCCCTATTATACTTCACCATGTGTTTCTAATAATGATAATGCATATCATTTTAATAATGTTGTGATTGCTAGTGTCGTAGAAACTAACGATTGTGAATGGGATACCCTTCTATCATACTATTACTAGTCCTTCAACTTCTATGAGGCCTTTTGTGGCTCCTTAGAAGAAACCACTTTGTTTTGACAAATCTTGCAATTGTGTACACAAATTTTTCTCAACCTATTGGACAATCATTTAATTTGGTGTCCATCTAATGATCGTCATCCTCCTCATCAGCTTGAGCGTGAAAAATGTTGACCTTTCTAAAATATCAAAACATCAATTGATGTTGTGCTAATGATTTCTATGCATTAGATTAGAAACTTAAGTTTCTCAAATAAAAATGTATTATATCTTGATACACATTATTTTGACAAATATCTATCTCCTTCTCCAAGGCATCACTTTGTGGAGGGTGCGATCACCCTTGATGGCCCTTCTCTAGACGTACTGCTTTCTTGGTCTCCTACGAGAGGTGTTTCTTAGAGAGGAGATTCTCACAATCAGCCATTGTAAAGGCCTAAGTTTAAATGGGATGTAAAGCTAGAAAAATTATTTTACAACATAATCAAGTAGTAATTAATAACACATATGTCTTTATATTGATAAGAAGTCTAATAACACAAGCAATTATTAATCAACAAATATTTAACAACTGTGCACACTTGGATCTTGGAGTGACCAAACATATGTTGTCAAGTTAACTTATACATCAAATCACATGTTTTAGGCTAATTGCGTTACTCTATTGTTTATCATGCATCATAATCAAAATCACTACCGATTAAAATAAATCACATAAAATGCAATGTGCAAATCAAAATCATTATCAATTAAATACAATCATATGAGACTCAATGTTAAAATCAAAACTCTCATACATACAAACATACATACATAGATACACACACATGTATGTGTGTGAACATATACATATACGTACATATAAATTATATATAATTCCAATTAAAAAAATAATGTATAATAAGGGTTATGCCCTTTATAATGATTTGTACATCATTTTTATACTCATCATTGGTACTAGATATATCTATAAGGGATCGGAAGCCCAATTCCTCTCCCATGTCCTACTAGCTTCATGAGAGTGATCGCGACCCATAATGTCGTACCTAATCCTATTGTGTACCTATGTCTATCATAGCTTAGACATACTATGCATGTACCCTCATCAATCTAACTACTAGATGTTGGGCTAACTCTAGATCACAAAAGGGGCTTGGGTTTTCTTTCTATATCCACGTGGATCTCATCCCTCTCGCTCATAAACGTTATGCATTTCACAGCCAATATGGAAAAAATATCAAATAGATAGGTGAACTTTCCTACAATATTGTCCAATCGCTCAAGTAAGCTAGCACTCATAACATTTGTTAGAATGTTCTATGTCAAAGTGATGACAAAAACATCAATGATCATGGCCTAAAAAGAGTAGCTTGTAATTACAAGCCTATAATAAAGTATTAAATATCAATTATCAATAATTACAAGTTTGAATCACAATTGTCCATTACTCGAATCAACAAAGTTAAAATAACAATTTACTTAAGTTGTGTTATCACCATTTACATTGCATAATCTATGAGGGAATTCTCTCCTAGCATCATATTTTCTGTAGCAGGTGTGGGCATGAATCACCCAACTCTTCCTATGGGTGGAGCCCCACCTCTTGGAAATCCTCCTCATGGGCCTCCCATTATGACTAAAAAATAATACCCATCGTATGTCTAATCACCACTAGGTGCGCACTGTTGTACACCCCATATGCCCATAGCACCCAACTTTATCAATAGGTATACATCATTAGTTAGTGGTGGTAGTATCTTAGCTATCAACGGCCTTGGTATCTATCCATTTCGATAGCTATATGGAGGGATCTCCTCCATGGGTATGGTTATAGGGGAATGTCTTGCACAACCCTGAATTTTTATGTCATTTGATCTAATTAATAACATTTTAATTAAATGGGGAATGGATCCTCTTGTTACATAATCTTCCTCACTCACCGTAACTCCATGAAATCCTCTACCCACCTAGGGTAATCCCTATATAATCTCCAAATAATATCCTCAAGGGTTAATCTATATAACATGGCTTGATATACCATGGTATCAAGACATTTTCTTGTTGGAAGCAAAATGACTGAGGAGAGGAGGGGGGGGGGGAGAATCAGCGATACAAAAACTTATGTACTTCATTTACCATAACTTACATTCATCATTCAAATCAGCCATTCAACATACATAATCAATGTGAGCTTATTAAGTGTATAACAACCATCCACAATTACATAAAACAAGAGAAAGCACATGAACACCAGATATAAAGTGAGAAACCATCAAGGGGAAGAAAACCCACTAAACCTTTGCATTTGTTACACAACACAAAATAATTTAGTGAAGCACCCACTTCACAAGGAGCACTGACCCTTACAAATTTAGCGAGGCATCAACCCCACAAAAAGCACCAACCACTTATTTAGTAAGGCACCAACCCTAAAAGGAGGCTACAACCCCCTAAGATGACCAAACACCAAATAAACCACCTGAAAATGTAGATCACTTGAGTACTTGTTGCTCCAACAACTGATTTTGATCACAGTTCAACTCCATCTACTCAAAACTCTCTCTCAAATAGTCATGTATCCTTCTTCGCTAAAAATTGCACCTTCATATGTTGATTAGGTATAATCACCTTGAAGCCATATTTATCTACTCTCCTTAACTCCTCATACCTCTTCTTATCTCTTCCCTTAGCCCACACACAACTCAATCCCCAACACTAGCTCAAATAAGCACATACACCTTTACCTTTATACATGACTCTTGTTATAACAACCACATGTTGGATAAGACCACTAAGGTCAGTCATAACAACACAAATAAACATTCCATACATCCATACAAATCACCTTAAGAGACCAAGTAGGTCGGCATAAGGCCCAACAATACAAACTAGCTCACAAGGCCTAAAACAAGGTCTTCATACCCAACGGTCACATTTTTGAATTTCAAGGCGCAAGACATCATCACCAAGAATTCACAAGATCTTCACATGTCATGAACAACCTCTAGCCATCATTAACAAGATAAAGAGCCTCTGTAACACCCTTCATCATCATGGACTCGACCATTTGGCAAGCACACTCATTTAGGTCTTAAGCACCTAAAAATCACTCTCAAAAGGCGAGTGACTTGTCATATAAAAATATATTGTAAAGACACAAATGACACATCAATAGGAAGGTATTGACCTCATGAACCTCATACAGCTCATATCATCCTTCACTTCAAGGCATAACACCCGAAAACCTTCAAATCTTTGAAGTTGTTAAAATTGTGTTTTAGCCCTCAATAACCAGTCTTGAGCTCAACATGCTATAACACCTCAAATGCAAATTATAAGCACTGAAACCACTTGGAACACTTCAAGGGAACCATGAAACACCTCTCCAAGGACAAATAAGCATAGGTTACAGGGAGAAAACCTCACTTGTATACCTTATCCAAAAGCCTTCTTGACAAGCCTAAATAAGGTAGTTTAGACCATGAGTACTTCAACATGAAAACACTTCATTAGATCAAATCAAGACCTTTAACACATCATATAAGAAATGAACAAGCTATCGAATATCATAAAATACTACTCCAACATGAAAAATAACTCACACACCATTAGATCATGATGACTTGTTTTTGCTTCATAAGAACGTTAACAGTAGGCATATTTTGAAGACCTTTTACACCCATTTTATCCACTAAAAATATTTGAATATTTTCATGATCACTTAGAACACATCGCAAGGTACCTGTAAGAATTGGTTTCACTCCATGAAACCTGCATCCCATCTGTGTAACAACAAATATTCACAAAATAAGGATTCTTTTCCACTTACCAAAAGACTTGAATCATGAAACCACCACCAAAATTACCTCTGATGAATTTTATACATCGTTTTACCTTAATACCAGCTTGCCCAAGTCATTTCATGGCTATACCATTCATTTCTTTCCTATCACTCTACTGTTATGGTTTTGAAAGGATTTTGACATATTTAACTTCTTAACAATCGTTCATAAACGATAGGGAATCATTTAGCCTGATTCCAACTTCAAAACACTCTTATCTACATGCCTCAATTATGATGAAAGGCTCAGGTCCTGATGCAAACATTTCACGTGAAAATGAGCACTCCAAACTTGACCTCGATATTATAAATGAGTGTTTTTGAGAGCTCGATAGAGTCAAAACATATTTTCTTGTGTTCTCTTCATAACCTTGACCTGAAACTTGGCACAAAGCTCTATCATGACCTCCTTCATCTATCCCAAAGCTCATTTATGTGTGCACACCTCTGAATCTATCCAAGAACCATGGTTTTCCCATACATTCTTACCTTGTCTTCAATGTTTTTCTTTAAAAGGACCTTCATTATGCACAATACATCTAAAAATTAAGCTTTTACATCACATACACCTGCCTTGCAACCTCAAAACACATTTCACATACTTGCATTAGAACGCTCTTCCCCATTTCCCATGCAATCATGCCATCTTGCTTGAACTAGGTCTAGGATTGGGCCTAGAAAGGATTGTTCCAAAACATGACTCTCATGAAATGACCTTGACAAAATCTTACAAAGTCATTAACACCTCTAACACATCAACCTAAACATGTTAGTCATCATGGAGAACTTTGACCATCTTGGGAATTCATACACAACAACTAATTGATTGACCATGCATCAAGAATATGCATACACTCCTAGATACCATGCTATAATAAAACTTCATGACACCTCATCACTTCACTACCAATCAACATTCATATTATTTGATTGTCCCTTGGAATTTAAGGACTTTATAGGAGCTCTCACCACACTCCACCAAATAGGTACTATTTTTTATTATCAAATTTAATTTGAGAAACTAGCTAATCACACTGAAGGATTATCATATGACTTCTTTAAGATTTGTTTTGTTAATGGCCTTAAAGAGCCACTCTGCTTAGAGGTGAAAATATTTTTTCCCAACAACATGATGGAAATCTTGGGCCTAACTAATTCATCCAAAGATAAACTCTCAACGCAATGTTGACCTCCCACTTTCCCACCCGCAAAGAACACAACGAACTAACGAGCTGCCACAAATACCCCAATCAAGTGACTTAATGAGGCAAAGATGTTCGCTTGTAAGCATAAATTATTATGCTATAATTGTGATGAAAAATGGGTAAAGGCTCATAGGTGCATCACAAAAATATCTACTTGTTAGATATGGAATCACCGTCAGAGCATGACAATGATCATGATCTCCAGGAATTACATGATGCTCAAGTGGAACAAATCCCCCTAGAGAACTCTTTGCCTTAGGAGAATCAACCTGATATCTCTCTACATGCACTAGTAGGTGTTACCACCCCTCAAACCATGAAGGTCAAGGGGTTCTTTAAAATATCCCTCTCACAATTCTCATTGACTCTGTTAGAATGCACAATTTCATTGATCCTCGCATTGCTAAGAAAACAAATTGCTTTATATGCCTTTGTTTTAGCTTTGAAGTAGTGATTTATAATGGGAGAACATTGCCATGTGTAGACACCCTAAAATAACCATTATGAATTATAATCATTCAAAACTGTATTAAACCCATTGTTCCTATCTAGAATTAATTTAATTAATTCTATTTACACCCTATCACCCATCTTAGCTAAATTTATTAGATAATTTTAATATCAAATAAATTAAATAAATCCACACATATATACTTCCATATTTAAATTAATTAAATATTCTCATATCCTATCCACCTCATTAAGGTTCAAGCAGACTAAATTCATTACTAAATATAAAAATCATTATTATAATCAAGAAGATGTGTTCAAATTGACTCTAATAATGTATTTTAGTTAACTTAAGCTATTTCCCAAGTCATGGAAATCATAAATCAGTCTACCCTCTTCCAAAACCCAACTGTACATGACACTTTTAGGGTTCATAAAATAGCATATATGGAATTAAAAATCAATATCACATGTAACCCCTTTCCTACTCAACAATGACTCACTCATGTAAATATAGAACAACAGTTTAACTCTTTAATCAACATGGAAACTCAATTAAAAAACTCTATCATGTTTAGTTATCTCCAAATTAACTCAATCTGAACTTAGCTTGTGGATTCACTTTCCTCAGTTCTAAATCAATGATCCATCCTTTGCAAATCATCCACCTAAATCTTGAGAGTTGATGTTGTCATTTTGTGCATTTGCTTGGTGAATCAAATCAATCTTCATATTTTCATGTTTCCCACATAATGTCAAATCAATCAATCATGCTCATAGCTTGAATAAACATCAATTCAGAGTATGTTGGAGCATAAATAATCTACTAAATCTCACAAATCAAACATATCTAACAAAGAGCATCACTAAACCTTGCACTTTTAGTCATATATAATTTGAGGTTTCTTTGGGATTCACAACAGAAGGTTTGCATTTTCTTTGTATTGATTTTCCTCTTTTATTTTAATTTCCATGGTTTACATTCCGACACACCTAGTGGGAGTCCCACACATATTTTATCATCTTCTAGATTTTTTCTCAATAATCTAATTATTTATGTGTTTTTAAAGATTCACTATTTAAATTTCAGGGTTTTTAGTGCACCAAATAACAAGAAAATAAAAATACGATCTAATTACATTTTTTCTTCATTTGTGTTCATCTACAAGTTTCAAGCACCTGAGTTACACATTATTAGCACTATCATATCATGAAACACATTAGTGTCAAACTTCATGCACTAGTGTAGTCTTAAACACGCTACCGTAACACTAATTTTTTGCTCATTGTCTCTTTCATGCACCTGTGTATCATTACTCATGTTATCGTAACCCGTAAAAACTCTTTGTTACAGTAGCGTGTCTACTTAAGTGCATTTCCGTGAGTATTTATGCTAACACATCTTATTGTACGTGATAGTGTATCAATATGTGTGCTACCGTAACCTATCTTATGAAGGCCATATATTTTGACCCCGAACTCAAAACAACTCCATTTTTTATGATGGAAAGGTCTCGAGATGATCTATGTAATGAACATGTAAGTTTTGGATTTAATATTATAAATAATTCAAGTTTTCCTTTCTCCTAAAACTTGTCATTTTATTTACATGAGATTCATTTTTTTCTCCAACTACTAAATCTTGTTCGTAGGTTTCTGTATTTTCTTTCCAAAGACTAATTGCTGAAAAAAGTGCTAAAGTTTAATTTTTTTTTGTGTTGATCAAACTAACCATGTATTTTATTCTCTCACACCCTCTTGGGTGATTTTGAGATTAAGAAACAATGAACTTTGTTTCCTTATTTTACATCGTGTTTTCGTTGCAAGAAAACTACTAATTCATTGTTTGTAGGACCACACAATATGAAAATTAACTTGAACGTTAAATCAAAATTATAAATGCAAGTTTCCTTGATCAAGAAAATTAACCAAACTTTAGTTTAATAAATTTCATATACTTGTATTGTAGGTTCGGATAAAGGTCTATCCTTAGTGTTGACACGAATTTGATTCTTTAAGTGGAGTAAAATCTAGCTTACTTAATCAAGGGGGTAAAGTAAATCTGGAGAATATAATTTTTCTAGTGCACCTCGCTCTTCACATAATCCTTGGTACTTAGAGAGAGATCCAATATCTAAGAGGCTTGACTAACTGAACCAAGTTCTTTGAAAGTTATCCCTACCACCATTATTTTCATCCAAATTATTGAATCATATTAGTTTGTGTTCCACATTATTTTCTCCAATCAACATCATATTCTTTTCCAAAATCGATCTCTTTATTTTTTTACACCCATTCCAAATAAAATTCATCACATCTAAGCCTTATTCTTTGGATTCACTTCCCAAAGTTTAAGCACGTCATTCAATTCAAGTAAATGTCAAAGTCTTAAATTTTGTATACCCATATTGGAATTTAAGCAACATCTTCCAAATTCTAAACCTTGTATTTTGACATTATATTTGTCAATATTCAAGCAATATTTCCAAGTTCTAATTATTATATTTTGACATTCACTTTGTCAAAATTTAAGCAATCCATCCTAATCTCTAAGTCTTACATTTTGATATTCACTTTGTTATAATTTAAACAATCTCATCCTTTTTCAAATCTTATATTTTGGCATTTAATTTGTTAAAATTCAAGTAAGCTATTCCATCTCCCACATATTATATTTTTACATTCACTTTGTTAAAGTTTAAGTGCTATCCTTCCTAAAATTCACATCTTATAATTCAACATTCACTTTGATAAATTTAAGCACAATCAAATTTAACAATCCAAAGTCCTATATAATAATATATTCACTTTATCCAAAATCTAAACACTCCCACCACAATCTCAAACCGATTCAAAAACCACCTCTTCACTTTTTGTCTTTACCTTTTGTACAATGTTAGGCTCACGCAAAACATCAAACAAAGAGTTATTAGAAAAACTTCATGAGATGTAATTTTTTTTTCTCATATGGCTTCCCAACTGAGTGAGACATCAATCCAACAACCACTCATACTCCCTAGCATAAAAACTACTCCACGTAAATTCAAACAACAATTTACACCTCTTGGAGAGAGTGTCTCTTTTGTACCTCATCAATTAGTAGAAGCTAACATTTTAATATATACAATCATGATATCGATCGTAAAAAGGGAAACCAAAACCCAAGTGGTATAAAGAATCAGAATATTGTGAATAACACGGGATCAAAGGTCACGTTATAGATCATTGTTCAAATCTCCTCCATTATGTCTGGGACTTAATTGACAACGTAACCCTTGAAATAAAAACCACGTCCGCTGCAAAAAAATTGATTGAAGAGTTGAATTTTTTCCAAGACTCTTTACATGATGAAACTCAATGAGATCAAGATGAAAAGGGCTAAGGATATAGAAACCAAAACCTATCAAATTATCCTATGGATACTCTTCCTTTAGTTTAATCAGAAATTGAAAGTGTTTTGGACAACTATCTTCAAACATCAAATGAGAATTTAAAAGAGTTTCAAGACCCATTTCCAACATACGGTACAAATGAATAATCTACAAACAAAGGTCAATCATGAAAAAATGATCTTTATTCTATTATTTCATCTCCTAATATTACACTTGACATACTTAGTTGTGTTGTAAAGATGAAAAAACAACAAGTTTGGACACTTACAATAATGCAACCTTCCACATCCATAATACCTCAAATGACCAATCTTGAATTTATTATTTTTTCACAAAATTTATCTGATAGAGTATTCAATTACTTCTCATGAAACTGTCACACAGTCAGAGAATACATCTCCACAAATTCCTCACATGACTTTGACTAAAACATCACTTTCATTTCAATACATTTTCTCTTGTGCACTCCATGATGTGAGTTTTCATAGAAGTATCAAAACATAACAATTTAAATATTTAATCACACATTTGTCATCAAATAATCTAATCCTATCATTTGGTCCTCATGACATTTTGAGTATCAACATAATAAATACCAAATTGTTTCACATTGAAACACTCATTAGTAATCATAAAATCAAAAGAAAATTTATAGAAAAAGGAGAAACATTGAATATTTTCCATATAAATCCTAAAATATGCCTTGGATGCTCATCTATAGTTCAATATTTCCATCATCACATCATTCCATTCATGAATGGAAACCATATTGATGTAGATAACCTTGTCAAACTATAACCATATAATACATTAGAAATCATTGATGAAGGTATTAGAGAATATGAATTTCAACATACTCTCCACATCAAAAAAGTATATCTATTCTCACATAGATTTTTCAATCTCATCAAAAACTTATCCAATCACATACCCGTTGACTTAGATCTCATCTGCCAAAGTCTCGTAAGTCAAGACTAATCAAATAACCTTCCCATTGACTTAGACCTCATCCACCCAAGTAATATAAATTAGGACTCATCAAATCATAGATTTATTAAAAAATATATATATCCACTCCGTTAAATTAGACCTCATCCACCAAAGTCTCGTAAATCAAGACTCATCAAATCATAGATTTATTAAAAATATTTCTGTCCACTCTATTGATGTGGGCCGCGTTCGACCAAGTATAGTAAATCAAGACTCATCAAGTCATATGTTTATTGAAAATATTTCTATCTACACCATTGACTTGGACCTTGTCTTTCCAAGTATCGTAAATCAAGACCAATCAAATCATAAATTCATTGAAAATATGTTGATCCACTCAATTTACTTGGATTTATTTTTCCCAAGTATTGCAATTATAGACCATTTAAATCATAGATTCAGTAAAAATATTTCTATCCACATCGTTGACTTGGATCTCATTTGTCCAATTCTCATAAATCAAGACCAATCATAATTCATAAACATGGACCTCTTCTATAGTGATGAATCCATTAAAAACCCTAATCTGTGACAAATAAAAAAAATCAGAAAGAAAAAAAAGTTCCATATCAAAACCCTCATCAAAGTTTTATTTTAAAACTAAAACTGGGAAAGTAAAAACTTCTTGCTCATAGGTACTGTCCACAATGAGGGAGGCCACTTATACAAACAATTTTAATCATTTCATCCATTGGAAGATATCCCTATCATTTCATTATCATATTTTCACATTCTTCAACTATAATATGTAGGTTAATCTTGTTCCTCTTAGGTGTTATCTATCTCATTCCTATTCAAGTTTGTACTATTTCAGATGTTTTTATTTACAATCTTGTCTGAAATCTTATTTACAGAAAATCCTTCTTCCAAACAAGCTATATCTCTCTTTAACAAAAAGAACTAAACTTATTTACTTGGATCTTTTGTCCACCCATCTCATTCTAAGGTAATGAAAAATTGTGTCTTACTAGTCATGTGGGACTGAGATTTATGGGAAATCTATCTTTCCAAATTAAGAACAACATACAAAATTATAGAGAAAATCAAAATCAATACACCTTTTATCCTTCATAGTCTTCGATGTTGAGCCCAAACTTCTTATTAGTAGTGTGAGACTAAGAAAAGAGAAAGGTACCCTTACTTGCCTACATATTGTCTTTGGTGTTTAACCCTTACCTCTTATTAGTGGTATGGAGTAAAATGTAGGGGGCCATTTCAAACAAATATACAAAAGGAAGCCTTCCAAATCCAAAGTTCTTAATCATACAAAATCCCACAGAATCAATTTAGTTGATCATGTTAAGAGAGACGACAATTCCTTCAATTGAATCTTGTTAATCAATAGGCCATCAATAGAAGTGAAATAATCTTGGAATTAGTCATATAATCTTAATAGGAGACGAATCACATTTTCTCAAATGGACCATTTTAAACCTTGTGTCTTTGCATCCATAATCTTCATTCACAAATCACTATCTCATATGTCTTATGTCCTTCTCGGATCTTGGTGTTGAGCCCTCACATCTTACTAATAATGTGGAGTCAAGGGCAGAGTAAGACATCCTAATCACTATATCAAATTTTTTCCAATGGAATGAAATGTTTATAATTTTTTGAGCATAGGTTCAAACATTGCACCCTTTACCGAGTAAAAAACTGCGAAAAATAAATAAATTCAAAACTCAAAAAAATCACATATTCTAAAATTCTTAAAAATATAAATATTTAGAAAATCCAAAAAATCAAAACATTCAATATCAAATAAAATCAAATCTATCAAATTCCAAAAAACCAATAAAAAAAAGTTTCAAAAAATCTTATTTTCTATCAATACAACCAATGATATCAAATTTTCTACTACTATCCTAGTGATTGTTTCAAACCATCCTAGGATTATGAAATCCAAATACAATTTTCGTGTGTATCCTTTCTTAGGGAAATTTTGGATCTCATGTTATTCCTTACATGTGTCCTTTCTTGGAAGTGTTGACCCAATCAATCTCATATCATTCTTCAATGTGGATCCAATAAGAGTTTCATTAGGAGTTTCTTAACTTCACTCTTTGGTCTAATCCAATCCCCTTGCATGTATCCTTTCTTGGGGCATTCGAATCTACTCACTCTTCACTATGGAACACATTAGGGGCATAGTTAGATGTCTTTATTAATAATTGTGTTGCATTGTTAATGCAATTGTCCAATTATAAGTATTTTGTTACCATCTTGGCTTGTTCATAATTTTGGTACCATCTTGGATTGTTCATAATTTTGGTACATTTTCACTACTATGGAAGTTGGGTATGCTTTACTTTGTTATAATTTATTTGACCAGTTGTAATTATTTTATTAGCATATTAGTTTCTTCATAACCATGGTATATCAACTACTCTGTATATTGGGTTTGCTTTAAATTCAATCTTTGGTTTTTATTTTTGACTAATTACAAGTATTTTGTTAGCATCATGGTTCATATATAACCTTGGTGTAATCATATTACGGTGTATAATGGGTATAATTTATCTATGTGTGTGTGTGTGTGTGTGTGTTAACGCACATCATGGGTTGTTCATCATGGTTTTTCAATAATCATGGTGCTAATTATACTGTGAAATAACAAAGCAGGTTACTCCAAAATATAAAATTTGAATGGAAGATCAAGCTATGAGAAATGATTGATCATATGCCCATTCCATTCATCCATACATCTCATTTAAATCACAAAAATATCATATCATAATTCTCACCATTTTCCTAAAATTACCGTTTGCTTGACAACATATCCTTTTTAATCCCTTTTGAAAACTAAGTATTTGTATTCTTTTTATCAAGTGGTTCTCCACCAATTTCCCACATCACCCATATAATTTAGGGGGAAATTACTTAGCATAATCCATACTTGCTGGGGCATCCAAATGCTTCACCAGGGAAAATAAAAAATCCATACTCGCTGGGGCATCCAAATTGTTTGTTGGGGAAAATCTGGTAGTCCTTCACACTTCTTCATCCGCTTGAGGGGGGAATCCCTTAACATAATCCATACTCATTGGGGCATGCAAAAGATTCACCAAGGAAAATCAATCATCCATCCTTGTTGGTGCATCCAAATGCTTCATTGGTGAAAAGAAGGAATTCCTTCACCATTCTTCATCATTAGTTCTCCATTTTATATGTGTCTACTATCTTTAAAGCGCTATTACTCCATAATAACACTTTAAAGAGGAGAAAATATGGACACCCTAAAATAACCACTATGCAGTGTAATCATTCAAAACCTTATTAAATCCATTATTCCTATCTAAGAATGAATTTAATTAATTCTATTTACACTCTACCACCCCTCTTAGAAAATTTTATTAGCTAATTTTAATATCAAATAAATTCACACATATCCAATTCCATATTTAAATTAATTAGATATTCTTATATCTAATCTACCTCATTAACTCAAGTTGACTGAATTCATGAATAAAGATAAAAACATTATTTTAATCAAGAGGATGTGTTCAAATTGACTCCAATCCTGCATTTTAGTTAACTTAAGCTATCTCCCTATTGATAGAAATCCAAAATCAATCCACCCTCTTCCAAAAGGTAACTATTCATAACAATTTATAGGTGAATAAAATAACATATATGGGATTGAAAATCAATAACATATGCAAACCCTTGTCAACTCAACAATGACTCACTCATTCAAATCTAAAATAATAGTCTAACTCTTCAATCAGTCTAGAAACTCAACTAAACAACTCATTCATGTTTAATGATCTCCAAATCAAATCAATATGAACTTAGCTTGTGGATTAACTTTACTTAGCTATAAATCAATGATCCTTCCTTTGAAAATTATCCACCTAAAGCTTGAGAGTTCATGATGTCATTTTATGCATTTTCTTGCTAAATCAAATCAATATTCATACTTTTATGCTACCCACATAATGTTAAATCAATCAATCATGCTTGAAGCTTGAATCAACATCCATTTAGAGTTTCTTAGAGCATCCAAAAATCAACTAAAGCTCACAAATCAAATGGATCCAATAAATATCATCACTAAACCTTGATTTTTTCAGTCATATCTAATTCGAGGTTTCTTTGGGATTTAAAATGGAAGGTTTGTATTTTATTTTTATGTATTTTCATATTTTATAGTAATTTCCATGGTTTACACCATGTAAAGGGAAGTGTAGGAATGTGTGTATCACAATAGGTGATTACACTCTACGATCATATATGCTTTCCCTACCTTTTGTGATGTGGTTTTAGATGCTTAGTGGTTCTGCACATTCCACCCTATTATATGGGAATTCTCTGAGATTTGGATGTAGTTCATAGATAGTGGCTAGAAGAACACCTTAAAAGGGTTATTGCCAGGATATGCTATCATCATCAATTCCCATCATATATAAAATATTTTGAAGAAAGGCTCACATGGGATCATTTCCCAATTGCACTCCATCCAACTCTAGCCCCCCGCTACCACTAAATACCCTACTAGTTTACAAGCTCTCCTTGACCAATATACATCCATTTTTATAAATACAATGAGTTTCCCCCCTTCATGACCTAAATATCACTGCATTATACTCCTTCTAGGAATTACCCCACCGAGTTCAAAATACTAAGATTAAGAAGCTAGTTTGGGAACTCCTCAAGTCTGAAGTTATTCACCTTAACACTAGCTCATACTCCTCCATAGTGATTTTTGTGCATAAAAATTATAGGTTATGGAGCCTCTACATTAACTTCTGTGCACTTAACCACTTCACTATCAAAGATAAATTCCCAATTCTAGTCATCGATGAGATTCTCCATGAACTCCATGTGGTAAAAATAATTTCTAAATTAGATCTTCATACAGGCTATTATCAGATCTAGGTGCACCAGATGACATTTCAAAGATAAATTTCCAAACTCATGATGGTCACTCTGAGTTCTTAGTCATGACATTTAGACTTACAAATGCTTCGTCAACATTTTAGGGACTAATGAATAAAATATCTTGGCCTTTTCTTTGTCAATTTGTTTTGGTTTTATTTGATGATATTTTGATCTACATATACACATGGGGCAAACATCTCAAAAATATTGACAAGACATTACACTTATAAGAAAAATCAGTTATGTGCCAAGAAATCCAAGTGATCCTTCGGTCAAGAGGAATTCGAATATATAGGGCACATTATTTCAGCCAATGGGGTCCACTTGGATCCAAAAAAAATTAGTTCCATGCAGTATTGGCCTCGGCCAACAACCCTCAAGATCCTTCTTAGTTTCCTAGGCCTTACTAGATACTATCACAAGTTTGTTAGGGACTATGGAAATTTTATGTCTCCCTTAACTTCCTTATTAAATAAGGATGCATTCACATGAGATGTGACAACTTACCATGCATTCGTGGAACTCAAATAGACTATTCGTAACACACCATTTTTGTCCATTCCAAAGTTCACCAAAAATTTCACCATCGAAAGTGATGCCTATGGAAAAAAATTGGGTGATGTTCTTCTTTAAGAGGGTCATTAAATTGCCTTCAGTAGCAAAACCATTTCTATCCAAAATTTGGATTTTTCTACATATGAAAAGGTGATGATGAAAATCCTGCATGTAGTATGAAAATAGAATCCATACTTAAATTGGGAATCATTTTTACATCAAAACCGATCACCATAGTTTGAAATATTTCTTGGAAAAATGGGTTTAATCACTAGCATAAAAAAATTGGTCATCAAACTCATGGGATATGATTATGGGAACACTTATAGTAAGGGTAAAGACAATGTCATGAATAATTCTCTCCCATGAACCTTCAAGGACTAGGCTTACCTTTCTTCCATCTCCATGCCCATTGAAAACTTGTTGGAATATGTACAACAATGGTATGCAAATGATCCCTTCATAAACCCCCTTATTTGAAAATTGGAAAATAACCCCTCTGTAGTACCACATTATTCATGGGATGGTGCTAATATATGATACAAAGGCAATATGGTGTTTCCCCATAACAAAAAAACTCAGCAGGATGTGCTATATAATATCCATGTTCTCCCTCTATAGGGTACTCAAGATTCCTTAAAATATATTAGCGGGCATGTCGAAACTTATTTTGGAAGGGAATGAAAGGAGACATTAAATAGATTATGGATGAATGTGATACCTTCTAATGAAACCAAGATGAAATAACATTGATTCTTGGTTGCTTGATACTTTTCCCATTCCTATTAGGATATATGAATTACATTGAAGGGATCTCTAAATCTAGATGAAAAATAGTGATCCTAGTCATGGTAGACAACCTCTCTGAATACAGTCATTTATGTTCCATTATCCATCCATATATAACCTCCTTGGTTGTACACCTATTCTTGAATCATATCTTTAGCCTTCCCTTCTTCAATTATATTTGATCATGAAAAACTTTCACCATCCATTTTTAGATGGATCTATTCCAATACACATACACACAATTGAAGACGAGCTCTGGGTACCACCTAAAAATAGATTTCCAGATAGAAATTGTCAAAAAATTCTTGGAAACATTCCTTTGTTGCTTTGCTTCAAAACAAAAACACCAGTGAGAAAAGTGGCTCCCCCTAGAAGAATGGTGGTACAATACATCACACCATACTTCTACTAAAATGATTCAATATGAAGAATTTTAGAGTCAAGAACCACCATCGCTTCTCCCGTATGCCCTCAGAAATTTACCAATTTAGGAAATCGATACTACTCTCTAAAATAGGGATGAAATTCTTAGTAGCATGTGGGATAATCTCTATATGACCTATAATTGAATGAATATGTAGGATGACCAACACCACTTTGAGTACACCTTTCAACCTGAAGACATGGTTTTTCTTCATATACGGTAATCAAGTAATTGTCCCTAAAAATAAAAGGGTTTCATAAGGTTTCTTTAAAGTTTTATGGGCCATATAAGGTTTTCCAGAAGATTTGGTCTATTTCTTACAAGTTGGATAGTCCACCCTCCTCTCACATTCACCTAGTATTTCATGTCTCATGTTTGAAGAAAATTCTTGGAACCAATGTTAGAATGCAAATAGTTTTACCAGAACTTGATAGTCAAACAAGAAGAAATATTAGATATACACACCCGCTAACTTTGCTCCTGCTCAATCACAGAAGTATTAATCTAATGACATGACATGTACCCTAAAGATGCAACCTGAGAACCACTCTTCTAGATTCAACAACAATTCCCACATATGAAGATTTGAGGAAAAATATTTTTCTAAGGGGGAGGGGATGTTAGGAGCCCGTTTCATACCCTTATTTTGGATTATTAATGTATTATTTTATATGAATGCATATACATTGTAATTCATCCCTTGAGCATGTTTGAATTATCCGACATACGCGGGAAGTAGTAGTTGATATAATAGAATAAGTATATAAGTATGTGTTGAAGCACAATCAAGGCATAAATGAATATTATTGTATTGATATTTCTCAAAGGAGGTTTCCCCCTCGAAGTGGCATGTGATCTAAAAGTTATTTGAGTTATTTTTAAAAGTTTATTTCATTGTTCATTTATTTTTTAATTTTGTAAATCTATGCAGAAGGATACTCACATTCATCTATGAACTAAATTTTTGTAGATAATCCCATCAAACCCTATAGAACCAAGTTAAATAATCCCATCAAAAGTACTAATGTTGGACACATGTTTATCATCGATGGGAAACACGGTTTGTAGAATACAAAGAGCTAGGGATGAATTGATCTGAAGAATGTGTTGGTCATCGCTAAATATATGAAGGTTGATTATGAAATTAAAATACCAATGGATCACATTACATAGAGCATTGATTTTACCTACATGTTATAAATTGGTGGAGTCTATAGGAAATCATAGATGAAAATGGACCAATAAGTGCATAAACACATAAGTTGAAAAGAAACTAGTTAATGCCATACCAAAATTAGGTGTTTATATGTTTATAATGTTAAAACACATTTTCACTTAAAGGTATGGAAATAAATGAGAAATAGATTATTAAAATAATGGTTTATAGTATGACATGTTACAAGTGATTGAGCACTTAGCCATTATTTATATTGATTGTAGTTAAAAGCATTACATATTTTTGAATTTTAGATGTCCATAATTTAAGAACGGATAATTTTATCAAAATTGTAGTAAGGGAAAAAAATACAACACCTCTCACTTCTTGACTAATGTTTTGTATTTTCATAATCTCATTTAATGTTGTAGTTTGGATATTATTAAATTCTCTTCGTCTATATATTCAATCATTCTATCTAAATCTCATTAATGTTAGCAAACTGAGGTTTCTTCCCAACCACATATAATAATATATGTTGTTTATAATCTTCAATGCAATAGATTAATTTAATGATGGAAATGGAAAACAAAATTTAAATGGACCATCTTACATTACATAATTGTTTTTCTCATTTTTGTGGCCCGAGGCATCATCTTCCATATCTTTTGCACTTTTCTAGCCATGATTTTATTGGTTAGATATTTTGTTAGGGACAAAATATGAGGTTCAACCACATCACATGGGATAAATTACTCCTCAAATAAAGGTGAGGCACCATGTTTACTAATATTATAACAACATCAAAGAATATCCAACAATATTTACACTAATCTAGCATTGGGGGTGGGATCTCATCCTGGTAGATTTACTTTTTATGGATTGGATAATATATTCAGAAAGGAGAAATGTTTTTAGAAGATAAATTAGAAAGGATAAATGAAAAAAAGGAGAGCGAAATTGTTTTTTTTTTCTTTAGAAAACACAGATATGAAGATACTAACACGAGATAAAATAGTAATAAACTTAAAATGAGATATTATGAGCATCAATTCCAGCTTTGTTTCTCTATCAAAAGAAATATCTACTTTACAATACTATAAAATTTTACATTTATAGAAAAAAGGGAAGAGAGAAAAAGTGAAATTGTTGGATTATAGTATAAAAATAAAAAATACACATTAAATCCCTCTTGATTGGTTCTTTCACAAAATGACCAAGTTGAATTGTTAATCTAAATGATGTCTTGACATCTCAAAACTTTACATGTTCGATGGAAAATGGAAAAACATGAAAAATCCTCAATAAGACTTTTCATTATCATCTTCTTGCTCAAATTACTTATTGCGATACGTGTGAAACTTCTCAAAAATTTCTTTTACTTCATTCTCTTTGAGTCCACATGAGTATAAATTCAGAACATCGCTTGTATGGAGCATGTCGATAAATTTTATAGGAAGCTTTTGGTGTCTATTGGGGATTTTGGATAGAGATTTAAAAATATTTTGATATATAATCAACTTTTCAATTGATTGTAAATCAAAATCACTCCTTATGATAGAGTTATTTTCAAATGGATATTTTAATTCTTTGAATATGTCATCCATGAGTAGCATATTCAAATATTCATCTAAGACATGACATGGAACTTTGGAAAATTTATCAATAATATCATTAGTGGAATTGATTTCTTCTTTCCCAACCTTCTGTAGCTTCTCTCTAGCCCCTTGCAAAATCTTGACCCGAAATTCAATGGCTTTGTAAAATTCAAAATGCTTCCCTCTTTCTCTGGTTATTCCTACTTGAATAAGGGTATGAACATTAACCATTCTAAGATCTCTCAAGGATTTGTTAGGAACATGCAGCTGAATTGCTTCATAGTTAACATGATTTACACCTTGCTAGTTTACACAGTAACCGACGCCAGTCATAGGGTAACTAGTACCGGTTAGGGTAACCATTGTTGGTCAGGGTAACCATTTCTGGTTAGGGTTGTTTCACCATTTTCTATATGGATTTGATGAAACATATAAGGGTATGAGCCAAGGAGGAATACCTGTTGTGATGGTTAGTTTAAAGGTCGTTGCGTGTGTTCTGACTTTATCTAATACTGACTGTGAGAGATTCCTTTTAGATAAGAGGAACTACCTAAAATATAAAACAAGACCACAAAAGAGAGTTAAATAGTATATGATAGTGGACTACCTAGCGTATGCTATATACGAGAAGTGTGATACATCCTAGAAGGCCGTCAATCCGTTGTTTATAAATCAATATAAAATAACTTAAACATGTAAATAAAAGAATCTAGTGCTAGCGTTTTGATTTGGGTGCCTCAGATTACTATCAGCATCGATCCAATTAAATACTAAAATGCTATGAAGACAAAGGTTTTGGGTTAGGTTGTGGGTAGCGCAGGTGATTTGCAGGTCACAGACAGAGTCTTGGTAAGGTTTGGTAAGATTTTGGGTTATTTTGGGTGAGATAACTAGGTTACTGGTTTGGAAAAGTGTTTTCAAACATAGAGACCAACACCGATCAGGTTGACCAATTTCAGTTTAGGTATGACTTAAACTAGTTTAGGGTGATTGATATCGGTCACTGTGGAAAGTGGTAGGGAGTTAAGGGGAGGGTGTTAGGGCTCTCTTCTGTCTTAGAACATAGAGTTGGAAATGTGTCTATGGGGGAGGGTGAGGTGACAGGTCCAAGATCGATGTGGTAAGGTTTTGAGTGAGTTTTGGGGTAGGATAAAGGTTGTGTTGTTAGGTTGGATTGATAGTCACAGTGACTGATATCGATTAAGGAGACTGATGTCGGTGTAAGGACCGACCACGATCAGGTTTAACTAGTGTCAGTGACTATGGGGAACTAGAAGATGTTGTAGAACAATTTTTGGGTCCTCTCTATGATTGCATAAAGAGTTTGGAGTGTGTTTATGAGGTCTACATGAGGGAGGTAGTTTTGGGATAGGGTTTTGTGAAGTTTAGGTGGGGTGTGAGGGGGCGGTTGATAGAGAGAAAGCTAAGGGATATATCTAAGTAAGAACAATGAATAGATGAAGGTAAATAGAGAATAAAACTGCAAGTGATAGAGGAGAAACCAACTTACTTGGAGTTCAGAAGGGTTCTAAATGCCTGTAGTGGTGGAGAGGTGGTTAGAGATGCTAGTGAAGGTTGATTTGTGGAATGGTGCTCAATGCTAGGGTCATGCTTCTCGGAATTTTACCGTGAATGCAAATACCTTCATATTGGTCTTGGTGCTGGTTATGGATGTCTAGATGTGTGAAAGGGCTCTGGTTCTTGCTTGCATGCAGATATCCTTCATTTCAAAGCTCGAGAATGCGGCCAACCTCTCAAACAAGGTTACCAAAATGAATATATGGTAACTAACGATGGTTTAGGGTGACCAACGTCAGTTTAGGGTTGACCGACGTCGGTTAAGGCGGGAAATCTTAGGTTTACTAAAAATGATAGATCTTGTCCATAGTTTTGGCCAACTCTTTTTATTCTCATGGATCAAAACAAAATGTTACATTTTAATGAGTTGGAATGTGGTTAGAGGGAGAATAGGAATGTGATTTTAGGGTTACACAAAGTCTTAGTTCATTAAGGTAGGTAGGACTAAGTCTTAGTTAGTTATGGTGAGTGAATATTGAGTCCTAATAAAAGGGAAACAAGCTAAGAATAGGTTTCTGATGAGGTGTCTAGGTGAGGTGGTGGGCGAGGTGTCTAGGTGAGGTTGAAATTAGTTTAATTAGGGTAATTAAATAATGAATATATTGAGGATGAGTATCACTTTAACTATAAATAATTAAATTAATATTAATGTGGTGTAAAAGGGTCATGGTTAGGTGAATATGTTTGAGTTGGCTATTCAAAAAGGGATCAAGGGGAGTGTCACCCAATTTTGATGTCTACATTTTGCCCCTTTTTGTTGTGTAGCTTTTATTTGTAAATGATGATGAAAAAAATAGGAAGTGATTGCCCCATGTGTGGGTGAAGGTGATCCCCCTCAAACCAAGCACATATGAGGTGTAATGCAAAATCGGTGAGTGGTTTGATAAATGTGTAGGTGGTGAAAATAGGTTGGGAAGGGTAATAGTAATATGGGAAATGGTGACCATTAACTAGGGTAATAGGTAATAGGCTAGGGTCAAAATTAGGTCATGGGTAATGGCAATCAAACACATGTACACGTATAGAGTGCAACACAATACCAGGTTGAAGAGCTTCCAAACTATACATCATCCAAGGTTGCTAGGTTCATCCAAACATGGGTTGTTGAGGTCTAGTATCTAGGGTATAGGATACGGTCCAAACACACAATGAGGTATGATGTAAGAACGTGTAGGTGTGGTTCCAGTACATCCAAAAGGTCAAAGGGTCAAGGTTGGTTAGGATAAGCATCATGGAATTGAGGCAAGGTAAGGTCACTAGGCTAAACAAAACATGTACCATCATTGCAAGATGCAACGAGTGAGTGAATTTGAGTGTCCACATAATCAACGGTTGGTTGGGTAAGGTTAGGTAGGGTAGGTTGTGGGAAAAATGGGTACGTGCAAAGGTCAAAGTGATTAGGTAGATGCACACACATAGATTGTGGTAAGGTAGCTAGGTGCGAGCTCACAGACTCCACATTGTCGAAAAATCGATACAGTTAACCAAACAAGGGTTGTTGAGGTTTGGTATCCAGGGTAGAGGATACGGTCCGGACACACAACTAGGTAGGATGCAAGGACCTTTTAGGTGTGGTTTTGGTACATCCAAATGTCAAGGAATTTTTTAGGTAAAACACTTGATAGGTAGGTAAGGAAAGGTCTTTGGCTTTACCAAAATGGGTAACTATAACATAAGGTGTGGTGTGTACACAACATCGGAAGGCGCAAGAGGGTGTTGGTAGGTGGGCTAGGATTATACGTAGGCTGATATGATTATAGGATGGGAAAAAGGATTCCCTAAGGGTCAAAGGAAAGAATATAAGGATTTTTGGGGTAATTAGTGGGGATGAGGGAGGAGGAAATGTGTAGAGAAACCTTGACTGATAGTAGTTTTAAGGAACCGATATCAGTTTAGGAAAAACTGACATCGCTCAAGTTGGGGATGGGATAAAAAGTAAAAATCTAGGTAAAATATACTCATTTGTGCATTTCACATGGTGTAAAATGACTTGTGAGGAGGGTAGAGTGTTGGACGTGGAGAAGAGGACGAGGTGAGCGGATGAGGTGGAGGTGGTGGTAATTGAGTGGTTGGTGGTTGAAGGCAGATGGGTCCACGAGGGCATGTGGAACGAGGTGATTCGTCATAGGCTTGGGAGGATGATTAGAGACATGGTAACAACAGGGAGACTAGATATCCTGGTGAGGAGGCACTTGCATGTAGAGGTAGGATTTAATCCATTTGTAGTTTTGGATTAAAATTTTTAGGGCAAAAGGAAAAGAATGGGGAGGGTTCAAAATTTTGAAAATGTGGATAAAATAAATGGATTTGGGTATGGGGAGAGGCCATAGAAGGTAGGTAGGTAATAAAAATGATTTTGGGTGGATTGGTTGGGTGTGTGGGTAGATTTTAGAGCCTATTTTTTAATTTTTGGAAAAATTGGGGGCATAGGGTTTCGGCTGTGGAGCTAAAAAAGAGACCGACATCGGTCAAGGGTGACCGGCATTGGTTGGATTAAGCTAGCATTGGTCATGGTTAGGTAACCAATTTCGGTCATGTGTGAATGATATCAGTCAGTAATGACCAATATCGGTCAGAATAAATGGGGTGAGGCTAGATTAGGAGAGCAAATATTGGGTGGAAATAGAGATGGGTAGAAATTGGGTAGAAGATGGACAAGAAGTGAGGTAGGAGGAAGGGGGTTAGGTAAGTGATATTCCAGGTAAGGTAATACAGGGTTGGGGTAAGCAGGTGTATGGTAGATGATAGGTCAGGGAAGTAGGTATGTAATAGATAGGTGTGTGTCATTTTTGATGTGGTTGAGTTGTATGGGTGCATGCACGACTTTAGCTAATGATGTGGGACATATTCCCACCGCTGTTGGGGGAGATACAACCTCACATCACCACAGAGGAGTGGGGACACATTTGAGTAGTTACCTTGGTTGGCATCATGTGGTATAGGTGGATCTGACAGGATCATAGCCTCATAGTCGTGCTCATCGATAGATGGGATGCCGCAAAAAATAATTTCCACTTACCCACTTGCGAGATAACGATCATGCTAGAGGATGTCTATCAGATATTACAATTTCTAATTGTTGGTGATCTGGTGTATACAATGTTAGTAGATGTGGATTTTGAGGAGATGATTACAGTGTTAGGGGAGATGACAAATAAGTTGATTAAGCACAGTGCTAGCCTTGTATACGGGGTGATGTACATAGCACACATGAAGGAGACGCGATTGGTGATACTGATGATGGTTGTAGTGGGGTGCTATACTCTACCTAATTCAGAGGGTGGCTTGTTTCTAGTTTGATGGGGTTTTTACAGGAGATGGTGGAGGATTGAGTTTGCTTTGCGTGGGCACCTGTCTATTTGGTGTAGTTATACAAAGAGCTCTGGGGTTATCAGAGGATGCACCACTATGGCCTATGTTATACCTTCATGTTGCATTTTTTGGGCGTATGATAACATTGTGATAGTGTGTCCACAAGGATTTCTAGTAGTAGATTGGTATAGAGGTGGATAGAGAGCAGGCTATAGGAGGTGGGTGATAGCTGGGGATCGTTGATGAGGTAAGGAGGTGACCTATGATGTCGTGCACTATAGATAGAGGTTGGAGGGGCTTTATGTGATGGATATCGTATGGCAGCTGTATGTGGGATATCCAACAATTAGAGGTAGGAGGTGGGATCTGTGGGGGTTGCAACTATTGTGGTGGATACATGGTAGATGTGCTAGCGAGCACGAGATGATTCCAGTAGATAGATTCTGGTGACAATTTGAAATAGTCTAGGATGTGCCCTCGCCTGTTGTATGGTATCTCTGAGAAGATGTGGAGAGGCCTTTTTCTCTATCACACCCCAAAGGTCTAACAAGTCAGGTGGAGAAGCTGGTCGATGGCCAGATTGATGAGACAGGGGTGATTGATGGGTACAGATGGTGGTGGGTGGTAGAGTTATAGGTGGAAGCTCCATGGCTGGGGCAGCCAGATTTTGTGACAATGATATTGTAGAGAGATCACTACATGGACAGGTGATAACATTGGGAGTGCAGCTGGCCATTGCAAATGCATAGGTATTTACCTTGACAGGGTAGGTGACTATTTTATAGGGAAAATTGGAACAGGTATAGGCGCAAGTGTCGAGATAGAATGGGGTGCAAATTGCCACTCTACATGCATAAGTCACAGGTTTACAGATCTAGTTAGCAACATCACAGGAACATGTAGCCACCTTAAAGGGTTAGGTGACTAAATTACTGGGGAAGTTAGCTGCTGCCTACTGAAAAGTTGTAGTACATGTACTTGCATAGGGTTAGGGACAATATTTACAGGAACAGGGGCCGAGGCCAGCAGTAGTAGGTCCTAGTACACAAGTGGTAGTGAGGCCTGGGGCCTCTATAGACAGTATCGATGACGCGGTTCAGGGATGCCTTGAGTGAGGCATTCTATTATCAAGATCATTTGACTACTGCCATGATAGATGTCCATTATTATGTAGAGTACAAGGTACAACATGCCTTGAGTGAGAGGACTAGGTACCACACTCAAAGTGTAGAGAGTATAGGCGGCCGGAGAGCCCAAAGACAAGGTCAGGGTGATGCCACGAGTTCACGAAGGCCAGCTCTAGGTGAGGGGCCAACAGAGGTTAGATCGAGGCCTATGGAGGGTGGTGAGATGTTAGATGGATGAAGCATGTGAGAAAAGGAGGAGGAGATGGATGAGACATGCATGGAGGGTATCCGATGGGGAGGTGATTGATATCTGTGTACTTCCCTTTTTGTTTATTTTTGATATATACCGGCCTGCGTGCCGAAGATGGCGAGGTTGTATATGAGAGTTTTGAGAGATTGATATTATTTTATATCAGTGTATATTGGATGGATACACAGACTTTTATGATGAGATTGATGATTGTGGATGATGTACTTGTGTTGGAAAAATTTAATTGTTAGTTGTATATGGATGGAAACTAGGTTTTTTAGCCATGGTGGAGTCAGGTCCTAGGCATGGTTGAGTTAGGTTTGTTTAGGCATGGTGCAGTTAGGTCATAGGCATGGTTGAGTTAGGTCATAGGCATGGTGGAGTCATGTCCTAAGCATGGTTGAGTTAGGTTGGTTTAGGCATGATGGAGTCATGGTTTTGTGTTTGAGTTAAGTTCTAAGGTATTTGATATTATGGAAAATAAATGAGGATGTATGTGTATGTGGTGGTTTAATTTGTGGCATGTATGATAGCATGGATCATGTTGATATGATTTTAGGTAATGTGTGATTATGGTAAAGAAATGGTAAATGTGATGAAATGAATGTATTTTTTGTAATGGTATATTAATTTCCAACTGTTTGGTGATAAAATGGAAACTAACTAAAATAGAATATGATTAAAACATGTAGAAAATGATGGGAGGTGAACAGTTAGAAGAGGGAAAATATAAAGAAGGTGATGATGATGGTTAAGCTAACCTCTGAGGGCCCCTTTCCCTTGGAGTGCTACCTAGATAGCCCTGACGAAAGGGGGCCTCACACCGATGTAGTTCTCCCATAAGCTAGGGAAGAAGAAGATGAGATCGAGGAATGGGTTGGTAGGTTTTAGGCAAGATTGAGTCTGGGTCATAGGAAAGGTTTATTTTAGGTTGATTTAGGCATGATTGATTTTAGGTCATAGGCATGGGTGATTTTAGGTTGATTTAGGCATGATTGAGTTTAGGTCATAGGCATGGGTGATTTTGGTTGATTTTGGTGAAAGAGGAAATTATTAAAATATAGGTATCAATGATCTAGTCCTGTATAGGATAATCAAAAAGTAATGAGGAAGGTGAATAGTAAGAGGTGGTAAAAGAGCCGACTAATTGATAAGAACCCTAATGAGTCTACCATACCCAAGATGGGCTTATGAACTTAAGACCCTTAAGGTGTTGCATAATGGACTATTCTAAGGGTGAAGAAAGTCACATGATAACAAAATGTCATGCGGTTATGGAAAATCCCTTGAGGTGGTAGGAAATTAGGGTGAAAATGGTGATGAAGTTCAGGCAGGTTGGTTTAGCATAAACCAATGTGAGATAGCATGCCTACTTGGCAAGAAACCCAAAATCAAGATAGGCGAGTCCATGAAGAAAAATATCTTTTTTTACTTTTACTTTTGTTTTTGATAGACTGATCAATGTGGGAATTCTATGTGGGATGAGGATATTTATGTCCTTGAGGTCTTCATGAAGCTGATTGATGCGGGAAGCTTATGAATATTTTATTTTATTTTTGCAAGAATAGTCTTCTGTTGTGATAGACTATATGTAATATGTCAAGCTTTGTATAGCTATCCTTCGAGGGAGAATTCTATTTATAGTGGCAAAACAAAAAAAGTAGATGTCCTTTTGAGGGAGTCATCTTTTTACTGGAATTTTGACTCAAGGAGTTGAATCCCATTTTGAAATTCATTTTATTTTTGGGCGTTTAAGTCATGGACAAGACTATAGAGGAAATTTGGTTCTTTTTAGGAGGAAATACTGGAGCATACATAATTTAACTATGATGGTGATGTTGTAACTGATGAATGACCATGGGATTCCATCTTAAAAAATATGAAAAATATCCATCAGAATCATGCTATGAGTAGAGCCTTGGTACTCATATTGAAGATAAATGCTAAAAGGTGATGGGTAATCACATGATTCTTGTTTAGTCGTTGGTCCCGAGAATTGCAAATAAGGAAGGTGGATGGTGCTCAAGAGACGAGCATGAAATTGGAAAAAGGTGATATAGGACTCGAATTTAACAATACAATGGTCAAAGATGTAAGGCATTGAGGGGCTTAGGTTTGGGTTTACCTTTGAGTGAGGACAAATGATAAGCACCTGATCCATAAGCATGGGTAATGATATAGGGTCCAAGCCAGTCAGGAGAAATTTTTCCCCGTTTACTTTTCTCTTCTTTGGTTACATGTTGATTTTCCTTCAGGATGAGGTTTCCAACCTGAAAGGTTCATTTATGGACATGTTTTTCACAGGTGCACTTGATACATTATTGGTAGATTTGGAGATGGTCAAGAGCATTGAGTCGACATTCATCTAACAACTCAAGTTGTGCTAAACAGTCCTGGTGAAAGTATTCGTCATTAAACATGTCTTGTAGAGAGATGTGAAGAGATGGAATTTGGACTTCGAGAGGCAAGATAACCTTAGTACCGTAGACCCAAGAGAAAGGTGTGGTAGTAGTTGAAGTGCAAATACTAGTGTGGTAGGCTCACAAGGCAAAGGGAATGTGCGTATGCCAATCCTTCCCAGTATTGTCAACTACTTTCATAACAATTTTGTTCAAGGTTTTATTTGTTGATTCTGCTTGGCCATTGGTTTGTGGATAATAAGGTGACGAGAAACTTAGCTGAATGCCAAAAGTGTCACACAACTTATATAGGGTTTTGTTTTTGAATTTCTTTCCATTATCAGTGATGAGATGGTGAGGGACTCTAAAGTAACAAATGATGTGATGGTTGATGAATTTACATATTTTCTCAGATTTTATAGAAATGAGGGGAATGGATTCTACCCATTTAGTGTAATATTTAGTAGTGGTAATAACCCATTGATGGCATTGTGAAGAATGGGGATTGATCTCTCTGACAAGATCCAAGGCCATTGAGATAAAGGCCAAAGGTCTTGTGCGACCTGTAAGGCATGACTAGGTGTGTGATGAAGATTAGCATGTTACTAACATTTCATACAACATTTGACATAGTCACAACAGTCATGGTTTAGGGTTGGCCAATAATAGCCAAGGGGAAGAATGCGTTTAGCGATAGCTAAACCACTGAAGTGACCTCCACAAATTCCTTTGTGAACTTCCTTGAATGTGTAGGGAATTTTAGAACTTGTAAGGCATCGTAAGAGAATACCGTCAAATCCATGCTAATAAAGGATCCAACCTATGATGACATAGTGAGAGACACTTTTAAGAAAGGTACGTTGTCCATTACGAGTGATATCAGGAGGTAGAATGGAAAGGGAAAGATAGTATGCAAAATGTTTATACCAAAGGTCACGTGGGTTAGGTGCAATAGTTCCGATGGAGTGGACCTCACAAGGTAAATATAAGGGTGATTATAAGCTTTGTATAATGATAAAGATTTTATATTTGATAGGTGAAGCGGGTATCTGAGAAGCCAGTAGGCCATGGTATCCAAAAATTTATTGGTACAACGTGGGGTGGTTTGAAGTTCATAATGGTCAAAGGTAGTCAAAAGTATGTCTACATGATGTTTATACTTTTGAAGTATTTCATTATGATACTGATATATACCATTGACTTGATTTATAACTAGCTGGGAATCACCAAAGATATTAATTGACTTAACATCTAAGGAATAGGCAACATGGAGACCCAATACAAGTGCTTTGTATTCAAAGATATTGTTTGTACAATCAAAATCCAGTTTGCAAGATAAAGGCATGGGTTCACTGCCAATAGGAATAAGGATAACACCAATGCCACCCCCACACTGAAATTTGGAACCATTAAAGAAGAGGGTCATTTAGTAAGTGGTATTGTCCAAGTAGAGGGTAGAAATGGATTCGTCTGGGAAATCGAAGTTAGAGGGATGATTCCCGGTAAGAGGTGTATATGCTAGTTGGTAAGCAATGGTTTGGCCTTTGATAGAATTTTGATGGATGAATTTGAAGTCAAGGTCTACAAGAAGCATGAGCCAACACACAACGCACTAATGTAGGTAGGGTTTTCCATACATGTAGTGTAAGGTCTCATTATTGGTGATGACAATGGTTTTGTGGTTGAGTAGGTAATGACGAAGCTTGGTGGTGACAAAAAATATGGCTAAGAAGAGTTTTTCAGCATGGGTGTATCTAGTTTCATAGTCCAAAAGGGTATGACTAATGTAATAAATCACTTTCTCTCTGTGTTTCTTGTTGTGATGAACGAGCACAGCACCTAAAGAATGGTCAATGGTAGAAATGTATAGGTAAAAGGGTTGGTCATCCTTAGGAGGAATGAGCAATGGTGGTTGAAGAAGGTATTATTCTAAGGCATCAAAGGCTTTATGGCATTCATCATCCAATTTGAATGAGATGTCCTTCTTGAGGAGATGATGAAATGGTTGATAGCAGTCGGAACGCTACGAGATAAAATGACGAATAGATTGCAACTTACCTTGCAAGCTTTGAAGTTGACATAGATTAGTAGGTGGAGGCATTTCAAGAATAGCCTTCACTTTAATAGGATCAACTTCTATGCCACACAAAGAAACAATGAAACCAAGGAGTTTTCCTGAAAGTACCACAAAGCCGCACTTCTTAGGTTGAAGGTGAACACAATACTTTATGATGCGGTCAAATATGATCTTAAGGAATGTGAGGTGTTTGACCCAATGTTTATATTTGGCAAGAAGGTCATTTACACAATCTTCCAATATATGATGCATGATTTCATGGAAGATATAAGTCATAGCTTACTAATATGTAGCACGTTTTTAAGGCCAAAATGCATGACTCGATAGTAGAAGGTGTTGGTCCCATTATTGAGTTTTCATAATGTGCCTTAAAATTTTCATGTCAAATTCTACTCTAAAACATTTCATTGGTTGATTAGATGGTCTGCAAACTTCAATTTCTCGAGTTGAAAACTTTCAAATGCTCATAAATGTTGTTGTTTTGGCCTTGTTCTAAAATGATTTTTCCAAATTTGCCCCCATTTGTGCCCTAATTTCTTCATTTTTATGGGATGTGTCATTTCTCCTTTGTCAAAATCATGAAAAAACTTGAAATTCATCAAATACCAATTTTTTGCAAGTGAAATCCCAATCCCCAGAGTTGAAAACAATTTTAAATCATGTTTCAATTGACTTAAAATCAAGAAATCTGCCATCCTTGTGAAGATTTTTGATTTCTAGGGCATCATTTGAATTTTTGACGTTTTGAAGGTCATACGGGTGTCATCTACCCGTCAAACTCATCTTTGCAACTCATCAGTGATGTGGAAGGTTCCTATTGACCATGGATATATGGGAAAACATTTCTAACTTGTCACTTTTGAAATTTTGACAAAGGGAAAAATTTGATCCGTGGCTCCGCTTGCTACAGTAAAGTGCCTACGTGGCACATTGTGATTGGTTGAAGGATTGGCGGGTGGGGGGTTATACTTAGAAATTTTTATTTCCTTTTGCAAAATGTTCAAACAAACATTTTAGCTTGAAAGTCCTCATCCAATGAGAAGTGGGCATGTGTCTAGGAGAAGCCAAAATGGGAGGGCGGGTTTTGAAATAACTTTGAAGTTTTTAACTTCAAAAGGTAGAAGTAATTTTTTAGGCTGAAGTCCGGACAACCAATGAAAAGAGGACACATGTCCAAAAGAAAGAAAGGGGGAAGCAAGTTGGTGGGAATGTTATGGAATTTTCACCTTTGGAGGCAAAAAAACTTAAAATCAAAAAATCGTTCCGGTTTGTCAAATACAAAGAAATGTGAATGGAGGGGAAGAGGTTCGGAGCTCGGAGTTACTATTGGAAATTTTACAAATTTCGGCAAATGTTTCAAAGACAAATTGAAGGTGTGCTTCCATGGCCAATCCACGTTGGACATGTGGCACATTTCAAGGAGGTCAAAAAGAGATTGTGGGCCCGCAATGAGTTTTGAATTTTTCAAAATTTGGCAGGGAGGTCTGAAGGTAGAGTTGGAGGCGTGGCCCCGTGGCGAATCAGAGGGCACCACGTGGCGGAGAAGAGAGCGGGTGTTCGGGCCCACAGAATGTTTTGAGAAAATTTCCCCTTTTCTCAAAAGGGTTATGAAATTCATGAAATTGGCCCACATTTTCAAGTAGGGCCCACATGTGGACATGTGGCGGGTCCAGGGGAGAAGCGAAGATTTTTTGTAAAATTTTCCAAAGGTAAAAAGGGGTCGCAAATGCATTTCTAAAGCATGGGAGAGCTCCAATCACATTGTGACATGTGTCCCACCTCATTCAAAGGATCAAAAGGTAGTTTTGACCTTTATTCCTTAAATGGCATTATCCACGTGTAAGGTTGATATTAAAAGTTGATCAAAATCAATGGATACTGTGCAATTTCGTTTTTTGGACGCCATGGGAGCTCCAAGGAGCTTGGAAATCACATTTCTTCATCAAAATTCATCAAACCTTATATGATTTTGGGTCCCTTCGGCCTTCTGAGAACAATGAAACCATTTTCATGAGCTAATTTGATGATCTATGATGTTTTTGATGCATTTTTTCTCGGGCCCAATGTAAAAAACAGTGAAAAGTGAAAATCAAAAGTTGTAGAGGTGAAATGATGAGGGAAAAGGTGAAAAATGATTGAAAAAGCATGTTGGCATGCCTGAATGAAAAAAACGTGACCCTGGGATGGATAAGAATCCAAATTTGTGTAATATTTTAAAATTTTTATGCATCCCTGGAATATTGTGAGTTGTTTTTCGAGTTGATCTCATTTTCATGGAATCATGAGGGGTTTTTGTAACAAATTTGATCCCTCAAGCATATTATTTGCTTGAGAAGCAAGAATCCAAGCTGGCATTAAGTATATATGTATATTTTTGAAGATTTGTAAAAAGGGGGGAGAGAAAGAACTTAGAATTTTTCAAGCAAAAAACTGGAAGAAATCCATTTCTCTGGAGAAAACCACCTGAGAGCCATTTTTCAATTCCATATTGCATCAGATTTCATCATGTTGAGTTGGTTTCAGTTGTAAAGCCATCAACAAGCTCTAAGATTGTTCCAATAACATTCCCTTGCTGATGTATTTGATCAATTTTTGGATTATTTGGTGTTATCTCTTGGCAAAATTTGTATATGCTTGTGTTTCAGAATGATTTCAATTTGTGTTCCTTTCTCATGTTGCAATCTTGTGTTTAGGATCTCTTTGATCATACATGGTATCATTTCTTGTTGATGGTTTGATGGCATTTGCAATCTTATATCCAGAAGAGCCTTCATCTGATAGAAGATAAACAGATTTAAAATCATTTTACTGTCCTTGAATCTTGAGATTATTTGTAAACTTTTGGGTAACCTTTGTACCTTAGGTCATAATCAAACAGGGATTTCTGGATACTTTGTTGATATATTTGTCTTCAAGATTTTGTAGCAGTTTATCAAAGATTGTGTTGAAGAGTGCAGATCTGGGCCTCCATTGGGTGCACATATCCTGGTTGAAGGAGTATTTTAAACCTCTTGAAGCATTCTTGCTGTGTGAGTGTTACAAATTTCTTGCAAAGGTTCTCCAAAGAAGTTGGTAATTCCTAGCTAGTCTTGTCTAAACATCTCCCAACAAAATTTCATTCAAACTAACTCATCCTACCCATACTACCCTTGTATTGCATTGTGTATCAACAAAAGAATACAATCCATTCACAAAAATGCACAAAGCATATCAGGATCTTATCATGTCTCTAGCAGCCTTAGCCTTGTCTTGAAAGCATTTCCATCATTTAGTAGTGAAAACTCACTTTGAGTTTGAATAATGGATAATTGATCATGTTTTCCCAAGGCCATCTCCATACAATGGTGCAAAATACAAGGATATCTCCATCTCCTTTACCATACAAGGGCTGCAATATAGGTTCTCTTTGCCTTGGTTGGTAGGCACAACCTAAAATAGTGAGGATCAAATCAAGATCCTTTTGAAGGTGCTATCCACTCCCTCAAATATTGAGTGCCAACAAGATATATAGATGTGCTCCCCGGCTACAAATGACATATAAATCATCTATCTACCCTTGAGTGTCTTGTGCAAATTCATGATGTTGTTCAAGTTGTGAAGGAGATTAAATATTTGGAAAGGCCTCTTGTATAAAATATAAGAGGCCTTTCCAAATATTTTCTTTTGCTTCTGAATTTACTATTGCTTCAGTTTTGTTGCAAAAGGATGAGAATGGAGTTGAGAGGCCTATTGCCTTCTTTAGCAAGGCTTTACAAGTAGCTGAGTTGAAGTATACAATCATGGAAAAACAAGCGTTTGCATTGGTAAAAGCAACAAAGATTCTTAGGCCCTATATATTGAGTTCAAAAGTTGTTGCTTATGTTCCCCACACCATGGTTAAAGACATCTTATCAGACATGGAGATATCAAGCAAGAGATGTAGATGGGTAAACAAATTACAAGAATATGATATGGATATCCAAACAACAAAGCTAGTAAGGGGTTTAGGTCTTGCCAAGCTCATGGCTGAGAGCAATTTGCTGAATGTAGAAGTAAATCAGCTAGAGGAAGAAAGGGTAGACCTTCTTGAAAAGTTGGTAAATTCTAAGTGGTACAAAGATGTGATCTTCTACCTGCTTATACTGTCCTAGTCACTTGAATAAAAATCAGAAAAGAGCCCTCATGATGGCTTCTCAAAAATATATCATAACAGACCTTGGGCTGGCTTAGAAGAACCCTGAACGTGTCCTCTTGAAATGCATAACTAAAGATGAAACTCCCAAGTTGATTGCTGATTTCCATGGGGAATTTTTGGAGGACATTTTGTTGAGAGAGTGACAACACATAAAATTTTAAGAGCTAGTTATTGGTGGCTTACTCTTTTTAAAGATGTGACCCAGCTGGTTAGAAAGTGTGATAGTTGCCAACGTTTCTCTGGAAGACTAAAAGCTTCAGGCTCCCTTCCTTTGTAGCCTGTATCAATTGAAGCCCCTTTCAAACAATGGGGAATGGATTTCATTGTTGAGATTTTAGATCCTTCTAGTGCTGGTCATAAATGGATCCTTGTAGCAACTGATTATTTTACAAAGTGGGTTGAGGCAATTCCATCTAGAAAGGCAACACACCAAGTGGTAATGGATTTCTTGTTGAATCATATCATATGCAGATTTGGAGTTCCAGTTAAGATTGTATCTGATAATGCCATGTGGTTTAGAGCCAAACCTTTGATGGCAATGTGTAATGAATATGGAATCAATCTAACTTATTCTTCAAACTACAATCCACAAGGCAATGGACAAGATGAGTCCAGTAACAAGAACTTGCTCAAGATCATTAGAAGGACCTTGGAAATCAACAAGAAGAAATGGGGAGAGAAATTGAAATTTGTAGTTTGGGCTTGATAGAATAACTCCTAAAAGAGCAACCGGTAAGAGCCCATTTGAATTGGTGTATGGAACTCAGGCATTGCTGCCCTTACATCTGCAATTATCCTCATTTCAGTTTGCTCAACAGTTAGAAGATCAAGAACATGGCCCATATGAATCAAGAATCAATCAGATCATTGAGTTGGATGAAGAGAGAAGAGCCTCTCATCAAAGGCATATCAGATTTAGAGAGAAATTGAAGAGGTTGTTTGATAAGAAGGTCACTCCTAGAGCCTTCAATGTTGGAGATCTGGTTTTGCTATGGGATAGTAGGCATGAAGACAAGGGCAAGCATGGCAAGTTTGATGCATTATGGATGGGCCCTTATGCCATTGACATCAGAATTGGTGAACACACCTTTTTTCTCAAGGATCTAGATGGGGATTTACTGGAACTTCCTGTTAATGGCAGACATTTAAAACATTTCTTGGATTAAAATCCCCAAGTGAGGTATGCACAAGTTGTATATTTGTATAGTCTTTGTTCTTGCTTTGTTTTTTGCTGTTGGTTGGTGTGTGGTTTGCCCTTTTGTCCTTGGCAACCATTTTTGGCTGGTTTTCTCAGTCCTTTTTGATGGTAATTTTGAATTTTTGGGCTGCCCTGTGTTTTGACTCCTTGCCCAATGGATTTTTGGCACTTGGTCTACATTTTGTCTTGTGGCACTCACCGGGAGTGCCCATCCCCAAGCAAGAGACAATGTTGGTCCCATTATTGAGTTTTCATAATGTGCCTTAAATTTTCATGTCAAATTCTGCTCAGAAACATTTCATTGGACAATTTGGTGGTCTGCAAACTTGATTTTCTCCAGTTGAAAACTTTCAAATGCTCATAATGTTGTTGTTTTTCCCTGTTCTGAAATGATTTTCCAAATTTGCCCCCATTTGTGCCCTAATTTCTTCATTTTTATGGGTTGTGTCTTTTCTCCTTTGTCAAAATCGTGAAAAACTTGAAATTGATCAAATCCTAAATTTTTGCAAGTGAAATCCCAATCCCTAGGTCAAAAACAATGTTAAATCATGTTTCAATTGACTTAAAATCAAGAAATCTAGCATCCTTGTGAAGATTTTCGATTTCTAGGGCATCATTTGAATTTTTGACATTTTGACGGTCATACGGGCATCATCTGCCCATCAAATTCATCATCACAACTCATCGGCGACGTGGCGGGTTCCTATTGGCCATGGATATACGGGAAAACATTTCTAACTTGTCTCTTTTGAAATTTTGACAAAGGGAAAAATTTGATCCGTGGCTTCCCCTTGCTAGAGTAAAGTGCCTACGTGGCACATTGTGATTGGTCAAAGGATTGGCGGGTGGCGGGTTATACTTAGAAATTTTGCTTTCCTTTTGCAAAATGTTCAAAGGAACATTTTAGCCTGAAATTCCTCATCCAATGAGAAGTGGACACATGTCCAGGAGAAGCCAAAATGGGAGGGTGGGTTTTGAAATAACTTTGAAGTTTTTAACTTCAAATGGTAAAAGTAATTTTTTAGGCCGAAGTCCCACAACCAATGAAAAGAAGACACGTGTCCAAAAGAAAGAAAGGGAAAAGTGGGTTGGTGGGAATGTTTTGGATTTTTTGCCTTTGGAGGCAAAAAACTTAAAATCAAAAAATTGTCCACTTTGCCAAATACAAAGAAATGTGAATGGAGGGGTGGAGGTTTGGAGCTCGGGGTTACCATTGGAAATTTTACAAATTTCCGCAAATGTTTCAAAGACAAAATTGAAGGCGTGCTTCCATGGCCAATCCACATTGGACACATGGTGCATTTCAAGGAGGTCAAAAGGAGATTGCGGGCCCACAATGAGTTTTGAATTTTTCAAAATTTGGCAGGGAGGTCTGAAGGCAGAGTTGGAGGCGTGGCCCGTGGCAAATCAGAGGGCGCCACGTGGCGGAGAAGAGAGCGGGTGTTCGGGCCCACAGAGTGTTTTGAGAAAATTTTCCTTTTCTCAAAAGGGTTTTGAAATTCATGAAATTGGCCCGCATTTTCAAGTAGGGCCCACATGTGGACACGTGGCGGGTCCAGGGGAGAAGCGAAGATTTTTTGTAAAATTTTCCAAAGGTAAAAAGGGTCGCAAATGCATTTCTAAAGCATGGGAGTTCGATCCAGTCACGTTGTGACATGTGTCCCACCTCATTCAAAGGTCAAAAAGGTAGTTTTGAGCTTATTCCTTAAATGGCATTATCCACGTGTAAGGTTGATATTAAAAGTTGATCAAAATCAACGGATACTGTGCAATTTCATTTTTTGGACGTCATGGGAGCTCTAAGGAGCTTGGAAATCACATTTCTTCATCAAAATTCATCAAACCTTATATGATTTTGGGTCCCTTCAGCCTTCTGAGAACAATGGCACCATTTTCATGAGCTAATTTGATGATCTATGATGTTTTTAATGCATTTTTTCTTGGGCCCGATGTAAAAAATGTGAAAAGTGAAAATCAAAAGTTGTAGAGGTGAAATGATGAGGGAAAAGGTGAAAAATGATTGAAAAAGCATGTTGGCATGCCTGAATGAAAAAAACGTGACCCTGGGATGGATAAGAATCTGAATTTGTGTAATATTTTAAAATTTTTATGCATCCCTGGCAAAACTGCGAGTTGTTTTTCAAGTTTGATGTCATTTTCATGGAATCATGAGGGGTTTTTTGTAACAAATTTGATCCCTCAAGCATATTATTTGCTTGAGAAGCAAGACTCCAAGCTGGCATTAAGTATATATGATATTTTTGAAGAAGGAAAAGGGGGGAGAGAAAGAACTTAGAATTTTTCAAGCAAAAAACTGGAAGAAATCCATTTCTCTGGAGAAAACCGCCTGAGAGCCATTTTTCAATTCCACATTGCATCAGATTTCATCATGTTGAGTTGGTTTCAGTTGTAAAGCCATCAACAAGCTCTGAGATTGTTCCAATAACATTCCCCTACTGATGTATTTGATCAATTTTTGGATTATTTGGTGTTATCTCTTGGCAAAATTTGTATATGCTTGTGTTTTAGAATGATTTCAATTTGTGTTCCTTGCTCATGTTGCAATCTTGTGTTTAGGATCTCTTTGATCATACATGGTCTCATTTCTTGTTGATGGTTTGATGGCATTTGCAATCTTATATCCAAAAGAGCCTTCATCTGATAGAAGATAAATAGATTTAAAATCATTTTACTGTCCTTGAATCTTGAGATTATTTGTAAACTTTTGGGGGTACCTTAGGTCATAATCAAACAGGGATTTCTGGATACTTTGTTGATATATTTGCTTCAAGATTTTGTAGCAGGTTGTCAAATATTGTGTGGAAGAGTGCAGATATGGGCCTCCATTTGTGCACATATCCTGGTTGAAGGAGTATTTTAAACCTCTTGAAGCATTCTTGTTGTGTGAGTGTTACAAATTTCCTGTAAAGGTTCCCAAAGAAGTTGGTAATTCCTAGCTAGTCTTGTCTAAACATCTCCCAACAAAATTTCATTCAAACTAACTCATCCTACCCATACTACCCTTGCATTGCATTGTGTATCAACAAAGGAATACAATCCATTCACAAAAATGCACAAAGCATATCAGGATTTTATCATGTCTCTAGCAGCCTTAGCCTTGTCTTGAAAGCATTTCCATCATTTAGTAGTGACAAATCCTTTGAGTTTGAATAATGGATAATTGATCATGTTTTCCCAAGGCCATCTCCATACAATGGTGCAAAATACAAGGATATCTCCATCTCCTTTACCATACAAGGGCTGCAATATAGGTTCTCTTGCCTTGGTTGGTAGGCACAACCTAAAATAGTGAGGATCAGATCAAGATCCTTTTGAAGGTGCTATCCACTCCCTCAAATATTGAGTGCCAACAAGCTAGATAGATGTGCTCCCTGGCTACAAATGACATACAAATCATCTATCTACCCTTGAGTGTCTTGTGCAAATTCATGATGTTGTTCAAGTTGTGAAGGAGATTAAATCTGGATACCAATAAAAGGTCCATAATGGAGTGATGAAGGCAGTTTTGTGTTGATCTTATAGAGCAAGTAATATTTGATTATAACCCAAGAAACCGTCCATGAGTGATAGAATTTCATGGCTGGCAGTGAGATCAACTAGTTGGTCAATTCCTGGTAGGGTAAAATCATCTTTGGGATAAGATAGATTGAGGTCATAAAAGTCTGTGCAAATGTGGAGTCCCCTTATTGCTTTTGTGAAAGGAACAACATTAGAAATCCATTGGGATAGTCAATGGGAAGGATGAAGGAAACCAAGAGAATGTGCTAAAGTTATTCTTTGATAATAAAGAGCAATGTGAGGATGCATTTTCCGCAGCTTTTATTTTAAGGGTTTGACATGAGGAATGGTTATGATATTATGGACCACAATTTTTGTGTCAATACTGGGCATATCGGCATAGGACCAAGAAAAAGCATTTTTATGGTCCTGGAGGAAAGAGTTAAAAGATTCTTATTCATCAACATCTAAATATTGACCTATCTTTAGAATATGCGGGTCGTCCTGAGTATTAATGTTGATTTCAATAGTCAATTTATTCAACATGGTTTGCATCTTAGAGGGTAATGATCGATGAATATAAGAATCTTCACACCCAGGTAGGTGAGGATAGAATAATCATCTTGACATTGGATGACATTAATAGAAGGTGTATTGTCATCAATCATGTTTGGATACATGAAGGGAAGAGAAGATGGAACCTCGCCATTACATTGATAGGTCAGAGTTCCCAAGGAAATCATGTTTATGAAATAAAAAGTTAGGAGGAATAAATTCGGGATCTATAGACTCCGTGGGTGAAGATGGTGACATTGGTGAATGGGGTGGAGAAGGTTTTTCTTCCTTAATGAGGTCGACGAGTGGGCTTTCTTGGAAGGTGATGCAGAAAATCCAATGCCACTATGGTTGTTGTGCTTACAGGTGGTACAATGAATGACAGTATGGCGACCTTGTTCATAAAAAATGAAGCCAAAGCCTTTCCATGCGCATCGATGCATGAAAGTGTGAGTGAAGTAGTGATTAGTAAGATATTGGAGGTCAGATGAAAACCATCATGTTTGGGAAGGAGGTTTCAGTGAATAGGTAGCAGTGTCAAGTCCCCCATATATTAGGTTAGTGCGATGGTTGGGGAGGACCAAATGGTAAAACCTTGCCTATGCGGTAGTCATAACGAGGGTGCTAATGCAAGTTTCCATACTCTTGCGGAGTGACGAATGTGTTGATATTATATAGGAGGTACTCCCCCTAGAGTGAGGTGGTGAAAAACACCTTCTAAGGGATCGGTAGTTGATATGCGGGTAGCAGGGATAGATGATACATTAGATGATTGGGTAGGAGGGGTATCAGTCGGTTGGGAATTAGAGGGCATAGCTGTAGAGGCTATAGAAGTAGGAACATAAGAGTTAGATGTGGGAGAGGTGGTGGTAATATTGGTGGATGGGATCATGGGTGAAGGAGATGTGGGGCTAGTGGAATATGTCTTGACTAGTACAAGTACATCGTTGGGCCGGTATAACATGTTACAAGTTTTGAATGGCGACGGGTTGGTGGGGATGGTATAGTTATGTCCTTCATGTTGAAATTTTACACAGTGGTGTAAAGTTGAAGGGACATAACCCATAATGTGAATCCAAGGTCAACCGAGCAATAAGTTATATTGGAACTCCCTCTATAAGACATAGAATAGTTCTGGGATGGTGCAACGGCCTACGTGAACACAAAGGATAATGGTGCCAAGGGTGGAGGGTAACAACATCGTTGAAGGAGCACAACATAATGGGGTTATTATGCATATAATTAGAAGGGATAAACATTTGATTGTATGCATGGGAGGAGATTGATGTTAATGCTAGCATCACCATTGATCATGATGCATTGTATGCATATGTTATCGATATAGATGGAAATGTATAGGGCGGGATCAGGGTCATCTGATTGGAGAGGTAAAATCTCCTCATTAGAGAAGCTAAGGGTGACGACTTGAGGAGTGGGCACAAGGGTGGATGAAGGAGATGACTTGGTTAGCGATCCTATGTGGTGAGGGGTAATAGTGGAGGCCACTGGTGTGGGGTCATTGGGTTAATTTTTAATGGATTGTAAAACCTTAATAAGGGCTTGTCCATGGGATTCAGGAGTTTGGATGAGATCATACAAAGACATCTTTAGAGGAGGTTGATGTAATTGTTTTATCATTGCGTGATGGTTGACCCCGTCAGAGATTGGGTACACAGGTCCGCGAATGGTGATTTTGGGTGCAGGTGCAGATGGTATATTGGGCACAGGGTTGGTGTTTTTTCTTTTCCTTTTTCTTTTTGGGCGTGGGTGGCAACAAACCATGTTAATCTAAGGGGAGGTGGTAAATGGAGAAGGTGTAGGATGAGTAGTGTAATGATATGATGGGAAAAAACCTAATGGGGGGGAAAATCCTTTTGAAGTGCGTATGGCACACCGACATTTGGGTGGTTATTTGGCCAACTCTCTGATACGAACCATGTTGACCTCAAATTTTGGGGCTAGAAAAAAGGGTTGTGGGGGTAGAGATGCGGGTTGTTGAAGAAACAAAGGATGATGATGTGTGGTGACAGGTGAAGGTGGAACATGGTCCTCATCAAGAAGGTCGTCATTGTCAAAATTTTGTTCAGGAGGAAAAAGTTGGAGAAGAACGGTCTTTAGAGCCTTACAATTTTCTACATCATGTCCTTACACATGATGTAGGCACAAATCTTGGTTTAATAAAACCCTTTTGGTTTGAGTTTGAGAGGATCGTAAGGTCAAAGCGGTGGTAATATGATGATATAAGTCTCTAGGAGATTGGTTAAAATGTTGGCGTAGGACCTCGCTATTAGATCACAATGGGAAGTGAGTGTGGGTTTGGGTATAGATGCAGAGAATTGTGAGGGAAGATACTTTATAGGAGGAGGAATAGGTTAGCCCACTGGTTTGGTAGGCAGTGTTGTCTTAGGTTTTGATGGCATCTATTTGGGTAAAGGCATGGTAGAAGAGCTAGTGATGGAAGGTTTTGTTGGTTTAACTACCTTATTAGATGGTAGTGTATTCTTATCTTTAGGTTTCACCTTCTTGGGTAAAGGTGACATGGGGGTATGGAATACAAAAGGGAAAGCAAATGCTGGAAGAGGATGGGTTACCCATGAGGACAACAAATTTATGGTGGAAGTGGTTGGTAGAGGTTGGGTACATGACATGGGTTGAAGTCGTATATGCAAGGTTGGGGTTATAATAACTAGTGGAGGTATAGGTGGCAAGAAGTGCATGGGTGAGGGTAAGGGTGTTTGGTTTTTGGGTGAATGAGGTGTAATGAGGACTTGTGAGGTAGTAGTAGGTTGTTTAGATTTTGACTTGCCTTGGGTAGGAGATTATTTGATCAGGGTAGATGGATGGGGCCCTAGGATGGATGGAAGGGGGGAAGGTGACAAAGGTGTGGTAGGCGAGACTAGTGTATATGACCTAAAAGGTTTGGTTTTCCTTTTAGGCAGAGGGATAATGTTGGTGCAGGTTTGAGATGGTGCTGCTAAGTCAAATTTGATAGGTGGGTGAGTGAGTCTTGATGTCAGTGTGATAACCAAGGTAGTGATGGGTCTAGCTATAGATGAGGACATAGGTGTGGGTAGGATTTTAGGTTTTGAAATGGTTTTGGTTGCGGGTAAAGGTTTGGATGTAGCTAGAGATAATGAAGAAGAAGTTGTTTTAATAGGCATGGTCAGTGTTGATTTGGTTGCTAAAAATACCTTTGGGTAGATAGTGGAAGGATCTTTAGAAAATATTTATATTTGGGTCAAAAAGGGGAGACGAAGACGTCCCTAGAGTGTGGAATTATCAACATAATCCAAGAAATCATCTAGCCGTGAAAACGAGATTGTTAAAGAAGAAGATGGAGTTGGTGTGGTGGCAATACCTATAAAATATGTTTGTGAGACATGGAATTGGCTAGCCATGGATTCTATAGGTAAAATAGCTGAGATCATGTGAATGGGGTTCTAGGATGCTGAGGAGGAACTACCCCCAACAGGTAGAGGCATGTATGATGAGTATACCATGGGTAGGTGAGATAATAGGCGGGGTGATGTAGACTTCTCTCTTAGTGGAGAAGAAGGTGATGATGATTCTCCTATGGATGGGAAAATAAAAAGTGTTGATTGTTTAGTAGGTTGTGAGGTAGAAGGTGAAACGGTATTAGTAGGAGGTGTGATGGGTCATTGTATTGCTCCAATCATTTAACTGACATAATCTCATGTCAGTGTCATTCTAAACCAGGGTTGTGTCCTAGGAAGTATCCAATGGAGTTTAATGGAACCAGTTATCTGTTGGGTCTATTAGGGGTTGCTTAGTTTAGTGACTAATCTACAGAAATGCAATACAAATCTATAGAATTGAAATACAGTTCTACAAAATTTAATTTTTCACAATGAAAGGAAACTAACAACTAATCTTCTGTTGGAAAATGAAATGCACACACACTACTTTTAACAAATGAAATTACAACTGTATAAATGAAGCTTAGCAGAAAGTGAGATTACTTATTAACCATATTTGCATGATGGAAACATCTATTCTAAATGAAAACGGTAATGAATAAAAAAAATATAGTCAATCAAAGCATGCATGTAAGATTCTCAAACAACAATTGCAGTAAATCCAATCAAAGAACTGTATGTGTAAATGAACTCAACATAACCTCTTATCTCCTTGGTTGAGTGGGCCCTTGCTCTTCCTTGGAATAGAGATATTAACAACCTTTTATTCTCAAAACGTCGTGACTTTCATTAACTCAAAATAAGTTTCATAACATAGACAGTAGATAATAACGCCAAAGAAAAAACAAAATGCATATAATCTATATCAATATATCAAAATTAGTTCTCCCTATTGTTCTGAAGATGAAGTCTTCATATAGATACTGTTAGTTACAAGGCTTACCAAAACAGGTGGCATTAATCACCATCCAAAAAATACTAATTAAAATGCATAGATTTCTACGGGTAGTTAGGAACAAGCCCCAAACTAATAGGTCAACTTTGGTGGAAACAGTCTCCTGCCACTTGCTCTGAACTTGGGCTTCATAACTACCAGCAACATCCATAATTTCCTACACACATCATCACATTTTATCTCACAAAGATAGTTAGTAGGAGGTTCATGTGATAATCAGTTTTCATAAACTATAGCAAGGAAAATGCATCAAACCTACTAAGATATAACTACACAAAACATCCCCATGTATTAATAAGTCATATCAAAACAATATTTTTGGCTTGAAGAAACGATATCAATGAGCCAAACAATGCACTCATCATTTTTACCCTGACTTTACCTGTTGCATGTCCCTATGCAACTTATCTTCATCCTGCCCGCCTACCAAGCTGCTCAACGATGTCATATTCTTCAAATTGATCAGCATATTATTTTGTGGTGTTCTTACAGCCCTGAGTGTTGGAGGTAACCTCTACCCATGCTGTGAAACTATCATTTGACTGGGCCGCATTGTTCTACTAGGTAGTGAGAGGGCTCAAAAGGAGTAGTGGATATACTTGGAGGCCTACCCATTCGTCATTGTACTGTTGGTTGGTTTTCTCTATGGTTTGTCTTATAATGGTGATGAGGGCATCACCCCTGCGCATGCTCTAGCTCAAGTTTTGGGGAGATAGAACATCCCTACATTTCAAGGGTAGACTCAGAGTATCCCACCTCCTATCACATGCCTCCAAGCTGTCCCAAAGTTCTGCTGACTGAAATTTTCAAAATCCATGACACATTGAAGTAAAATTTGGGAAGTGTTTACCCCGACTCCTACCTGATAGTAAAGTGAATGAATTTTTTTTCTCAGAGCTACATCAGTGTGATGAGTTGGATGGATGTGGAACCCAATGGACTGAGCAGTGTGATTTGAAAATATCTATTTGCTGACCCCAGATGATTTGATTTCGTAGTGCAGACTGAAAGGCCTTGATTTGGAAATCACCCACAAATAATTGATTAAGAAATCAGGTACATTTGTAACTATCATGTTATGAAGGTAGAATTCACCAAGAAAATTTTGGATCTCAGGAGTACTGCACTTATAAACTGATAAGAAACTAGTGCCATTGGGAATTTCATGAGGAGCTTGACAACACAATTGGAACAACTGTTAGGAATAAAATTGTTCTTGAATGAACATGCTATATAATGGAGAGGGTTTTTTATATGATAGAAGCTTGAGGGCCAAAGGACAGACAAAGTCTAAAATAGATGTCACTTATTGGTTTTCCTCTTGTAGAGATTTCATTTCCCTTTTCAATTTTTGATTTTACTTCCTCAATTCTCTTTCCTGAAGGGATAACTGATGGAATCTATCAAAGATGTTAAGACTCTTATCACGCAGATGCTTCAAACTACTTACTTCAAGTTGTAGGGCAGTGATTTCCCGAACCTTCTCTACTGTTTGTTGTGTAAATTCAGTTTGCAGTAAAAGGTTTGTTTCTTCCATACCTCGCAATTAAGCTTTCAATAGTGCGATTTCCTCCAAATAGTCATGAGAAGATGCAGCCTAGGTTCCAAGCACTTCAAGAACCATAGGGTGAGTTTCCGTAGATGCATGAATAGTAGGTGTTGGAATGGCCAGGTGATCCTCCTCATGTTGTTCTTCCCAAATGGGGGTGGTATCATCCGGTAAAGTCTCTGATCGGGAACCACCAGACATCAACAATGAAATGAGCTGTCGAGGCTGTAGGTGCATGGAAGAAGATGAAGCCAAGGTGTACTTGCCTTTTGAGCCAGAAATGGAAGGGGATGGACCCTCAGGAGTGCCAAATGTGTCCACATGCTCAGGGACACCAACTGCCTCTGTTTGGTTGCGTGAAGGGAAAGGGTCTGGTGCAGAAAAGAGACTAGATTTCAATTGCTTTGGTTTGGACCCTTCTCCCATGGCAAGTCCCTCAAGCCTCCTATTTGGTCTAAAGAAGACCTGATGTGAGCATAATAAATTAATCAACCCCAGGTGTTTAATGACAGACTTGCCTCCACCGGATTGGTACTTCTGGAAAAATTTAATAATGGAGTCCATGAGGTATTCAGGTAGATTTACCCAGAGAGCCTGGTTAACATGTCCCTTCTTAAGGTGAATTATCATTTTAAGTGCATCACCACCCAGAACAGAGGCATGACCATCGCATATGAAATACCAGTTGACCTACTTTTCCATTTTGCTCCAGATTCTAGGTAGACTCATCCACCTAACACCATTCTGGATACCCAAGGGGGTCAGGAAGACTTCAAGGAATGCTTCCCCTTCATCATGAAATATAGCAAGTAGGCTTTATAGAGGAGCATTTATCATGACCTTCAAACCAAAGTTTGGCAGGACGAATAGGTCAGAAATGACCCGACTGGTAATCTCAACCTGTCTTCCACCGAATTGTGAACAAGTGGACTCAAAATTGTTTAGGAATTCCTCCACAATGCCTTCATCAAACCTTGAATTGGCGAATGAAATCCAGCCATCCAAAACCATGAAATACTTGTGAAAGCATGAAATTCCGAAGTAAGGCGTCCGGTGAGTCAGGCTCTAATTTCTTTCATGGTCCCATGTTGAAGTCGAAGGTGAGTAATACCAGGTAGCAGAAAGAGCCAGAAAAAAGCATACCCCCACTCCCTATGTAGTTACTGATAGAACTAATCGTGCTTGATGCACATACAACAACGGTAAGAAGTAGTTATAGAAACATTAATTTAAAATTACACCATATCCCTTTGGATGATGCAAAATTGAGCAAAGGTGGAGGTGAAAAAATAGTAAATGAGACTAGCCATCCATGTGAATTTAAGATATTTGAGGTGGCGTATCTCCCACTATTGAGGAGCATGTGCCACCCATCCTGACTTGAAGAATGTGACACATTCAAGGCATGCAGTGATTATGAGACATTACCCCTTTTACGCCATCATCCATAGAACCGGATTTGGAAATATATCCGAAAGAAATATAGTGATCATTTCATGATGGCGTAATGATGACAAATGTGTACATGGGGAAATGTTTTACATGGAAATATCGTTAGCAAGTTAGGATGCACTTACCCATGCCATGGTTTGTTGACTAATATCCTTAGATTCCTATGCCCTGCAGTTCAAGATGAAGTGTGATTAGTGGCTACAGAAATAATAAAAATTCTTGCATTTATTAAAAACAATGATAAGAAAAACTACTAAGGGAAGAAGATCAAATGCAGGATCATCTTCCTTTATTGAATTTGTAAGAGATTGATTACGCCATGTTCGAGGGGCAAAGAGCCTCCTCAACATGCATGTCCGTGCGTAATAGAATGTCATCAGTGAAAGTATTCTTATCCAGCAGTTGGTGATAAATCCAGAGCCTATGTCCGTTCACCAGAAGAGTCTATTTGTCTCCATCAATAGGTAAAAATGATGGGTCATTGTATTGCTCCAATCATTTAACTGAAATAATCTCCTGTCAGTGTCATTCTAAACTAGGGTTATGTCCTAGGTAGTATGCAATGGAATTTAATGGAACCAGTTATCTGTTGGGTTTGTTGGGGGTTACTTAGTTTAGTAACTAATCTACAGAAATGCAATACAAATCTACAGAATTGAAATACAGTTCTACAGAATTCAACTAGTCGTAATGAAAGGAAACTAACAACTAATCTTCTGCTGGAAAATGAAATGCACACATGCTACTTTTAACAAATGAAATTACAACTGTATAAATGAAGCTTAGAAAAAAGCAAGATTACTTGTTAACTAGATTTGCATAATGGAAACATATATTCTAAATGAAAACGGTAATGAAGAAAAAAAACATAGTAAATCAAATCATGCATGTAAGATTCTCAAACAACAATTGCAGTAAATCCAATCAAAGAACTTTATGCATAAATGAACTCAACATAACCTCTTATCTCCTTAGTCGAGTGGGCCCTTGATCTTCCTTGGAATAGAGAGATTAACAACCTTTGATTCTCAAAACGTCGAGACTTTCATTAACTCAAAATAAGTTTCATAACATAGACAGTAGATAATAACGCCAAAGAAAAAATAAAATGCATATAATCTATATCAATATATCAAAAGTAGTTCTCCCTATTGTTCTGAAGATGAAGTCTTCATATAGATACTGTTAGTTACAAGGCTTACCAAAACAGGAGGCATTAATCACCATCCAAAAAATACTAATTAAAATGCATAGATTTCTATGGGTAGTTAGGAACAAGCCCCAAACTAATAGGTCAAATTTGGTGGAAACAGTCTCCTACCACTTGCTCCAAACTCGGGCTCCATAACTACCAGCAACATCCATCATTTCCTACACACATCATCACATTTTATCTCACAAAGATAGTTAGTAGGAGGTTCATGTGATAATCGATTTTCATAAACTATAGCAAGGAAAATGCATCAAACCTACTAAGATATAACTACACAAAACATCCCCATGTATTAATAAGTCATATCAAAAGAGTATTTTCAGCTTGAAGAAATGATATCAATGAGCCAAAAAATGCACTCATGAAGGTGTGGATTCCTCCATGAGAGCAGGGGGAGATGAAGGGTACTCCTCTATGGGTGAAGGAGTAAAAGGGGTATGCTCCTCTATGGGTAGAGGGGATCATTCCAAAATTTCTTCAATAGATGAAGTAGCTAGGTTTCAAGAAATGGTTGGTACGATATCAAAAATTGCGTGGAATTTACAGACATTGTTGTTGCTGGATGAAGGTTCACTATTTTGATTAGACAATGGTTTATGTTTTGGGAATTTTTTTTAAAGATGTGCAAATTTTGATTTGTTGGTGCGTTCGGGTTGTCCACGACAAGGTCTCTATTATCTATCATCTTTTGGACAATGTTCTTAAAAGTTATGCAGTTACTATCGCTATGGCCTTTAACACGATGGTAATTACGGTAGTCATGTTCTTTATACCATGCAAGCATAGGATGAGCAGGATCAAAAATTGTATGAGGTCTTATGGGAGGAAGTGTAATGGCTTCGGATTTAAGAAGATTTTCCAAGATTGAAGAATAGGGATCTCTAATCAAAGTGTACTCCCACTGCTCCCATCAGAGTTGAAAGGCTTGGATAGGAGAAAGATTGGATGAAGTTTGGGCTTGATTAGAAGGATGAGGTGATCATGCCTTGAGGATTACCAAATTGGAATATCCTTTGGGATTTGAATATTTACTTTGGGGTTTTGAAGATGAAGAAGAGTCATTTGATTTAAATGGGGTGTTCTTGTTTCGTAATTGGATTTTCTTTTCTTCAATGGTGTGAATTTCTAGTTTATGTGCAATGGTGAATGCTTCATCAAAGGTTTGGAAGGTTTGTACTTGCAGAGTTGATGAGATGTGTCTGGCACAAGCTCTAGTGAACAACTCAATAAGTTCAATCTCAGGTAGCTGGAACGTTAATTGGTTAATAAGACTCCGCTAGTAGGAAATGAAATATATGATAGACTCATCTTCATACTGTCAGGTTGAATAGAGATCAGTCATGGTGACTTTCTTAGTAACATTGATTGAAAAATGGTCTAAGAAAGCTTGGGATACTTGATTAAAGGAATAAATGGAATGTCGAGGTAGTCCACTATACCAATCTAATGCTGGTCCTGTTAAGGACATTAGGAAAGTTCGTAGGAGCAAAGCATCATCGTGGGCGATTAGGTAGCACCCATGTTTGAACGACCACAAGTGTTGATGTGGGTCTTATTTACTGTTGAAGTGATTGAATTTAGGCATTTACCAATGCACAAGGTTATGGGTGAATGGGAATAGATGGATGGATATGCTCGTTACAAATTTAATCATAAGTTAAAGAATTACGAGGAGCCAGAAACAGATGCTTCTAAAGTTTGCATCTTTTCCATCATCATTCTAATGATACTCGTTAGGAGCTTGGGATGAATGGATTACCCCTGCAGAAAAAGGGAGTTGATGTTGAATGTATGAGGTGGGTGGTATGCTAGTGTATGGTGGTGCTGAGTATGAGAACTACGTAGTAGGAATAGATGTAGGTGGCATCACCTAGCCAGACATAAGCGATAGATGAGGTCAGGGGATTATTGGTAGTATGTGTAAGCGGGTGGAGTAGTCATAACAACTCTAGTGGTGATTAGGGGTTAATGATTGCGGGATAGAAAGGAAGAAGTTTTTGAAATGGGTGTAAGCTGCTGACACTGGAGGTGATTGCGATGCAATAGGTATATGTGAGGTAGCGGGTGCAGATGGGGCTATACTTAAAGTGGCTGTTGGTGGGACAATTGATGTCATGGGTGTGATAGATGACGTAGAAACTGTTACAGTTATAACAGCTAGTGGGATCTAGCTGAGCTACACCACATGTGGTAAAGTGGATGATGGTAGCGCCGAGCTGGTGCTAGCTGACGCAAAAGTGGGGGCAAGTGAAGGAGGGATAGATACGGGCATGCCGTATATTAACTATCCTGAGGAATCCTGGGTGAAAGAATGAGCAAGGTAGTACTGGAGGGCAACGAGATTCTGGTCAAGGAGTCTCGCAAACTCCTCATCATTAGTAGTGATGGCAATAAGCTGAAGTCGGATCGATAGGCAACAGGATGAATGGCGATGATGGACTCAGGTAGGAGTGCCTGACGGATGGCGTGAAATAACTAGAGCGTTATTTTGGCATCTTGGCTACGAGTCAACACCATGTGAAGTCAACGTATGTCAGGTGAACTGTACTCTATAAATGACACAGGGAACAACAAAGATTGAGACAAAAAAGATTTTGAGAGGGAAAGTTGGTAAATGTTTTGACTAAAAATCAAAATAGAGTGGCTGATGCCGGTTGCACTAACTAATGGTGGTTAAGGGATGACTGATGGTGGTCAAGGGTGACCAATGACGATGATCACAGGAATCTAATACCAGTTACTGTGATAAAACAACAGTTTCTGCAAGTGAGGCAGAATGTTGATGACTATTAGATAAGAAATTTGTATTTGATGGCTCTTATTAGAGTACAGAGAGTACAATGACACATATAGACTCTAAACAGAAGAGAAGATGAGATAAGTGTCCTCTGGGTAAACTGACCAAAATAATAAGGAACTGACACTGATTATATAAACTGATCACAGTCATATGTAAATCAATGTTGGTCGCTAGACTGATGTCGGTTACTATGAAATCTTAAGAATGATGAAAAATGGGGTTTTGTGAGTTTAGATTGGATGACTAGTCAACCTATAAGTTTGGGGATGATAAGATGAGGTTCTAACACACTCAGAGAAAGTCAAAATACTCCAACTGTGATGGAAAAGTGTGAAAGGCAAAAATAAAAACGAAGAATCGTATCCTCACACCTCAAAATGTAAATCAAGAACAAAGCTAAGGAAATATGCAGTCCTAAAAGTGAATTTTATGTTGGTTTTAGCTTATTTTATTTAACACTGACATGTAAATTTAGAATAGAGTTTTTGGTTGGGAAGCCTTCCTACGAAGAAGGAAATTCTAAAGGTGAGGTTTCAGGTTATGTTTTGGTGGGGGCGAGGCTGGTCGCTAATGGGGTATTGGACAAGAGATAGCCAGATGGGTGCTTACTATTAATCATATGATCATGTGATCGTTGACAGAACTTCTTCCAGGTGGGATGTTGTTTAAGAATATGTGTAAATTTCAAATTTGTGTAATTTGGGCAAATAGAGAGAGAGAGAGAAATAAGTTCTTTCTATGGATCAATTGTGTCAACCATCAACTAGGTATGACTTCCAGCATATAGGTTGACCTCATTTTTAACGTGAGCTATAATACAACAAATCCGAATGCAATGCAAGTGTTTTAAACTTAAAATGAAATGTGATATTCAATGTAACAAGTGATGAACAGGAAGATGGATTCTCTTTCACTAATAAAATACAAGAAGGAAGAAACAGTTCGTTTTAAGCACCAAATGAAAAATTCCATTTAGAAAATTAGAAGAAATGAATAGTACCAGGGAGAATATTAAATGTGTATTTTTTGAAAATAAAGAAACACAGAAGAAATTTTTCCCTATATGAATAAAATGCAATGAACCCAAGAGAGGGTCCCACCGAGCGTGCCAAAATGTTTCACCATTTGTCTTTAAGGATTTAGACGAAACCGATAAGGGTATGGGCCAAAGAGGAATACCTATTTGTGATGGTTCATTTTGAAGGTTCGTTGCACGCATTCTGACTTCTTGATCCAATGTTGGACTGTCAGAGCTTCCTTTTGGCTAGGAGGAACTACCTGAATTACAAAACAAGACCACAAAATAGAGATTTAAATATTATATGATAGTGGACTTCCTAGCGTATCCTAGATCCGGGAAGTGTGATACTTCCTAGAAGGCTGTCAATCCACTATGTTGATAAATCAATATAAAATAACTTAAACATGTGAGTAAAAGAATCTAGTGTCTAGTGTTCTGATTTGGGTGCCTCAGATTACTATTAGCATTGATCCATGATTAAATAGTAAAATACTATGCAGGTAGAGGTTTTGGGATGGGATTTTGGGTAGTGCAGGTGGTTTGCAGGTCAGAGACAGAGTCTTGGTAAGGTTGGGTGAGATTTTGGGTTGTTTTGTGTGTGATACTTAGGTTGCTGGTCTGGAACATAATGTTATTAGACATAGAGAATGACACCGGTTAAGATGACCGATGTTAGTTTAGGTAGGACCAATACCAGTTTAGGGTGACTGATATCGGTAACTGTGCAAAGTGGCAGGGAGTCAGGTGTAGGATGTTTGGGTTCTCTTCTGTCTTGGAAAAGAGAGTTGCAAAGGTATTTGTGGGGGAGGGTGAGGGTGACAAGTCCAAGATAGGTGTGGTAAGGTTTTGAGTGAGGTTTGGGGTAGGCTAACGGTTGAATTGTTAGGTTGGGTTAACAGTCACAATGACTGATATCGATTGAGGAGACCGATGTCAGTATAAGATGAACCAACCACAGTTAGGGTTAACCAGTGTATGAGTGATTGTGGAGAACTGGAGAGATGTTGTAGAACACAGTTTTAGGCCCTCTTTGTGATTACACAAAGAGTTTGGAGGGTGTTTGTGAGGTCTACGTGAGGAAGACATTTTTAGGATAGGTTTTTGTGAAGTTTAGGTGGGGTGTGAGGGGGGTGGTTGATAGAGAGAAAGCTAAGGGATAGATCTAAGTAAGGACAATGAATTGGATGAAGGAAAATAGAGAATACAATTGCAAGTGACAGAGGAGAAATCAACTTACTTGGAGTTCAGGTGGGTCCTGAATGCTTGTAGTGGTGGAGAGGTGGTTGGATGATGCTTGGTAACGGTTGATTTGTGGGAATGGTGCTCAGTGCTACAACAGTGCTTCCTCGGAATGCTACCATGGTAATGCAAAGGTACCTTCTTATCAATCTTGGTGCTGGTTATGGCTGTCTAGACGTGCGAAAGGGCTTTGGTTTTTGCTGGCACATGTAGATCTCCTTCGTTCCAAAGCTCGAGAATGTGGGCAACCTCCCAAACAAGGCTACCAAAATTGAATATAAGGTAACCTGACGACGGTTTAGGGTGACTGACGTCAGTTTAGGGTTGATCGGCAAAGTCGGTTAAGGTAGGAAATCCTAGGTTTACTAAAAATGATCCAGATCTTGGCAATATTTTTGGGCCAACTCACTCTATCTCGCATGGATCAAAACAGAATGTTATGTTTTAACGAGCAAGAATGTGGTTAAAGGGAGAATAGGCATATGATTTTAGGGTTTCACTAAGTCTGCGTTCATTAGGGTAGGTATGAATAAGCCTTAGTTAGTTATGGTGAGTGAATATTGAGTCCTAGTAAAGGGGAAATATGTCTAAGAATATGTTTGTGATGAGGTGTCTGGGTGAGGTGGTGGGGTGAGGTATCTAGGCGAGGTGGAAATTAGTTTAATCAGGGAAATTAAATAATGAATATTGTGAGGATGAGTATCACTTTAATTATAAATAATTAAACTAATATTAATGTGGAGTAAAAGGGTCATGGTTAGGTGAATATGTTTGAGTTGGCTATTTGAAAAGGGACCAAGGGGAGTGTGACCCAATTTTGGTGTCTATAAGGGTAACCATCTCCATTCAGGGTAATCGTCTCCAGTTACCTATAGGTGAAAGTTTATATTTAACTCATAAGAATTTAATCTAGATTTTGTTTTAAAGCTGATTTAAAGGTTGTAAATGCATAGCTAAGGCACCCTAAGTTTGTCTAAGCTTATATAAGCTATAAAAATAGGGTTAGAACATAAGGAATAAGAAAAGAGAAGAATTGATCTACCCTTGGTTGAAAGGATGAAGAAGAAGAAGAAGAAGAAGAAGAAGAAGAAGAAGAAGCAGATTGCATGAAGACAAGAGCTTTCATAGAGAGAGGTTGAACATGAGGAAAGTGTAGGTACACTTTTGGTGAGAAGATGGTATTATATTCAACTATATTTCCCTTGTATTATTTATCTCATGTAATAGCTTGCATAGTATGCAAAGCACTTAGTGTTTCTTCTTATTAGATCCACAGGTTGTGAGATATTTTTATTGCTTATTCTTGTAGATCCACATGTTGTGAGATCTTGTCTTATAGATCTATGAGATCATGATGTATTGTTGATCCATAGGAATCTAGTATTATAGAAGAAGTTGTCTTCATGTTTGCACATGTTGATGTAGTGATGATGGAGAGACTTATTTCTTGGTGTACGGTTATGGTGGCACATTGATAGACCCTTCTAGAGGTCTTGTTTCATAGTGGTAGATGCAGGGTAGCTTCAGATATGTGAGTTCTAGTGGTGTTTCAGAGGGACGATTATAGTGCACTCAGGTAGATCCGATTAGATATTTGGAGGAGACATAGGTGGTGGTATGGAGGAACAATTTAGTGTACTCAAGAAGATCTGGTTGGAGATCTAGAGGAAGAGATACTCTTGTAGAGATATATGTACTCTTATGCAGAAGATTTGGTTTGTAATCTCTTGTTATATTATATATATGAGATATCTATCTTTGGTGGACGTAGTCCACATCGGATGAACCACGTTACATGTTGTGTTATGTGTGTGTAATTTTCTTTGATTTTGATTATTATAGTTTATACTTCCTCTACTGTAGATTTTGTGGGGATTATTAGATCCGTATTTGCAATTTTTGGATTTGATATTCTATAGTTTCAAATGTTTCTACATAGACCCATTCCCAACAACTGGTATCAAAGCAAGGTTAGCTGGGTCATTTCAGAGCAAGGGTTTGCTTCATGGTTTTGTTAGTGGTTAACCGACATGTGCATGTGAGCGGGGTTTGTTTTTCCTGATGTGAAAATCACAGGAAGAGATTTAGTCTCAAGTGGGAACTAGAAGAGTAAGGTTGCTTGAAATTACAGTGATTAACATCGGTCAAGTGGGAATCGACATCGGTAGGTGACCATGGTCGGTTACTGGGAAGCATAGTTTTTAAACAGAAAATCACAAATCTAAAGAGATGGAGAGATGTAAGAAATGTATATTGTTTGCTGAGGTGTCCCTAGTTCTTAGAGGCATAAGAATGGTAGTCATATTACAGATCTGGTTATTGAGGTATGGTTTTATCTTGGTTTTACAGTGTATGGTTTAATTACACATGCATGGTTTTAGATTGCAGATCTAGAAAAAGAAAAGGAGCAGGTATGCATCCTTGGTGTAGTTACATGACCGAGATTAAGTAGAGAGGTTTGAACATGAAATGAAGACATGGATTCCATCAGAGAAGCATGTACTTCAGTTCAATTGAAGATGTATTTGAGTATCTTGGTGATGGTAAGGTGATGTGTTTCATCTTGGTGCAATTTATTTACATGTATTATTATTGTAGTGGTTTTGTATGATTTATATGCTTCTTGAAATGACTGGCTCAACTCAACTACCGGGTTTGGTCGTGGTAGGCACCTAGTGTGGTGTTCTATGCCAAATTGTGTGGCATTAGGTTCGTTCTAATAGCATTGAAATCTGTCTGAGAACTATGGTCAGTCACAGAGGAAACCGGTATCGGTCAGTTAATAGTGGTCGGTTTGGAGATAATTGTGGTCGGTCTCTATGACAACTTATTTGTACATGGTTTTTTGCAGTAGGAGAGGGAAGATGGATTTTTTGTCCTAGTTTGGAGGATCGAGTTTCTTTCATAGAGTCTACATGGTAGAGATAGTATAGATGACTCCATGGTTTAGATCAGAAAGAGAATGAAGTTATCTTGGTTAGTCCATTGATACTTTGAGTCAGGTATCTCTATATGATTCATGTTTTATTTTTTTCATTTGGAGCAACTAATATTATGTTTAGATAGTGTGCACAAATGTACACCATGGTTTTTTGGTGTTGTTTGAATTTTATTTCCCAGTTGGGTGGAATCTTTAGGACAAGGGTTTCTAGTCTAAGGATGATACCCTTAATGAAAAGTCATGATTAGACATAGTTGTAGGTAACGAGAAATTTTGAGTAGACATGGATGGAAAGAAGATGATTCACCTACTTCACAATAATTCTAAAATTCTATGATGTAGAAGTATTCTCAGAGAATAAAGGGAATCTATTTTATAGTTCTTTCATCTAGTTTTATTTTTCATTGACATATTAGCTTTTGAGCTTGGCGTTAAAGGAAGTGCGGGGGATTTTGTGTTTAGTGGGAGCAAGCCATGGTTGTTGGCATTGTAGGATTAGATACATGATGCACATGCAAAGTGAGAGGAGATTACTACTATTTAGAGTAACAGAAGGTAAAAGTTGGTTTTGGAGGGAAGTCATGACTTTGTAGGTATTTTGAGTTTATTACATGATGACATCACTTTTTTTAAATTTTATTTATAGTTCCTAGATATTCCTTAGGGAAGGAATTTGATGGTTGATTAAATTGGTTTTAAATGATAGAGAAATTTTTAGACTTTAAAGGGTGAAAAAAGAGAAAATATGCTAGCTATAGAGACCAGTGTTGGTTAGGGTTAACCATGGTCAGTCATTTGGTAACTATGGTCAGTTAAGTAGTGACCGGGGTTAGTTAGAAAACCGTGGCTGCTTTGGTCACGGGTTTGACAACAATTTTTATTTACCATTTTTAGATGGTGGCCATGTTTTGATTTCATATTGGTTGGTTTGTGTGATATGTTGATGACATGTATGCTATTATTTACACTTGGTATTAGTTTCATGGTTTATCATGGTTGTTTGTTATTGAAATTGATGAGAACAACATTCATATTCAGCTTCGGAGTTAGCCAATGGTAGACTTGGAGCTTCTGGAGAGCCTGGTGATATGGATGGATGTACATGGTGAGTTTATACATGTGGATAGATTCATTTTTGTGACTATATGATGATGGAGATGTTTGATTTGCACATCGATGCCTTGAGCATGAGTAGGGGATGTTTGTATTTCCTCTTGATTACTATGTTACTCCATGGGAGATGTTATCTATAGATGATTGTCTTGGACATGATAGTTGTTTATGCAGGGTTGGATTTTCATATTGCAGTGTTTGGATTCTTTGATTTATGCATGTTTGTGGATTGACCACCCACTATTACAGGTATAACTCATTTGGGTTATCTTTACCCAGGATCTTGTTTTGCTTTCACATATTCTAATTTGACTTGTCTTGGTCAGTTGCATTGGTGGTTGTATAGAGACATGGATAGATGGATGGAGAACATTATTGGTTTTACATGTATGGTTATAGATGTGATAGAGGCTCAGTACTTCAGTTTGAGTGGGAGCTCTTTCAGGTGTGTTATTCATGAAGGCTTATTACATGAGGAGCTTGGTTGGTTTGATTTCTTGATACCAATAATTGGTATGGTGATATGATTTAGTGGGAAATTTAGGCTTGGTGTCGTGGATCACTTGTATCTTCGAGCAGGTTTTGTGAGTCATGGTTTATATTCTTAGTTTTAGAAGATGGTTTTATCTTCCTAGTTTTATTAATGAGAGAATTTTTTGATGGATAGATAAATGGTCTTCACGTTGTATAGAGGATGATGATGTACAGGTACAGGTATAGGTTCAACAATTTATCTCCAAGTGGGAGATTGTTAGGATTGTGGAGCTAAATTGCTTCACAGTTGGCATTATTTACACCTTGCTGGTTTACATAGTAACTAGTGCTGGTTAGGGTAATTGTCGCCAGTTAGGGTAATTTTTGCCAGTCAGGGTAACCATCTCCAGTCAGGATAACCCTTCGTTGGTGAATTGTATGTGAAATTTTATATTTAACTCATGGGAATTTAATCTATCTTTTTTTTAAAGATTTGATTTAAAGGTTGTAAATGCATAGCTAAGGTGCACTAAGTTTTTCTAAGCTTATATAAGCTAGAAAAATAGGGTTAGAACATAAGGAATAAGAAAAAAGAAGAATTGAGCTATCCTTGGATGAAATAAGAAGAAGAAGAAGAAGAAGTAGATTGCATGAAGACATGAGATTTCATAGAGAGAAGTTAAACATAAGGAAAGTACAGGTACATTATTGGTGAGAAGATGGTATTATCTTCTACTGTATTTCCTTTGTATTATTTAGTCACATGTAATGGCTTGCATAATATGCAAAACACTTAGTGTTTCTTCTTGTTATATTTACATGTTTGTGTGAGATATTATCATTGCTCATTCTTGTAGATCCAAATGTTGTGAGATCTTGTATTACATATCCATGAGATCATGATGTATTTTTGATCCATAGGAATCTAGTATTATAGAGGAAGTTGTCTTCATATTTTCATAGGTTAATGCAAGTGATGGTGGAGAGAGTTATTTCTTCATGCATGGTTATGATTGCACATTGATAGACCCTTCTAGAGGTCTTGTTTACAGATTCACAGTGCAGTGAGAGCTTGGTTGCACAGTGGAAGATGTAGGGTAGCTTCAGGTATGTGAGTTTATGGTGGTGTTTCAGAGCCATGGTTGTAGTGCACTTAGGTAGATCTAGCTAGAGATCTAGAGGAGAGACATGTGGTGGTATGGAGGCATGGTTTAGTGTACTTAGGAAGATATAGTTGGAGATTTGGAGGGAGATATAATCTTGTAGAGATATATGTACTCTTGTGCAGAAGAGTTGGTTTGTAATCTCTTGTTATATTATATATATGAGATATCTATCTTTGGTGGATGTAGCCCACATTGGGTGAACCACGGTACATGTTATGTTATGTGTGTGTACTTTGTTTTGATTTGGATTATTATAGTTTATACTTCCACTACTATATATTTTGTGGGGATTGTTAGATCCGTATTTGCATGTTTTGGATTTGATATTCTATAGTTGTAAATGTTTCTGCATAGACCCATTCCCAACAAGCTTTCAAAGTTATCTCCAGATTGTTACATTCTTATTTGAGCTCATCTTTCACCTTTTCAATGGACTATTTTTCTCTCTCAATTTCATTTTGGACCTCAATAATGTCCTTGATCAACCCTCTTACCTTGACTAAGGATCCTTTTGATTGAATTATCCATTACCCAACCCTTTTTTCCAATCTTATCTACCTTTGATATGCATGATGAATCAAAACTAACTAGAACTAGAGGAGATTAGATTTGGTCTAGTAATTTTGATGAGGAGGGTTGTCAAATGCTCCATTTTTTCCTTTAGTTCATCCTTGGTGACCTTAGTTTCTTTAAAATTCTTGAATGCGTTATCCATGGTCACCTGTAGATCTTGTTATGCTCCTTCTGCAGTAACTTTCACAAGTTTTACTTTGATTATTTAATAATCAAATGTAGTTTATGCATTCCTTAGTTTTGTCTATAGTATGCATGGCGATCTCAACAAAATTATCCCTCAATGAATCAATGGTGATGTGCGAGAGTTTTTTGGGATTCTTAGATGCATGATAGGGGGCAGGAGTTAACATATTGAAATCGAAGGCTTCAATAAGGAAAAAATTATTTCTCTTATTGGGGGTTTGGATTATTAGCCAAAATGAGACTAAAGAGGGAGTTGTTTGGTGTGGTGGAGTTGTGATGATGCGGGGAGTACTCAAAGTGAAAGGTAATGTGGACTAAAATGGGGAAGGAGTAGAAAGTATAGCCATAGAGACTATTAAAGAGGTAGGGGGGAGAAGAAGGAATGGAGGAAAAGGTAGTAGATAGTGAAGGAAATTGGGTTATCCAAGGATAGCCCAAAGGTCATACTTATTCCTATTGAGAGTGGAGAAAGGGATGAAAAGATATGTTCCATAAGTGACACATGAGGATATGAGAGTGGAGAGGAAGATGTGGTAACCGAAGTTATCTAAAATGATGATGGAGGAGGAGAGGGAACATGAGGAGGAAAAGTGACTGGAGGTGAGGCAGGAAGGGACAAGGTCATAACAGGTACTAAATGATTGATGAGGAGGGAGGAAATTGGAAGTGTCTAGGAATCTTTGGTTTTCGTTGATGTTCCTTGTCCTTATTGATGAGAAGGGGAATCAAAATTGACAATGGTGGTGGATGGAGATGAAGAAGGGTGAGGATATTTCCCCCCTCTTCTAAAAAACCTAAAATTTACCTTCTGTATGAGCACCTCATCTTTTTCCTTGGCCTCCTAGGAGGGACCCACTTCTGATGTAGTGGTCTCTTTCTCTTTTGGGAAGTTGGTATAATTTTGTTGAATTTTGATAGAAAAGATTTGATGATTGGTTTAAAATAAAATTTGAGAAGGTTGATCCTTGATAGATGTGACCTCTTTAATTGACCAATCAATTGGGGGAAAACCTAAACTTTCCAATTTTATTTTCTCATAAATTGGATCCAAAACATCTCCATCATTGATTGTATCTTGAGGAATATTTGTAATGTTGTACTTAAGTGTTTCATTTAGAGTCAACTAAACATAATATTTTTCCTTATGCTTATGTCGGCCCTATAATCAATATATACATCATCCATCTCAAGGACATGAAATTTTAATGTTATGAGGCTTTTCAACACTACCCAATAATTGAAGCTAATCCTTAGATAGAAAGGTTTGATAGTTACTCCCTGCATTTAGGTGGCGATATTATTTTCCTTGATTGCTGATGTACACATGTATCTACTAATTGATATCGGGAAATGAGTTCTTACCTTATAATTTTTATTTTAGAACTTGTGAATGTCCAAAAACTCGTTGACCAACTCTATTAGAATCCACTTATCTCTCAAAAACCTAGTAATAGATATGAAGAACCTTTAAATGCCCCAACTTAGATATAGGTGAATGTTGGGTATTGGAGGAAGATATACCCTAATGAGATACAACATTCCAAGTTACATTTGTACACAAAAACATGGAAATATATTTGTCTAATTTGTAGATGATGTCATAGTAAAAGGCATCATTCACCCTCCAGAAATGACTAAAACTTTGTTTCAAAGACAAATGGGGGAAGAAATCATAGATGCAAACTTCTTCTCATTCCTTGTGTGTTCAACCTAGGGTATACCCTCATCCTTTTTGTTGCATAAGTGACATACGATGTCATGTTAAATTTCCCTGTTGTATGTAATTATTTTAATTTCTTCATCACGGTGTCACTGATGAAATCCCCAATCTAAAGAATTGTTGATTATTCCTCATGATGATGAAAATTTGGTACATCATTCCTTAGAACTATTTTTCCTCAAAAATCCAAAATTTTACTTAGAAGTGTGATAGTATCATTGATCTTTGGGATGAAATCATTCTTGGGTAAGGTATTTAGAAATATACTAACTACATGTTTAGGTTTCAAGAGAAATTTTACTGATGTGTTTAATGAAATATGGTTAATTTTCATCCCATGCCTTTTGATACTTCTTGAGGTTAGTATGTACAAATTAATTGAGGGTTAAAAACTTTAGGAGTTCCTAAAAATATTATGTGTCCAGGTAGATTACCACTTCTCCATCTTGATTTTTCACCTCTCTAGAATAAACATTATAGTGACTGGAAGCTACAAGAATGAACTCTGGACACTATGCAGAGATAGATAATGCCATGGAAAGAGGTAATTTGTTATTATAACTTCATTGGATCCAAATTATATTTGAGGTATTATTTACTCTATTCTAGAATTCCTCCGTGTCTCTATGTCCCAATTTTTTTAATCTCTTTTGTCAATATTGGAGTTGATGTTGGAAGGGGGAACAACCCATTGATATTTATACTTTAGATCATTTCCCCATCTGAATGATTCTAATTTGGATTTTCCTTTTCTTGATTCAGACATTGAAGGATGAATTGGATAAATTTGTCTAAAATTTATGAAAGCCGAGACTTGCTCCCTTAATTGCACACTTAGAAGTTTGAAAAATGCCTTTTTCAAGGTTATGACCTCGCTTAACACCTTGAGAAATCCGATGCACTAGGCAAAACCTTGGTAATGTTTTACACATTATAAATCCTAACACATTGTGTGGAAACTTATTTTTATTTTACACCATACAAATCTCTACACACTGTTAAGAGATTTGAAATTGTCTTAAATTTTTATCGATTTCTCCAAGTATTATGAAACATTGATTCATATATTTTCATAATGTCAGATAAGTTAAAAATCCTGATAAGCTTATGTCAGGGTTTTTAAAATTTCCAATATGAGAAAACTTTCAACTTTAGGTTAAACATGGATTTGGCAAGACATATCTAACTTTATTCTTATTAAAAAAAAGGAAAACCCTTTAGCAAAAAGAAGAGGGGAAAGCCAAGAAAAACCCTTTCAATTCAATGAAAATCAAACGAGAAGCTAAGTAGGAAAAACATACTTAATTTTTTTAAGAAAAACCCACTAGATAAATAAAATTTATCAAAAAATGAGCTGGGTTTAAATATAAATCAAAGAAAAATTCCCAAATCACCAAGAAAAATGAAGTTAGAGTTTCAAGAGTCAAAATTAGGTTATAATTCAAATTCGAATAGGTGAAAATGATGTGGAAAATCTGATAATATATAACCCAAAACACAATTACATGTTTTATGACACATGTGGAGATTTAAAACTAACATGGTAACTAATGGGTTGACATAGGGGTGATAATTGACCACACTTGACATGATATGTCATTTTACTATTAGATCCCGAAAATTTGACACAAAGGGTTAAAAATGTATATTGGGTTTCACCATTTGGAATTCATGGATCATATGAAATGTGTTTATCAACACATGTTCCAATGCGAGAAACCCCCAAAAATTTGAAAAATGCCTTTCAAGTTTTAAAGTTGGGAAATATAGGACATAAAACATGCCAAGATGCTAAGATGAAAACATGCCAAGATGCTAAGATGTTCTGATAACTTGAAAGCTCGAAACCCGACACAAAGAGATTGTTAATTTTTGAGGATTAGGGTGCACATAACATAACATATAAAAAGGTGAGGGAAAAATTTAAGGCCCTCAAAGGTGAAAAATTGATGGGTTATCCAAATTTATAATAAACTCAACTTTAGGATAAAGATGGCTCTGGCTTGGGATTTCATTTAGGTTATGAATAATGCAAAGGGATAGAACCCCAGATCTTACAAGTGCTTATCCATTTGGGCATGGATTCGAAGATAAGAGGAATAAAGAGATACATGTACAAACAAAGTAAACACACAAAAGTAAAATAAAACACTGAAAGTAACCAAACGAACACATGCCAAATGGAAAGGAAGACACAAAAAAGGGAAAACTATGATTCAAGTAAGGGAAAATTTTCTCTACTACTTGAATAATGTCAGAAACTTCCCACTATAAGGAATTGGGATATGTGATTCATCCAAGTAGGATAGATATAAAATATTTTCTCCATACAAGAAACATATCTTGAAAGGGCCTCTCCACAAGAAGTCAAATTTTACTTGCATTCTTTTTGGCTCTCTTATTTTATCCCACAGAAATACTAAATATCCAACATGAAACATCCTACTATTCGGAATTCTTGTCAAGGACCTTTTTAACCTTTTTCTAGTGCTTTGCTATCCTATCAGCCTCCTTGGATATTTTATCATCTAATGTTACCAAGTACATGACTCTCTTCTCAGTAGATATTTGAAATGAATCATATGTAATTACTTTAACCACCTTTAAATCTAGTAACTATAGAGATATTGGAACATTATAATCAATGTTATACAGGAATTGAAAGGCGTACATTCTTACAGACCTTTTAGGAGTGATACAGGTTACCCATAATGTATCATACAAGGCCTTGTGTGATTTTCATCAACAAGCTTCCTAATTATAGTCACCAAGTTATTGTTTCTTGATTCCACCTTACGATTTCCTTGATGATATAAATCATTGGTATGATCCAAGGTGATCTTATATCCATAATGGAATCTAGCGAGCTTATAAGATGAGAAATTTTATGCATTGTAGGCTACAATATTATGAGGAATAATAAGCCTTACTATAATTTTGTCCTTGATGAAGTTATAAACAACTTCAAAGCTAGCATGTTTCATATGAATGGATTATACCCACTTGGTATAGTAATCAGTTACTATTAGGACATAACTATGTCCAACAATAGACAAAGAGTTCAATGCACTAATAAAGTTGATTCCCCATTGCTGAAAAAGGTTCATCAATCAACATTAACATGAAGGGAATTGTTTCCAATTTAAGATGACAAACAAATTGTTGGCAATGTTCACATTTTTCTGCCCATGTTGATGCATCTTGAAATAAGGTAGGATAATAATACCTTGCTCATAGAATTTTGGGATAGGTAATAGATTCCAAAAAATGACCTCCAAAATCCAAGTTATGGTAAGCTTCTAAAATATTACCTTGCTGATATTTATCCACACAATGGAGAAAAAACCCATCAATACCTCTTTTATACGTGACATTTTCCTAGAGAATGTATTTAGCTGATCTTAGCTTCATATTAATTTTTTCCTTTGAGCATAAATGCTCAATAAATTATCCATAAGTGAGGAAACATGCAATATTTGAATACATTTCATCTGTTGTGCTAAAAAACAACACCATGGGAAATTATTCCTTGTTTCCTCTTTCATTGTACATTTCTTCCATTGGGTTGTTCTTAATAATGAGTTGACATAAACCTGTCCCACGTATAAGTCTGGTAGGTTTTATATATAAATCATAGTCTTATAATTTTGTAATCCAGTAACCTCTTTGACATAAAAAATATTGTTAAATTAGGATGGAATTAATTGTAGTGTCAGGAACTAGCACTAATGTGTGATAGTTGAAGATGTAATATCTAAAATGTTTCATTACCCGAAACATTGCATAAGTGTGTTTCTCAATCCGTAAAATCATAAAAGTAGTAGGAGACTTAACTCCTTCAACATTCCTTTAGATCAAGATGACATATATAGTATGATCAAAGGAATAGTTGTACATGATGGAATAATTCTAAAAGTCTAGACATACCAAAAAAAGAACATGCATGATGGCTTCCTTTCTATCATTGAAAGAATATTTTCCATCAGTGTTCTAATGGAATGGAACCTTACCCTTCATCATCTCCATAATATGTCAATTCCTTTCAGTGAAATTAGGAATGAACCTCCTTAGTAAATTAACTTTTCTAAATAACGAATCCACTTCGGTCTTACTCATAGAAAGATTGATATTTTATATATCCTTAAATCTTTTATATTTGATCCTTGTTCCTTCCTTGGTCACAATATGTCCTAAAAACATTCCTTTTGTGACTCCAAACATAGATTTCTTAGAATTCAAATAAATCCCAGGTTGATAACACCTTATCAACTTGCTCCAAGTGATCATGATGATCTTGTTTTCTCTTAGAAAATACTGTTAAGTTATCCAAGTATATCAAAATGATCTTCCCATAAGATCCTTAAAGGCCATGTCCATCGCCCTTTGAAAAGTGGTTCTAGTGTTGACCAACCCAAAAGACATCCTTTAGTATGTGAAGGTACCCCAAGGAGTAGTGAAGTTTGTTTTGTGTTGGTATTTAACAACTACTTCAATTTGATTCATCCCAAAAATCCATCCAACATAGAAATAATTTCAGAACTGGTCACCATTTGTAAGACTTGATCTATAATAGAAAGGGGTAGTTTTCCTAAAGAAAAGCATGGTTGAGATTGTGAAAGTCTACGCAAAAATGAATTTTTATGTTTTTTTTTCACACCGAGACAATGTTAGCAAGCCACATAAAATGATGAATAGGAAATATGATCCTTGCATCTAACATATTTTAGATTTCTAGAAGAATCGTATAAGATATATTTAGGTTATAGTGACACTACTTCTATCCATAAGGCTAAGCATCACACTTTAGATGCATGTTGTGCTAAACATATTTTGGTATGAAATATTTTAGATCTGTATATGACCAAGCCAAGACAAATATATATTTCTTTAATAAGGCAAAAAATAAGGAAAATTTTAGTCGTGAATTTTTGTAAACTAGCAAATATTAGGGATTTTGAAAATTGGAAATGGCAAATTTTTAGTAGTCGGTGGCCACTTACTTTGCCTAAAATTTCCACCGATAAGTCATTTGTATGGGTAAGTTTGCCAACTATTTATATGTAAAAATTAACTTATGCATGTATTCTCTGAGGTATAATGCATAGCTTGGGGGGTTGCAGGGGGTACCCATTTAATACAGACATCCAAAAAAGAGAGTCTATCCGTCCAACTTAAGTAGGATGGAAAACCATTATCTTCTGTCTAACCTAGGTTGTATGGTAGATGATGGATTACTTCCCAACATGGGTTGGATGGTCATCCATTATCTATCATTGTAGTCATTATTTTACCCTCAATAATTCTTTCTAACACCAAGTGCACCGACCTATCATCTTGCATACATTGGGCACTCACTCGAGGCACACACGGGTGCCAAGCCCCTCCTTTATGTGAGATTTTCAAGAGAGTTATGCCATTAATGGAGGATTATTTGTAGAAATAGAAGTACATTCACTTACTTTAAAAGGTATAAAATGTAACTAATAGATCTACACATCAATACATCACAAAAGCTAAATAAACATTGCACGAAGCAAAAGAAATCAGATTTGAATCATGATAAGCCAAATAACATGAGGGTTTACACCCATAAACAAGATGTACAAAATATATCCATGTATAATGATTTAGAAAGAGTCTTTGGCAGATATACTACATTTAAAATGGTCATCTCAGACCATACACATTAAATGATAAAGATCCGACCCCTGCAAACTAATCTTACCAGAGATCCTAACTATACTTTTCCATTATGGCCCTTGTTATAAACCCAAGTACTCATACATATGATTAATGGTATCCATGCAACCCTCTAGCACTAAGTACTCTAAACCCTAGCACCATGAACTCCAAACCATTAGCATTTCCTAACATATTTGTAGCACCTTATTACCATCCTTCTCTCTGCCTCCCTTCTACTATCTCTCTCTATGTGTTTATGCATTCTCTATGTATTCTCTATGCATCCCCCCTGCATTCTCTCTACATTTTCCTCCGGTTAGTGTCCCAAGCACCTGTTTAAATAGGATCATCGACCACCACCATGACTTCTCTTCTAAGCAGATCGCGTGCCAAGTGTCGATGTGGTCCTCCATTGGCAAATAATTATCCTTTTTGCAAACCTTCCACTAACTATAATGATGCCTCTGGGAAAATTCTTTGTGTGGAATATCCTTTTCTTGACCTCCAAGGTTCCAGGTTGACACCTCATCCACTCATTATTCCTAGTCAAGTCCTTAAATTTTTCCTCAAGTGACTCTATGATGCCAAATACGGCTAAGTTCTTTAAATCCTTATTTTTCCTCCCCCCCACGCCCTGGTTTCACTTAAACCCTTCTTAAACCCCTTTTTACTTTGTGCTTTTCCCCAAGTTCCCTTCTATCTACTATTCCTTATTCCTGTGTGTGCGCACCTCTTGGTACTTAGCCAATATTTTAGGGTTCAACATCACCCCACACTACACCATGCTCTCCATCCTCAGAAACATTCTGCTTCCTAAAAGAATAAAGAACAGAGGTATTGAAACAATTAAAGAATGAAAGGATGGAAAAAAGGGAAGAATAGAAGAATGTGCTACTACTGCATGAGGAGTGGGAACTCCTTCTTCATGGATGCCTCAATCTTCTCCCATGCATCTACTTCTCCCTATGCCTACTAAAGTAGGTTACCCACCATTGCACTTACTTCATCAAAACTAAGTTTCTCGCTCTTAGCTTTCAACATATCAATAATGATTTCTAGATGCTAGCTAAGATCACCTAGCGCATACATCCTATGAGAGAATTGGGGGTACAGTTCCTTTAGCTTATTCTTAATCGAACCCCACAAGGTCTTGATTGCTTCTAACTTCTTCTCAACTTTGGCTAGGATATTTTCATGCTCTACCATATTGCCTTTGTGATTTTCCTGAAATTATTTTAGATCTACCTCATGTGTATCAACCAATATGATTACTACCCTATCCTTTTTGGCATAGTTTTTAGACACGGCTTCAACCATCTGTGTGATGTTCTTTACTGCAGTAAGGAGCTCGGAGTACTAAGTCATTGTCTCCCCAATCTTCAACTTTTCCTACTCTTTATGGTGTGCCATCACCTCCTCTACTAACTCTAATACAAGTGGTCACCTTTCCATGGTGAGGATGTGGGTCAAGTACTCCAAGAATTACATGTTTGAATTGTATTTATGCTTAAATGGGGCCCAGTCCAGGTGCTTCAAGATAATGACATCCAGAATGGCCTCTATCTTCTTATGGATTTTGTGCACCTTTTCCTTTTCATCCCTCAGCTCACGCCTTAACTGGGCACTGATCAATTTTTTCTATTTTATCTCTTTGTCTTGGTCAATGATATCTTCATTATTTTTCTCAAGCTCTTCCTCCAAGACCCTTATTCTATCATTTCTGCCAAAGATTCTTACCTTTACCTCCACTGATGCTTTGTTGAGCACATTACAAAATTGCTCATAAGATAGTTGTTGGGAATTTACCAGATTGTTTAATCCCTTGGCATCTAGTATCTTCATTAATGCATCTTGGTTTATGTTGAATTCGGGTTCATCAACGTGGGAATCAAAAGCCCAAGATAGAATTTTTCTCGTGCACGGGTACGTACCTTCTTCATCAAAATAAGACCAAGCAAGGAGTTGGTTTATGGGCATGGTAATTTGGAAGTGCACGTGTAGTACCTGCTTGGATCATTAATGTAATTAATTTCTTGTTCCTACACTGCTACTATGCCCTTTCCACCTATGCATGTTGCCTTCGGGAAGCTTACTGCTAAGCTGGGGTCTCTACCTATGCTTCCATATTCCTTTCCCACACTTTCTCTTTCCTTCGTTTCCTTCAGCACTTCCTCAGCACTTCACTCAACTTCATGCTCCACCAATTGTTGGATAATTATTTCCACTTCCCTCTCTATGGTATTATCCATCTGCGCCTTGTTTGGGGTCAGGGTCTCTGATTCTTCATGTTTTATTCCTTGCTCCCCCTTTGTTGTGAGTTCCTCCCTTGTTCTCATACTTCTCTTCATTTTCTTCTTCCTATGACTCATGTACATCATACACAAGATGATTATGAGCCTCTTCACACTCTTTATCCTCTTCATCACCCTTGTCAGCCTCCATGCTTTTTGTTTCTCCCGAGTCTGACCTTTTTGTCACCCTCTACTTCTTCCTTATTGGTAAATCCAATTCAGGGGAATTCTCTTTTTCTTATTTCTCAAGTGACTCTCCCCTTACCGATGAATCTTCCTTCTATGGTGAATCTCTTCTTACGGGAGACTTCTTCCTGTGGACGTAAGTACTTGTGCCTGTGCATGACTTTTGTGCCCCTACTTTCTATACTTTCTACGTGCTTGATGAATTTTCTCAATAATATATCCTCTATATCTTTTCCTTTTCATATCCTTCTTCCACATGGTGGGGTCCTCAAGAATGGAGACATCATCTTCAACATAAGCACCCTTTTCATACTTAGGCCTTATGCATAAATACAACCTCATTACTGTCCTCCCTACAATAAGTAATGTTACTGGTTTTAACATGTGCACGTCATGGGAGACATACTTCTCCACATAGGCACACTTCTTAGGGTGTACTAGTTTCATGCACAGCTTGTGATTGTCTTGATCTACTACACTTAGATCAAATTTGAGTTTCTTCACCTATTTGAAATGATTGAAACCAACTTGGAAGTACTGCACTCTGAAGGAGAAAGGAAACTTACACCAAGAACTCTTAGTGCCATCTATCAGAGTAAATATTCCAATGAAAAAATGCTTGGATATGGAAAAATCATCTTCTCCTTGCACTAGTGAAGGAAACTATTCGGGTATTCTCCAGTCAACCCTGAATGTGTCATGCATCAACTTATACCATTTTCTAGGTGTGCCTTATGAGCAGCCTTCATGGTGTCATAGGTATAGTGTTCAGACCTCTTGGCGGGTGATGGGTCCTCATATGGGTATTCCCAAACAAACTTATCCAACCCATAGGGCACTCCAATCTTTGAAAAGATAATGGTGAGGAGGACATTACCAAACATGATATTCTCTCCGTCACATGTAGTGTATATGATCTACTCTGTAATGAAAGCTAAGAGGTTATAGATGGTTCCCTCTGAGATCTTACAACACAAATTAAACCAAGACTTGTTGATCCATGTCCATCTCTCTTTCTCATTCATATTTGTAACTAAGTGCATGGTTATCCTCATCACCAGGTTAATAATTGCAGAAATTTTAAAGTAGCGCAAATCCTTCTTGTAGTAATAAGCCTCAATGGTCTTCTTAATGGATTCCTTGTCTTCCAAGTCATCATCCAATGAATATCCTTCACAGATAAGGCCAATGAACTTAGAAATTAGATAGGGTTTATGCACATCCTCTAACCTACAAAATAGAAGTGGTATTCATGCATGTGTGACATTAACCATTGGTATAGTCGCTCAAGCTTTCTGAAATAGGGAAACTCGTAGATTTGTAACAACCAAACTTCTCCATTTTTACCTTTACCTTGTCATTATAGATGTGAATTCCATCTGGTGTCCTTTTCATGTAGGGAGAACCAGTTCTAGTGTCATTTCATTCTCTATGGTACTCATGTAATGGTTGTAATCACTAATAGCCATCTTCATGACGTGAGATACCCATTCTTTACCAAGTAATACGTCGTCTGGGTAATTCATTTCCATGTACCATTCTTCATTGAAAACAGTAGAAACAACTTATTTTCCCTTTCTCTTTCCCTTATATGGTGAAACATTTTTGACTTTCCTTGGTTCCATTCCTTATTCGGGTCCTTAAAACTTCTTCCTCTCTCTTGGTCCTAGGTCTGCCCAACTTTGTGGCTTCACTCCTTTTTGAAAATTTCTTCAAACCCCGTGCCCTAGCTATGTAACCCTAACTTGGAAAACCATTTTTCCATAAGATGACATAACACCCATGGGATTCTTCCCAACAAAATTCTCCACTTACGCCCATGTACTTCTTTCCACTTCTAGTTTGCTGATCAAATTAGCTATGTACACAAATCTTCAAAACTCTTCTCAAACTTTCTTCGAAAGGATGCCCTAGTTAGTGAGAACTCTTTGATAACTTAAAACACAAGGTAGAAAATAATGCTCCCTCGATCTTCTATTTATAACTTTTGCATTTATTCACAAAAAATACCATACCACATACCAATGTAAATTTTCAATAAAGGCAGATTGTTTTCCAACACCATCCTTCAATGCTTTTCCTCCACACTCAAGCCTACACGCAAAACTTTGGTAACCTTCAGGTGCATAAAAACTCCTTACTAACCATAGATCCTTACACACGTGTGTACAATGCCGAAGACATTCTTACTCCATGTCCTAATCTTGGTTCATGACATCGCCTACCTTATGTTTCTCCTGCACTTTTTATTCTTGTACATGGTTTCTCAAAGCCTTTTGACACCAACCTCCCCTTATGTTCACTTTTTCCGTGTGAGATCTTCCAATCCACGTGTTTTTGATTTTTTTCTTTCAACTTGGTCCATCCACCACCATAGCTTCTAGCACTTGTCACCTCGCTCTACCCCACGCAAAAATGGATGCGTGGTCCTCTACACAGAATTTATTTTGAGAATAATATGTGGCTACTAGCACAAAAACACACACAAAAAAATAAACAAGAAAGGGAAATAAAAAGAAAAGAAACAACATCGAAGAAAAACCTAGGCTAACTGGAAATACTACCTTATTTATAAAAAAGAAGAAGAATTATTTATAATAGGGCTTCAGCCTACTCCCATTGAAATGGCCTAACAACCGTGTATCATCTAGTGCATGTAATTAACAAGCACTTGAATAAAGTATAGAGGATATAATGTATGGGCCCATCAATGGACTTTGAATTTCCCAAGATGGTACAAAAACTTGGAATCATACAATAAAACCATCTTCCCAACTTCAAACTGGTTTTTCTTGATGTGTCTATCATGCCATGCCTTCTACATATATTTTTCTATTTTTTGACTCTAGCGAGAAATATCTTGCCTCTCATCTAACTGCATTAACTTATCAATCCTTTCCTCAAGTGCTTGTTCATCATCTAACCATCCTGTATGTGCTATACACTATGATGGTAATATGAATTCAATAGGTAACAAAAATTCCACACCAAACACCAATTGAAAATGTATGGCATTGTTCAATTTCTTATAAGTAGTCTGATATGACCATAACACAACTGAAAATTTATCATCCCAATCCTTTCTTCTCACAATACAAATATTGGTTAATGTGTGATTCATAATTTTGTTAAACACCTGAGTAGTCCCATTAGCTTGTGGGTGATAAGGGGTAATATTGTGGTGGGCTACCATGAATTCAGCCAGTAATATTCTAATTGTCTCATTTAAGAAATGAGTACCCCTATCACTTGTTAAGCTTAGCGGGCATCCATATATTCTGATTATATTTTCACACAAGAACCTAGCTGCTGTGAAATTCCTAATAGGCATCGCTTCTACCCACCTTGTAAGGTAATCTATGTATGTAATGATATAACATGACCCGTTCTTCATGCGACTAGGGAAATAGGGCCTACGAAGTTAGTTTCCCACTTCTTGAATGGTTTTGCATTGGAAATCATTCTTAATGGCATTTCATCTCTTTTCCCTAGTTTACCAAGGCATTGGAATTGGTCACAGGCCTTGCAATACTTGATACAATATTTGTAAACTGTTTCCCACCAAAATCTTACTAGAAGGATATTGCATGCGGTTGCATTCCCTACGTAGTGTCCTCCTACAGTTCCACCATGTGCTTCCTCCATGATTGCATTACACTCATGCTCTAACACACACTAGTGTAAAACCTCATCACGGCCTAGCTTCTATAAGTCTACACTAATTATCATGTAGGGTGCGACACGTATGGATAAATAATTCCTTTCTAAATTCTTCATTCCCTTCGGAGCCACACCCATTTTGAGAAACACAATAATATCTTCCAAGTCAGAGGGCGCATGTCACAATATAAATAGTTACACATATGACATTGTATCCTCAATGCTCTATGTGTCCTTCCCTGAGTCAATCCTTGATAAATGGTCAAGCCCCAAATTACTCTTACTTGGTTTTACAAAAACCGTAAACTTAAACTCTTGAAATAGTAGGACCCATCGACATATGCACCCTTGTATAAAAGGATTGTTTACTAAATACTTCAGTGTCATGTGGTCCATGTAGAATATAAAGGTATTTTATAATAGATATTTCATGAATTTGTGTAGCACGTAGATCATTGACAATGCCTCACACTTAGTAGTAGTATATTTCTATTCTTATGGGGTTAGCTTCCTACTAGAAAACCACAAGGGGTGGTCAATAATTCCCTTTCCAGGTTGTGCTAAGATTGCTCCAATTTCAATCCCTGAAGCTTAAACATGTACATTGAATATCTTATCCCAAGAGGGAAAGTGTACTATGGGCACAATGATAACCATATTCTTCAATGTATCAAATGCCATCTACTGCGCCTCTCCCCAATAAAATTTACTTTTATGCTTCAAAAAAAATTTAGATGGCGTGGTGATCTAGGCATATCCCTTAATAAATTTCTGGTAATACCTTGTATGCCCAAGGAATCCATGCACCACACTCTGGTTGGTAGGTTCCCCCAATCCCACAATAACAACAACTTTGGAAGGATCCACCAAAAAAACTTTGTTATATATGATATGCACCAATAGGGTTTCAAACAGAGTAACAAAAACACATTTCTTAATGTTGATGGATATCCTCAACAACCGACATATTTCAAACATCAGCCTCAGATTATCACAATGGTCCCTCACTAATCCATATATTGTTCATTCATCCAGGTAGACTTGCAGAAACTTGTGGATGAAGTCCTGAAACCCCTGAACCACAATGTGTGAAAACATAACATGCATGTTCTTCAGTTCAAAAGGAATGACCATGTAGGAAAAAATTCCCCATTTAGTGGTGAAAGTTTTCTTTTCTTGGTTGTCCTTTGCAATTCTAACCTGATGATATCTTGATAATCCATATGTGAAAGAATAGATTTCCTGCCCATCTACTCCTTCCAGGATGACACATACCACATTAAAATATCGATAATCAACGAAACTCCTTATCCTTCCATCCTTCCTAATGTTGACGACCATTAGAATTATCCATTCTAATTCTTCAACAGCCTCAATGATGCATGATGTAATCATATTGTCAATATCCACCTTGAATTTGACGCACAAATTCAGATTCATTCGATAAGGTCTCTTCTGAATTGGGAACACACCTTACTTTAACTTGATATTAATTTCTCCCAAGAAGTGGTGAACTCCTTTAAGCTCATAGTACCCATGTGGAAACATATCCTAAAATTCATGCAACAGATCAATGGTCTTCAAAACCTCCTTTTCTGTCCAGTAATCTCTAATAGTAGCCTCCTTAGGTTTCACCTCTAAACCAATGTTAACCTTCTTGGTTTTCAGGGGTTCATGGTAGGTGCAAGCTTACTCGTCATCACTATCCATAACCTTTCATGTACCCACAGTATGGCTAACATCCAAGTTTTCCACCTCTTCACCATTGATCACATAGATAAAATTTCCTTTCTCTTTTTCCATGCATGCACGTTCAAGTTGTATCTCCTACGATTCTTCTTCATCAAAGTGTGATTCTAAGCTAGGTTCATGTAATAATTACAATATTCTATCCTCTTCCATGACACTATATCCCATAGTTAGGTGCTTTAAAACCCGTAGTGCCTCATCCACCAATGACTTAGTACTATGATATTTGAAATCTTGAAGGAGATCAACTGTCAACTCCTGCTAGTTTCCTGTCTAACGAAACATCTCTGAGTGAATGTACCATGCATGTGCATATCCTTGTAAGGTGGAGGAAATCTTACACACCCATAAAGAAAGTGACAAGGCTTCCATTCTTTCCATCCAGACCTTCTTACATGATTAGACGTGAATTGAGGCAGGTTCCTTCCCATGATAAGCTTGTATAATAGTAGATGAATTGCTTCAGACAAACCTAATAGAAAACATTAGTCTCACCTCATGGCACTCTAGAAGGTTATTACGATGGGTCGCCAACAAAAGTGTTGTGGTCTCGAGAAAGGTATAACTAAGAATCCTTCTCCTTTTGATCTCACATCTCCACTGGGTCTCCATTTCTCATAGGAAAACATTAGGGTTGGCTCCCCCCGTATAACTTGGAAACTTCTTTCCTCCTAAGTGCCTAATTAAGTGTGACTTTGTTAATCTCATCACAAATCCTATTAACTACCTTCTGACTAACTCATGTCTTGTGCGCCCAATTTTCATATGGCACACTAATTGTATCACTTATAGATTGAGCATCTTCCCACTGAATAAAACCTTTTTTTTGGTTGCTCAACCTTAGGGTCCCTGATAGTGCACACATAAATTATGTCTAGGTCCTCTTCTCCTAAGGGCTCAGTATAGGGTGATGACTTCCCATCCGTTGAAGGAATGATAAAATGTTCCTCCTTATTCTCAAAACTTATGTACCCCTTATTGAGCTATAAGTCAAAATTGTTCTTATAACACCATGGGTGCTCAAATAATGCTGGAAATTTGTTTGCCTCAGCAAGCGCTAAGACTTCAAAGTCTCCAGTAAATTTTTCTCCTTGGATAGTGATAATAATATCCTTTATAAGACCAATGGGAATTACCTTTGTATTATTAGCCATATACAACACATTTGAAGATGACTGTAATGGGGGCCTTCCCATTTGATTCTAGGCATCCAGGGTGAGAACATTAAATTCCACGCAGATTTCAATCAGAATGTTTCTTAGGAGCCATTCATCAACAACTGCATTCAAGGTAATCTCCTTATCATAGTCAAGGTTGTGAGGAGGAAGGTTAGCATGCAAAACCTTCCTCTCACGCTCTCCTACATTGTTTCATATCTTATCTCTCAACCATTCTCCTAACATAGGAATGATATTATTTGGCACAACATCTTACACACCTATCTAATAGCATCTATATATGACTAAGGGACCTTAATGCTTTTCTTCTACTCCACTTCATGGATTTCTATTTTAGACATTGAATTTCACCTTGAAGACTTCTGATTACATCCATGGTTTCTTGATAGAATTCCTTTTGATGGGTAGGGTCTGGATACTTCCCATATACCACCTCTTCTCTTGTAATCAGTGGTCTCTACTTTGGTATTTCCTTGGAATATGTAACCTCAGCTTTCGTCATCACTATTACAGGTTATAACTCTGAATCATGTGCCATTCTAGGCATCCACTATTCATCAGCACATTTTACGCTCACCATCTTAGTGCCCTTATCCTTCCACTACTTCTAGATCACGTGTTCAAATAATTCTGAGCACTCCTCATACTTGTGCTTCCTTCCACACCAAGAAAATTTTAGTATCTCAGGTTGTTCATGCTTATAGTGTTATGTAGATCCATAGTTGTAACAAGCTCCACGTGGGAACTCCTTCCACCTCTGTAGTTTTCATGACCTATAAATCCTCCATGAAATCCTCTTCCTCGACCTCCTCCATCTACACACTCTTCATAATGATGAACATCATCCTTGGAGCTATTCAAAACACTGGTTTGGCACACACTAGTATTAATGGCATCATGTATTTGGTCAATCAATCTACAATCCTTGGTGTCATGAGTAGTAGTGGTGAAAATTTTGCAATATCAAGACGCATTCTTACAGATCTCATGTTCCAGTAGCGGAAACCTACTTGCATCATGATCTTTGTGGCAGATCTCACAGTCTACCATCATCATGCCTACCGATCTCTGTGGACAACTTTCCTTTGTATACCCTTCTACCTCTTAATATCTACACCATAACCCGCTTCGAGTCTCATGAGCCAAGTTTGTAGATAATTTCTCCATTTTCTTTGTCATTGCAGTAATTTGGGCTTCTAGGAACGGACTAACTCCTATATCAACGCTCCTTATTACCTCAGCACACAAGGTATCCTCCAAGGCCTCGTGTGGATTTGTGACAGTCCTAAGTGAAATTTCCCTCCAAAATGGTGTGATCAATCCTCTGATAAACCAACGAGTATGTTGCGAAGGATAAATTCCATAAGATAACTTAGATATGAGAGTATTGAAATGCACATCATAATCCCAAAAACTATCCACCATTCCTTGTTGAATCTACTTCAATGTGTTGATGCTTTTCTGTCCAAACTTAGGTATGTGAAACTCCACCAAAAATCCATTACGTAACATAATGTAATCCACCACTGTCTGGTGTGGGTCATACTTCCTATACCAGCTATGCCCACATCCTTGCAATGTAGTTTCAAACTGACTAGCCATCCTCTTTGGGGTAGTGATCCCCTTCACATGCCATAGTAACTTGTACTTGTTTACATGTTGTGTGGCATCCTTAACTCCCTTGTAATTAGGTAAGTGGAGTGACATCTCATAAAACACCTATTGATGGTGTTGTGGTCCTTTTTTGCTAGATCCAAGACCTTGATTCCCTCTAATGTTACCTCCACCACCAGATCCACTAGATCCACTAGTGCCAATGCCTCCAAATCTACCAGATCCTCCTCTTGTCGTAGTCAAGGTACCTAATACAATTACGTCCTGCAAACCCACCATCGCGCTAAACTGCACACCAACAGTATGTGATACCGAATCACTCCCAATTGTGTTTCCCGCATCACTCTGAGATGTGATACTCAAACCTTGTGATCCCACACCTTGTCCAAATTTTGTGCCAGACAGAATACCCCCAAACACAGGAAATGCCTATATAGTCACAAATGTACCAAATGAAAAACTATACCTCCTAGATGTCGCTTGACTATGAATACTGATACTAATTGGATTACAAAAACTTATCTCAGGGACTAGAAAACTAAGCGCAAGGGTTTTTTCACCATGTGTTTTAAGATGCATGCCTATGGCTCTTCTCCTTTCTCCATATGATGAGATCTCTCCAGAAGATGAGGGTGTTTCTCTTCCTCACTTTCCAAGATGGGATAGATCATACTACCTGGTTTCCACATGCTCCACGTGAACCTCAAATCCTTCCCGCAACATTTTCCTCCATAAATCCATCACTCATGCAGCTTCACGCTGTCTTTCTAAATCCCTCTCCTAAGCTTTGTTATACTTGATCCACCTCTCCCCTCTCTGCATTTCCATGGTAAGGTACACCATCCTTATACCATGCCAACTTCCACACCCCGCATCTAGCAATAATTTAGCTAGCCATGGGAAAGGATTCCAAACTCAAAGTAATGACTAGGATCTTAATATCCAGTGGAATAAAATGTAAGAATGATCCTCTAAGCTCCCTCAAGAACTCAAACTTAGAAATCTCCAAGAAAGAATACGTAGAAATAATGTATTCCAAGGTATAACTAGTCAACACTCTACTCCACCGATGATCAACAACATGGGTACATGTCATATCGACATCATACAACCACTGGTATTCCTCTTGGGTCCAAACACAAGGTCTATAGTACCAAATCATCCTTGATGCATATGTTGATAGCCATTCATACAACTCTATTGAGAAAAACAAAAGGATGTCTCATAGAGTTTGTGATACATGTTATCCTCAAACCATTTTCATGCATCAAACTCATATCCATTACTGGACCTCTAAGGAAACTCATCCTCCATATTTTTGAGCCGTGCTTTGACACTATCCAAGGTCAAGCACTCTGTCATCACATATTTCTCTCATAATAGCTTCAAAAGAGGTCCCAGAAACGAAACCAAGATGTAGTCAATATTTTACCGTCAATACTTCTTTCGAACCTCAAGCGTGCCGACCTATCATCTAGCATACACTGGGTGCTCACCCAAGGTGCGGGCGGGCATAGAGCCCCTCCTTTATGTAAGATTTGTAAGAGAGTATTGCCATTAATGGTGGATTATTTATAGAAACAGAAGTACATTTGCTTACTTTAAAAGGAAGAATATGTAACTAATATATCTACACATCATCACATCACAAAAGATAAATAAACATTGCACAAAGCAAAAAAAACCATATCTGAATCATGATAAGCCAAATAACATGAGGGTTTACACCCATAAACAAGATGTACTAAATAGATCCATGTATATTGATTTAAAAAGAGTCTCTAGTAGCCATACTACATTCAAAAGGGTCATATCAAACCATACACATTAAATGACTAAGATCCAACCCCTGCAAACTAATCTTATTAGAGATCCTAACTATAATTTCCCATTATAGCCCTTGTTATATATCCTAGTACGCATACATATGATTGATGGTATCCATTACAAAAATTACAACACTCTAACACTAAATAATCTAAACTATAGCACCATGAACTCCAAACCCTTAGCATTTCATAAAATTTCTACAGTACCTTGTTACCATCCTTTTCTCCACCTCCCTTCTGTTTTCTCTCTGTGTGTGTCTACATTCTCTATGCATTCTCTCTACATTATCCTCTTGTTCTTTTCCCAAGAACCTCTTTTAATAGGATCATTGACCATCGCCATGACTTCTCTTCTGAGAAGATCATGTGCCAAGTGTCGATGTGGTCCTCCATTGGCGAATGCTTATCCTTTTTGAAAACCTTCCACTAACTATAATGATGCCTCTGGGAATATTCCATATGTGGAATATCCTTTTCTTGACCCCCAAGGTTCCATGTTGGCACCTTATCCACTCATTACACCTAGTCGGATCCTCATGTTTTTCCTCAAGTGACTCCATGATGCCAAATATAGCTGTCCTTTAAATCCTTGTTATGCCTCCCGTGCACATCTTGGTTTCAATTAAACCCTTATTAAACCCCTTTTTCCTACGCACTTTTCCCTGAATACCCTCTTATCTACTGTTCTTACACACACACCTCTTAGTAATTAGCCAATATTTTAGGGTCTAATAGTCATCCAACCCAACCGTCTAACCTAGGGTGGAAGGTTGTGTTGGACGACAGACAATGGATGGCCATCCAACCCAGGTTAGATGAACATACACTATCTTCCATATAACTTGGGTTGGACACCATCCAACCCAGGTTGTATGGAAGATGATGGATGGCCTTCCAACCCAGGTTAGATGACCATACATTATCTTCCGTACAACTTGGGTTGGACACCATCCAACCCAGGTTGTATGGAAGATGATGGATGACCATCCAACCTACTCGGCTTTGCCACAAAAACCTTTTTGAAAATTTTTCCATTGATGTGAAAGTCAATTTTGGAGATTTTCCACCCATTCTAAACTAAATTTTCAGAGTGGGGGTCTTAAAATGAAGCCTTGACTTTTTTTCCTCAGGTTTTCAATATTTAAAAATATTCACGATCCTTGGTTTCTTTACAGATCCCAAATTTACCTATTCAACTTCAACATAAGAATTAGGTTAACATGTTGCTTTTATTGAATGAAGTGACCATGTTTGTCAAATATTTCTTCAAGGGACACAAATCCTTTGTTTATTTTTTTACTTTTAAGTTTAAATACTTATCCATCAACAATTACCTTACATGAATAAAAAATGGATTCATGGAAATCCAATTTAGATCCCTCAAAATAAAGCTCGCTAAAGTTACATTTTCAAGGAAAATTTTGATCTTTCAATCGTCATTAAATACCTACCAATTAGATGGTTTATCAGTAACACTTAGGTGATAAAATAATTCAATTTTGTACTTTCCCTCTTTTAATTCTAGATGAGGAAAAACTAGAAAAGTAGACACAACAAAAGAATCAACTTTATCATTGTGTTCTCTTGACATGGCCTTGATAGAAAACACTTCAAAATCCTTAATGTAGTCCCAAAACCTATTCCTATAATACTTCAAGTGATCATTCTTCACATTATACATTCTTAACCTGATTCACAATGAGTTCAACATCACCTTGGACCTTGATATTTTAAAATCCTTTTTATTTTGCCATCTTAAAACCCAGTAAAAAATCCTCATATTTAGATGTGTTGTTGGTATTTCCAAACTTTATTTTGAAGGAGAATGGAAAAATCTCATGCTCAGGATATATAAGTACTACTCCAACCCCAAATCTAGAAGTTAAATAACTACCATCAAATTCTAATGTCCAAACTTCATTAGGATCTCCTTCAATGATATAGGTAGAAGAAGTTTTTGATCTAAAGTCATGAAATATGTACCCAGGATGATGTCTTCAAAAATAATATGTGTCTTGGGATCATTTGATTTGATGACAAAATATTTTTCCTGAAATTCAAAATCAAGCGTGCACATTAATCCATTAACAAGTATCCATGTTTTTGACCAATCCATATGAGTTTCTCCTCTCACATCCCTAAAAAAACATCTTCCTAATACTATTCAATAATCAGATGGAATATATGCAACCAAGATCATCATTCTGATTATATTTTCAAGAAAAAATGTAAACACAAATTGATCATCCTTGATCTTCCCTATCAATAAGACCTGCTTAGCTTCCATTGAGTAGAAATTCCCAAAGGGTTTTGTAATATTGAGTCCCAAGGCATGAATTACCTTGGTGGGCATGAAATTATCAGATGCTCATAAATCTATTATACATTTACTGAGCTTGAAACCATTAATAAACAATGAAAAATAAAATGGATCAATTTTCCACAACGAGGAGGTTAAGGCTAAATTATTCTAATAAAAAGGAGGCATATGATTGGGAAGGATTCCCTTAAAGGAATAATATAGAATTACAATGGATTTGATTTTAATAAAATAAGTCAATATTTCGAATTGTTCACAATTAGATTGAAGATACTTTTCTTCTGACATCTTAATTTTAGTTCTCTTGGCATGATAAATGCTTTTAAAATAATTATAAAAGGGATTTAATGAAGGTGGAAAACCTTAATTACTTGTTTTCATAAGAGAGGTACCAACTTTAGGAGTGGAAAAAACAAGAAGAATTGGAAGCAGGAGTAACCTTTTTGACATGAGGTTTATTTTTTAGCTGAATGGACAAATGAGTTACCCTCTTTGTAACATTAGGAATGACCATCAAATATTATTTCTCTTTGGAATTTTATTTTGGTTTCTCCACTTCTTTTCTTTGGTTTTGTTAATGGGTGAAAAAAGAAATGGATCAGTTTTTTTTATCATTCACTACATCATCATAGTCATCTTCTTCATATTCTATGTACATGATATTGGAATCACTAGCTAGTTCATCATATGAATCATAACCGTAAATGGCTTCCTCATAGGAGTCTTGAAATTTATCACATGTTTCTTATCTTTCATCCAATACCTCTAAAACAAAATTAAAATGAGGAGCCTCAATACCTAACCTTGGTTGAGTAGCTGGTAATCAGTTTTTATCTCTCATGGGAGCATTATTGTTATTGAAATTCCTCCTTGGGATATCATGGTAAGGAGAATATGGAACATTCTAAGACATGTATTTCTTAAAATCTAACAAATCATTAGCCAATCTCTGGATCATAATATTAGTTGTACTTTGAAATGTACTATGATTTTTGGGCTTAGAAGAATCTCTCCTTATCTTAATGATCAGATTATATCATCTTCAATATATATGAACATTTCTCATGTGATAGCGAGATCAAGAATATTTGACATCCTTAAAAAGAATCCAACTTCATGTAGTTGAGAATTAACAAAGAAACACTTTCATTTTTTTAGGAGTGGGAGTAACATGCTATGGAATCTTATGAATCAATATGTTGAACTTTGCAATAAACTAATTAATAGAATCATGCAGTTAATTCTTAATTTGAGTGAGCTGATCCAATAATGCACGAGAATCTTCTACTAGCTTGAATCTAGCTTTGAAAATTGTTCTTATGGTCTCCCAACTATCTATGGAATGAGGGGGAAATTGTAAAACCATTTAACAATAGTGACATAAAGATTTTCAATGAACAAGAAAATAGGCATGTTATCATGTTTAACACCCATAACTCCACAATCCATAAAGAACACAACTACTTGTTCATTAGGGTGTTTTTTTCCATAACCATTTAAATTTAGGAATCTCTTTTGTGAACCATGTGGTAAATCATGCAGAGGTTGAGCCAATATAAGAGAGATGATAGATGATCGTCTCCAAGCAACTATAGATGGGGGTAGTACAACCATTATTTAAAAAGATGTGTGTTTAGGAATCTGAGTTATACTTAGAAACAAAGGTCCGTAAGTAGCATAAGTACCTTCCTCTTGTGTGGCCCAATTTCAGCGTACATATGTTGAGCTACTTGAACATGTAGATGAATGTGTTTTAGGAGTGATGTTAAAGTTATGTTGTTGCAATAATAAAATGTAGGATCCACTATTGCTCTCGCTCTACTACTATGCATGAAAATGTTTCCTTATAGTATGAATAAGGAAATAAACCTTAGAGAATAACAATTAGAGAGCATATAAAAGGTGGGATAAATCTTATCTTGCATGTATTTGTGTTCCCTAGTTTATTCTCCAAAATCTGTTCACTGGATATTTTTTCAGGGACCAAATATGAGGTTTAACCACAACACATGGGACATAGTCCCTCTCAAAATAAAGGGAAGGTACCATGTTTATTACTATTCTAAAAAAACCAAATAATATTCATAATATTTACACTAATCTAACATTGGGGTGGGATCTAATCCTGATATATTTACTTCTTACATAATGGAGAAAGGGTTTTAGAAGAGAAAGTAGAAAGGAGAGTGAAAACATGATTTTTATTTAGAAAATGAAGATCTAAAGATACTCACATGAGAGAAAATAATATAAAATTTAAATGATATATTATGAGTAATGAATTGGAATTTAAATAATAATATAATGCATTGAACTTAAGAGCAATATATTAAACAAAGACATAAATATTCAACACCAAGTTTGTAACATGTCTCTTTTATTATTTATAGAAAAAGATAGAAAAAAAAATGTTTTCTTCTCTTTACGATTCCAATATTCTTGTTCTATCAAAATAAATCTCTATTTTCTAATGCCAAAGCATTTTACATTTATAGAAATAAGGGAAGAGAGAAAAAAGAAGGTTGTTGGATTACAGTCTAAAAGTAGAAAATACACATTAAAGCCCTCTTGAATGGTTCTTGCACAAACTGCTCAAGTCAACTTGTTAATCCAAATGATGTCTCAACATCTTAAAAAATTACATGTTCGATGTAAAAATGGAAAAATGATGAATACCAATCATACTTTTCCTTGTTGGCTTCTTGCTTTACTTCCTTGTTGCGATACATGTGGAAATTCTGAATCATTTTTTGTACTTCATTCTCATCGGTTCCACATGAGTATTGATTTAGAAAATCACATGTGTCAAGCATGTTGATCAATTTTCCAGGAAGCTTCTAGATTCTTTTGATTATTTAATCCATATTTCTCAATTTTTTTGATATATAATCAATTTTTCAATTGATTGTAAATCAAAATCACTCCCTGCCATAGAGTCCTTTTCAACCAGATATTTGAATTATTTGAAGATGTTATTTATGAGAAGCATATTAAAATATTCATCTAGGATATGGAAGGACACTTTGGAATCATCACTAATATCATTAGTGGCATCGATCCCTTCTTTCCCAGCTTTCTGCAGCTTCTCTCTGGCCTCTTGAAAAATCTTGAGCTGAAATTCAATTTACTTTGTAAAATTCAAAATGCTTCCCTCTTTCTCTAGTTATTCCTTCTTAAACAAGGGTATCAACATCAATCATTCTGATCTCACTCAAGGCTTCCAAAGTTATCTCCCAATTGTTTCATTCTTCTTTGAGCTCATCATTCAACTTTTCAATGGCTAATTTATCTCTCGCAATTTCATTGTGGATCTCAACATTGTCCTTAATCAACCTATTATCTTTACTTAGGACACTTTGGATCTAATTATCCATTGTATGACCCTCTTTTCCAATCTTCTATGCCTCAAATATGGATCTTGAATCAAAACTGACAGGAGCTAGAGAGGAGATCAAAGTTGGTTTTGTGATTTGATGAGGAGGAATGTTAGTTGCTCCTCTTTTTCTTTTAGTTCATCCTTGGTGGCCTTATTTTATTTAAGCTTATGGAATAAGTTATCCATGACCACTTGTAGATATTTTTATGCTCCTTCTGTAGTGACTTTCACAAGTGTCCCTTTGGTTATTTGATAGTTAGAAGAAGTGACGCCTTCCTTACTTTTATCTAAACAAGAATGATGATCTCAACAAAAATTTCCCATGATGAGTTAATGGTGATGTGGGAGATATTATTGGTCTTCTTAGATGTATGAGAGAGGGCATGAGTCAACATATTGAAATTTAATGCTTCGGGAAGGACAACCTTCTTTCTCTACTTATGGGTTTGGCTTATTATCCAAGATGGGACTGAAGAGGGAGTTATTTACGATGGAGGAGTTTAGATCATGAGGGGGGTACTTGAAGTGATAGATAATGTGGAAACTAAGGGGGAAGGAGTAGAGAAGATAACCATGGAGATATTTGAAGAGAGAGGGGGAGAAGAAGGCATGGAGGAAAATGTAGTAGATTCTGAAGGAAACTGGGTTATTTTAGGAGAACCTAAGGTAATACCTATTCCTATTGAGAAAGGAGAAGGGGATGAAACTAATTGTGCCATAAGTAACACATAATGAGATGAGAGTGGAGAGAAAGAAATATGGGAGGAAGATGTGATGCGTGAAGAGATATAAAATGATGAATGAGGAAGAGAGGGCACATGAGAAGGAGAAGTGACTAGATGTGACAGATGTGGGAAAAAGGTCACAAGAGGGACCACATGATTGATGAGGATAGATGAAAATGAAAGGGTTTGGGTGGTTGTGGTGCTGGTTAATGTTCCTTATCCTTGTTGAGGAGAAGGGGAATCAACGTTGACAATGGTGGTGGATGGAGCAGAAGAAAGGGGAGGATATTTTTTTTCCTCTCGTGAAGAACCTAACTTTACCTTCTTGATGGGAACCTAATATTTTTCCTTGGGCTCTTGAGAGAGACCCCCTTTTGACGTAGTGGTTACTTTCACTTTTGGGAAATTAGGATCCTTTGGCTGAATGTTGATAGAAAAATCCAACGATTGGTTCGAACCAAAATTTGAGCAGCTCTATCATTGATAGATGTGACATCATCAATTTATCAATCAATTATGGGAAAACCCAAACATTCCACTTTCATTTTCTCATGAATTGGATCCAAAAAATCCCCATCATCGAGTGTATCTTGAGGAATATTTGTAACATTGTACTTAGTTACTTCATCTAGAGCTAGATGGATATTATATTTTTTTAATCATGGTTATCTCATCCCTATAATATATCCATACATATTTGAGCTTATATATGTGTAATTGAAATATTTTGAGGCTTTTCAAGACCCCTTGATAGTCAAAGCTAAGCCTTGGATGGAAAGGTTTAATAGTTAACCCCTGCATTTTGGTGGTGATATTATTCACCTTGATTACCGATGTGCATGTGTATTGGCCAATTCATAGAAAAAAATTAATTTCCACCTTATTCTTGATTTGTTATAACTTGTGAAGGTCTAAAAATTACCTTAAAAAATCCATTAGAATTCACTTATTACTTAGAAACCTTGGTAATAAATACAGAGACCCTTGAAATGCACCAACTTAGATAGGTGAACATTGGGAATTTGAGGAAGATACATCCCTAATTAGATATAGCATTATAAGATACATTAATGCACCGACACTTGGAAAAAATGTTTGTCTAATTTGTAGATGATGTTATAGAAAAAGGCATCATTCACCCCCTAGAAATGAATAAAAAATTATTTCAAATACAACTAGGGGTAGAACTCATAGACGTAAACTGAAATTCTTGTTCTTTGTGTGTTTAACCTATGGTATACCCTCATCCTTACTATGCATAAGTGACATGTGATGCCATGTAAAATTTCCCCATTGTATGGACTTATTTTAATTACTTTTTCAGGGGTGTCATTGATGAACTCCCCCATTTGAAGAAATGTTGATTCTTCTTCATGATGATGAAAAATTAGTGTATCCATCATTGGAACTTGTTTACCTTAGGAATATCAAAAAATCCACTTATGAGTGTGTTAATATCAATGATATTTGGGATGAAATCACTCCTGGACAAGGTTTTTGGAAATTTATTGACTACAAAATTAGGTTTCAAGAGATAACTTTTATTGATGTTTTTTATGCAATCCGTTGAATTTTAATTCCAAGACTTTTGAGAGATATCGAGGTCAGTATCTACAAATTCATCGAGGTCTAGAAGCTTTAGGAGTTCCTCAAAATATTGTGTTCATATGGGTTACCAATTCTTCATATTGATTCTTCACCTCTATAGACTCAACATTGTAGTGACTGATAACTGCAAGAATGAACTGTGGACACTATTTAGAGATAGGAAAGGTCACACAGAGAGGTAATATGTTATCGTAAATTCATTGGATCCACATTGTCTTTGAGGGATTCTTTACTCTATTATAGAAGTCCTCCATGTTTATATGTCCCAATTTTTGTATATTTTATGATGATATTGGAGTCAATATTGGAAGGGGGAACAAACCCTTGATATTTATACTTCATATCTTTTTTCAATTTAAATGATTATACTTTTTATTTTCATTTTATTGATTCATACAATGAAGAATGAATTAGAGAACCTTTTCTAAAAGCTTTGAAATTCTAGACTTCCTCTCTCACGACACACTGAGAAGTATGAATAATGCATTTTTTGGGGTTATGACCTTGCTTAACACCTTGAGAAATACGACACACTAGGTGGAAACTTGGCAATGTTTTACACCTTAAAAATCCAAACACATTATTTGGGAACTTATTGTTTATTACAACTTATAAATCTCGACACACTATTAAGAGATTTGAACTTGTCAAATACCCTAAAAAATCCCAACAAGAGTATTTTGGGGTCTCAAATTTTTTTGATTTCTTTAATTATTTTTAAACATTTATTTGAAGTTTTTCATCATATCAGATAGGTCCAAAATCCCGAAAATCTTATGTCGAGGTTTTAACATGTCCAATATGAGGAAAATTTTGACTTAGATAAAACTATGGATTTAGCAGGACATCTCTAAATTTCTACTTATCAGAAAGAAAAAATAATAAAAGGAAAAACCATTTAGCAAAAAATAAGAGAGGAAAGCCACAAAAAATCCTTTCAAATAAAGGAAAATAAAATAAGGAGCTTAGGAAAAATATACCTCAAAAATTAAAGAAAAACCCACTAGATAGATAAGAATTACCGAACAATGGGGTGGGTTTGAAGATAAATCGATAAAAGAGCATGCTTATCCCTTTAAAAATCTTCTTGGATTTCTGTACATCCACTTTGCTAAAATCCGCTTGGATTTTTGTAAGAAATCTTTGCCAATTTTTCTATCCAATATCTGCATATTAGAAGCTATAACCAAGCCAAATATATGATTTCAGCATTGCCAAATTCTCATTTGGAGACCACTTTCAAGATCACCCATAATCTTATTTGAGTTTTGCAAGGAACAACTGACAAGAAGGTTTGCAAAATTATTTTCTTTTCTTCCATTTTGGTTAGATTTTTCCGTGCTCACATTTTGGCACGCTTGATCAGACTTACCCACATTTTATTTCATTGTAGGTGCCTTTTGGGAAGTAGAATCAGTTTTAATTTTTTTTTTCCCTTTTAGGTGGTTTTAATCTATTTTTAGTGTTGGTGTAGAAAATTTTCTTCAAGTTTTTTCCCTCTAACTTTAGTGATACTTTTTATAGACACTAAATCATGAATTTTTGGTATATTTTCTAGTCCTAATCACATACCACTATTCATATGATTCCTAAGCACAAAAATTACTAATAGACCACTATCTTTGGCATCTTTGCTAACTTTTTAGTTTCCTTCTTGGTATTACATACCCTACTACCCAATCTGACCTTCGATCCTTCAATTTTTTTTGAGTCTAGACACAAGCACCCAACCAAGATGCCAACACCCAAGCACCCCATCCCCTCTGGGGCCCCTGAACTCTTTGTATCTTGCTTGCAACTTTTGGGTCCTTTCTAGCCATTAGGCATATTTATTTTTTATGGGTCATATTTTTAGTGGTTAATTATGAAATTCAAACAAGGGAATCATATAAATACAACTATGTGACCATAATAAAGGAATAATAACTAAGAATTTACTATCACCACCTAAGGTTGCATCCAAGAGCATTACAAAGGCATCAAATCATCCATCTAGCTATCACAGAAGGGACAAGGGAATACATTCTTCTGCATACACTTCATAGGAGGGGAAGTTCATTTTTACATGCACACATCTATCTAAATTTTCTACATGTAACTATTTCTCGCTATTCAAGTGCATCTGGAACAAGATCCACCTTGGGCATGATTCTACACAAACACACACACAAAGATAACTATATGGAATCTGAAATGTAGTGCAATGCTCGAATCATAAGTTCACTTAGTCAAGTGACCGCTAGGGTTAGTCTAACTCCCCATTTGCATCTTTTTTATTCTTAGGATTTGATGTGTTTTGGGGTTTTATAGGTGCTCTTTCTATTTTCATGTTTTAGGAAAATTTGGTGATCAAGCATCAAAGTACAGGTGATTAAAAATGACATCTAATGAACATCTCACGACCCTGCAAAACTAGGTTTATGAGGTCTTGAGTAGTCACCAACACTTAGAGAAGGTCTTTATAACCCCAGGTGCCCTTGACCCTATCCAAGAACCCTCGTCTAGACATTCCTAACATCTCTACATTTTTCTAGGTCTAATTGCGATAATTTACTTTCTAGTTACCGTAGTTTTCCTGCTCAAGATAGATTTAGATTTATTACGAATCAACTAAGTATCTTACCCTCTCTCTTGTAACTAGGGTTTTCAAAATTTTCTAGCTTAATTTCTTGGGTCAAACCTATACTTTAATTTTTTATATCTGTGTTGTTACATATTTAGATTTAGCATCTATTTATTTCAATACTTTCTTAATTATTAGGTGAACCTGACTCATTTTGAACACTCTTAGGGTCCTCATACTTCTATTGATTTTATTTTCCTAGGATATTCTCATCATGGATATTTCTATTCATGATTTATTAATATCCAATCCTGAGTGTCATGCTAAAATCATTACTCTTTTGGATACTAATCGTATTCCTTTGACTACTCATCTAGATGTTGTTTATCAAACATTCACAGATGTATTTTCTCAAATATTAATTATCCATCTGCTATAGATTATAATATTTCTATGTACGAAAATGATCATCCTCTCTATATATGAGTTTGCATTAATAATTTGGGAGTCAAGCGCGCTTTAGTTGATACTCGATCTAAACTCAATATTTTTACTTTATCATTCATTTAAACTATATGCCTTCCCACATCTAGTATTAACCCAACATCTATCTCTATTCGATTATATGATTCCACTACATATTCATGCATAGGCACTATTACCTTTTCACTCATAGTTGGGCCAAAGACTATTCCAGTTCCATATAGTTTCTTATTAGGTAGGAAATGGCTTCATAGAATGCAAAAAGTGTCTTCTATAGTTCATCAATATGTTAGATTATTACACGAGGGCTTTAAAAATGAGATTCTCGTTAATTTTACACCATTTCAATATTATAACCTAGACCCAAAAAATGCATTCTCTATTCTGAATTATGCTACTATACATCTTGCTACTGATCCATAACCTATGCACTATCCAGACAACTTGCCTGCACTCGAAGGAACCATTCGTATGGTAGACAAGTTTCTATCCACTTTAGAAATCCTCCCTTTACTAATGCTATGATACTTTAGCGGGGGTCTATCCATACATTGGATGTCATATCACCTTCAGTGTTTTTTCATGAGAAATATGCATTTTCACTTCCTCTCTTCACATGCACTCTCTTCATGAATAATGCTTACTAGCCGCACATTCCATTTGATCCCACTTTCTCTGACACTATTTGCACACATGATGGATTGAATCAGATTGGATTTACACTCGATGACATCTTATCTCCATTGCATTCACCAAATCTATATCATGGATGTGTTTTCATTACTATTTCTTGTGGCCTCTAAGTATTTCTTTTATCAGTCTTTGTTACATGAAATCCACACATTTCACCACTTACTCTTGGAAAATTTTGGCTCGATTACATTGGTGGTACATTATATCCTAATCATATTGACATTTCATTCCCCATGTCCTTTGGCCACATTTTCATTTGAAATGACTCATTTCTCAGCTATTCACAAAAAATTACTCGTTGGTATGCACATGAATGTACATTACCACCTTTCATTGATGAGGAATATGTAATGGGCATGTATAATCTACGCCACAACAAATCTCTATGAGATCAACCACATACTATATCCTACCAAGTATTAGATGCATCACAATATGAATTTGATTATGACAATGATGATTTCTTAGATGATGTTACTTGATCACACTTATCATCATACACTTGGGGAGCATCATGCTTATTCTCCACCCTTATAAAATTATCAACTGTCTCACACCTACCATTTCACTCCTTACTTCACATCTACTGTTTTACATGCATCTCACACATCTTGATACATTTTTATCATTATAGACACTAAATCATGCACTTTAGAAATTATTTAGTCCCGATCTTATACTACTATTCATATGGTTTTTGAGTGAAGAAAGTACTAATTAACCCTCGTCTCTTGGTAATTTATATTTACTTTTTTTGTAATTTTTGACCTTCACCACACATATGCCCAATATATTTTTGATACTTTCTGTCATTTTAGCCTTGACTAGGGCACCCGAGATAGTACTGGGGCTCTTGTTGGTGCCCTAGTCCCATTTGGGGTGCCATGATCCTTTTCACACTTTCCCACCACTTTTTGGACACTTCCTATCCATTTGAGCTTCTTATATTTTTGGCGGTCGGTCTTTTTGGGGTTAATTATGATATTAGAACAAGATAACCATATAAATACAAATTTATGAGACCACAATGAAGGGCCAAGAACTAGGCACTACTATCATCACCTAAGGTTGCATCCATCTAGAGCTCATTTACATCCATCTAGCTCCATCACAAAGGCACAAGGCTAGTTCATCTGCATCAAACTATATAGGAGGGAGTTTTATTCTATTCCATCCACCATTTATTACATTTTACTACACAGTTACTTCTCGCTACTTTCACAAAGTGCGATTGGCACAATAGTAACCTACGGAATGATCACATACACTCACATAGAACTACTTTAGGTTTGAGATGTAGTGCAAAGCTCAGCTAGTAATTCCACCATTTTCACCATTGAGGAAAGTTTGACCCTTTAATTTACATTTTTCTTTTTTAGGGTTTGATGCTTGTTTTGGGGTCTTGCAGGTTTAATCTTCATCACTGATCATTGGCGATATATAACACAACTCGTTGAATTACACACGACACAAAAAAAATGATTTATATCATCAACTGACCCTCTAAAGCTAGTTTCTGGACCTTGTGCACAGAACATGGCACCCAGAATTCAGACTAGGGCACCCAAATGAACACTGATCCTCTTCCAGAAGCCCCATTCTAGATAAAAAACTCAGATCTATCCTTTTCGGGACCTCTTCATGTTTGTTCCTACTTCCAGAATATTTAATGTATTTTACAACATAGTCTAGATCAACCTCCAAATCAGCTAAGCTCCTTCTAAGCCTATTTTCTAATCAGGGTTTCATACTTTCATCTATTTAGTTCCTTGGGTCACTTTCTATATTTTTCTATTACATTTATTTACTGTTATTCACTGTTGTTCCTAGCTAGATTAACTACCCTTAATCCACATTTTAGTTAATAATTTTGGTGAACTTGACCGCTTTCATGTTTAGGATCCTCATTTTTTCGCTCTATCATGGCTCCTAAAATTCTTGAAATTTATTTGTCTAATTTGCTTAAGATGCATCCTAATTATTAGATTTTTCTTCAAAAATACCTAGACACCACATTTCTTCCTAAAAATACACCACCACATGAAATAAGTATTATATTTTATTATTTATTTAACGACCCTAGTCCTAGTGATCCTCCATCTAATCAATATATGTTAGACTCAATTTAATATTTACATTCCTTGTTTCAAGACAAGTTTCAAGCTATGGAATCAAGTATTACATCTCTCAAAACTTAAATTCAACATCTTAAGGATGCTTCTTAAGCTCATGTTTGTTCTCCCTCTACATCTCATCTTCAATATATGTCAACTACTTGTCATATAGCTAAACCTCAGGTCATTCCATTACCTAATCCTCTCATATTTAAAAGTAATAATAAGCAACCCTACCTTCTTACTGAGCTCCTTAGTCATAAGTTGATCACTTTACCGCCTACTCATTACTATCTTGCTTGTCGGATAATAAAGTATCAAGGTCATCTATATTACAATTATCATATAATCAATGGGAATAATGACAAAGAATTCCATGCTTTACAACGTAGAGTCAAACATCTTGAGCATTAAGGGTTTACCTCATTCACTATCCAACATCATGTTACATCTTCCTCTCCAATTATTACATCTCAATGGGCTCCTAAGTCTGCTCCTTCTATGTCTAATGAGCATCATCCTACCAATTCTCATGTTCCTTCTTCAGTTCATCAAGATTCTCCTAATCAACCAAGTATGACATCAACAAGTCAACATAAGCAACAACCTCCCCAAATTAGTGTTCCACCTCTTCTTACTTCATCCTCTACAATATCACCAAATCAAAAGAAGCCATCACTTCTCATGGTTTTCTCTAAATCACGTCCTCTTACTAAATCGTTTGTTCTATTACCAAGTCAATAAGTAACCTCCTCTTAAGGATGATCTCACTACTCCTCCATTAAAGGTATTTTTCATATTACATAGTCATATGCATAAATCACTACCTAAAGTTAAACTTGTAATTCCAACATCTTCTATAGACCCTACATATGTTGATGATTGGGACCCGAATGAAACTTACTATGATGATGAACCATCTGATGGTCACACTCCTCTATCACCTCCACATCACATCACTTTTGTTAAGGAAACTACTCCTTACATTGATCCACTTAGTGTCTTTTGGCTAGAATCCCATTGCGTACATCTTGGGGGGCATAACATCTAATAAACTCCCACTCATCTTAACATCTACACATATATTTTCATTCTCATACACCAATATTATAGCATAGTCATAATCATCACATGTTCTAGCATCATCATTACACAATGGCACAGTTTTTGGCTTTGGTACACACTTGACTATTGAGGGCTTACTACACCCAAACCCCACACATTGCACCATATGTACTACACATCATAACTCTTCACACATATCACATTCTACATCTTACATCATATAGTCTACATTTACATATCATACATACATCATATTAGTCTTCATCATACATGTATCATATTGTATGTGTTTAGCATCATAGATTACTCATCCTACATACTACATTATTAGGCTATATACACATATCACATTACACATTGTACATCGCATCATATGTCTTACATCTTACATCATCCATACTACATTTTACTATACACACACCAAGCTCTCAAATCTCTTCCCAATCTCATGCTTGCATGTTGCATTCTTTAAATTGTACACGATCCCTATGTCGACGCTAGCCCACACCAAGCACAACTCACAACTCATGACCCTTTCTCATCCCTTCTTGTCATTGAGTCTAGAGCCGAGATTCCCCCTCATGCACATAACACTTTTAATTCTAGGGATTTGTTTGTCTTTAATGGTTTAGAATTAGGGTAAGTTTCACTTAAGTTTAACTTTTCTTAGGATTTATTTAATTTCCATTTACTTTTAAGTTAGGTCTAAACTTTAATCATTTTTATTAGTTGCTTTTTTATTTATTCTAACTTTATTTTATTTATTTTTTTATATTAATTGTAAATTCATATAATTAGATTCTTATTAATTAAAGGAATTCATTAGTCTCTTTTTAAAATTTAATTATTTTTATTAATTAAATTTGGTTCTTTTTAACATTAGGACCTTTATCACTAATTTTTCATCATTTTTCTTAAGTAGACTAACTATAACACTTGTTCTTGTAGGGTAATTGGATGTTTTCATCCCTTTAAACTCATTTTTCGAGACCTTTTGTAAACATTTAAATGTTTTTGCATCACAACTAATGTTTTTTTCAGATTTTGTAAACTTTTTGTTGTCAATTTTTTGTGAGGTTTATCATGATATGATCACACATATGGTCTTTCCTCACAATTTCTAAGTGATCTTGGAAATTATAAACATGATCATTTATTAGGTTCTTTCAGGATTTAATTTTTTCTTTTCTTAATCAAAGAAACCTCACGCATATACTCTTTATTCAAACTTTCTAAGTGATCTTAGAAATCAGAAATGTGGGTTTACTTCTTTCGTCTTTTCCTCTCCACTTTCCTTGGGGAAACGTATTAATCCTTCTTTGTAGGATAGACTCTAAGGAGGTTAAAAATAATCAAACTACGAACTATAGGTTTCCTTGAATGATATTTTAAAATAGTCTACCACTTGCATGTTTCCTTGATCAATGAACGATGGTTAAGAGAGTCTCATCTTTAAATAAGATAGAAATGAACAATTCACATTATATGTGTAGGTGAGGTTGACAAGGCTATTGCCCAAATGATATAAATATGGGAAGTGCATTGGATTAAACCATAAAACACATTATGAGTAGTGCTACAAGAACCCCAAAGTAGTTGGAAAATTGAGGGAACTAGTTGACGAAATGGGTACCCCAATCCCAACTGACTAGTACACCTTGTGAAATTAGAGTCATGAATATCCTTAGTGACAACTCCAGTGTGATTCATTTGAGAAATAAATTTTCTCATTTTTTAAAAGAGGGTAAAGTAAAGCTATCAGCTAACAATATTACTACACTCTCTCGGGCATACTGCTGACACTTAATTGAGAGAACCACTTAGGAAGCCACACCTTGACACAGTCAATCCAAGGTAGAGGAAAAATTTCAATACATAATTATTTCATTTTTCTTGTGTTACATACTTGTGTTTCACTCATTTCATTCACCTTTTCTTTGTCATCCATCTTGTTACTTTGTAAACAAGTCTAAGTCTTGGGTTGTGGACATCCATAGCCAAACTGGAGCACTTTCATCCTTCTTCATCTAAGTCTTGACATCATGATAATCTCTTTATCAAAGTAAAGAACCCTCATTATCACCTTAATCTTTCATTTGCATAAGTTTTAAGTTTAACATTATCTTATTGAACTTTAAGAATTCCATACTCTTATGTCGTCACACTTCACATTCACTTTGTTGTATTCTCAACATTTTCACATTCCTTCATTCCTCTCTTTTAAAGAATTCACTTTGATCTAACTTGAGGAGCTTAATCAATCACATTCCCTTTGTCTCTTATCTCCAATTTCGTGAGATTAAGACCTTGTCATCATAATTTATTCACTTCTTGTTTCTACATCCACTTTTTCATTATTTAAGTGCTCCCATTTATGTTTCATGTCTCCTCTTTTAACACAGTTCTGTTAAGAGTTGGCATCATTCATAAATTTTCAAATTCTATTCCCTCTTAACAAACATTTAGTTAATAATAGAGTATTTTCATTGTGTTTCCAAGCCTCCTATTTTAACAATCATCTTGTTAAAATTTGAGAACCGTCTTTGTCATATTTCTAAGTCTCTCCCTTCTTAACACTACTTTTGTTAAGAGTTGAGCAATTTTCATCACATTTCCTACTCATCTTCCCTTAACATTAATTTTTGTTAACTGTTGAGCATATTTCATCGTGTATCTAAGTCTCCTCTTGTATCCTTCCTTTTGTCTCAAGTTGAGAAAATTAACTTCTTTCACCTCTTCCCTCTTTACATTCAGTTTGTAAAGGGTCATGAATCCTTTCAAACATCTTCATCTTTCTGAGAACTCATTTTTCTAAGAGTCCTCAAAAATAAAATTTCAATCCCTTCTTCTACCTTAATACTATTCATTTTTTAAATTGTTGAGAATTCACCCTTTTTCATTCCTCTTAACATTCATCTTGTTAAGAGTTAAGCTTTCACATCCTTTTTGTTCCTCTTAACACTAATCTTGTTAAGAGTTAATCTTTTCACATTTTTCATCACTCTTATCACTCATTTTTTAAAGAGTTGATCAAATTCACCTTATTAAGTATCTTCTCCCTTAGCATTCATTTTTTAAAGAGTCAAGCACATTTAACCTTTCACTCCTTGTTTTTTATTCTTAACACTCAACTTGTTAAGAGTTAACCTTTTCGTATCTTTTTGTCACTCGTATCACTCATTTTTTTAAGAGTTGATTGCATTCACCTTGTTAAGTCTCTTCTCTCTTAACATGAATTTTAGGTAAAGAGTAGAGAACATCTAACCTCTTTTAGTCCCTTTTCTCTTAAGTCTCATTTTGTTAAGATTCGGGAAATAAATTAACCCCTTTTCTCCTCCTCCCTCTTAGTACTCATTTTTCAAGGGTCGAGTATATCCTTCATTTTCCCTCTTCCATCTTAGCATTAACTTTAATAAGGGTTGAGTTTCCATAAAAATTCTTCTTGTTTCTCCCCTCTTTCAAACATGGTGGGAATAAGATATCATGGTTATAGTCCCTTTGATGGAAAGAAATAAATCCTCTCCAATTTAGTTTGGGTGAAGATGATGGAGACCAAATTGAAAACCTTTCTATAGATGCCACTTTATGACAAGACAAAGACCAATTACTTACTCATCTACTTAAAATGGGAGAAATATTTCCCTCAGACCTTGGCGAGGATATGGTAAAAAACTTATGAGGACCACCTAAATCCCCTAAGGGACCACCATATGAGTCAAAAAAATATGATGAGGTAGGACCAAGTAAAACAAATGTTAATAATAAAAGAAAATATAATTCTTCATCCCCTAATCCCAACCAAGCCTTTCTCGATTGAATCAATGCAATGGAAAAATAATTGGCTCTCGTATCCTCTAAAGTCACTTATAGTGATACCAAAGGTACTAAGCACATAGAGAAAAGTGACGATACCTTAAAAACTAGTTTTGGACTAATAATGAGAACACCAATCATAAGAATGATAGTTCATCATTTATCCCTCAAACCAATTCACCATTTTCTCAATAGAGGCTAATGATGAAAGACATTATTTCAGGTTTGCAAAAAAATCACTAACAATTCAATTTTGATGTATTGTGTCCATACCCTTTTTACATGGAACATTTTATGCATACCCTTCTCAAGCTCTTTCAAGATGCCCAAACTTGATAAATACAAGGGAAAATTAAATACTATAAAGCATGTCAAAGAATTCATAATGACATGTCAAGAAGTGGCTTATAACATCATCTTTCTCTCGCGCCTCTTTCCTAAAAGTCAAGGAGGACTGATGAGTAAATTATTTGACTAATTTATATCCTTTATATGATTGATAATTTATCATTTAAACATAATTTACTAGTGCATGTGGATGCTTTATATGGTTATATCTTAGTGAGTTTAATGCATTTTCCTTTCTCTTGTTCATCCAACTTGTTAAAACATATAACTTCCTATTAATTGCCTTTGTGAGTGAAATGCGGTAATGTGAACAACATAATAATGAACATTTACTACTAGTTTTGGAGTGCTGTCAAGGAGCTCGAGTCTGGAGTTGGTATGTAATTGTGGAGGATGTTTTCCATCAACGGCCTATAAACATGGGTCTTGTTTTTAGAAAGTTCTGTAGGATTTTATGAACCTTAATCAAATGCTATTAGTGGAAGAAGTTTTCACCTATCATTTTGGCATGATATGTAATCGACTATGTCTATATAAAGACATCTTCTTGAGGAACAATGTAGTAGTTGGATAATATTGATAATCTACAATACAGTTTGTAACAGTTATTATTTACTTTTGAGACACATTGAATAAGTCATAAAACTTATTTGAATCAATATAAGTGGATATCGTTTTGAGTATCTCGTGCTGTTAAGATCACCTCTGTCCTGAGGAAGAGCAAGGGACCACTCAACCAAGGTGACTAGAGGCTATTTACATTCATGCATGAATTTGGTTTTTTCATAAGTCATAATTTTTTTTATTTCGTTTGTTGCAATTTCCATTCATAGTTTTTATTTCCTTTATTGCAATTTCCATTCAGAGTGTGTTATTTCAATTCCACAAATTCAATTTCAAGTGTATGTTATTTCAATTTAGTTAGATTAATTTATTGTGTGCATTATAATTCTATCAAAGTATTTCCAATAAATGCATTTCATTACAATTTTTTTGTGTCTGTAGCTTAGAATTATGTTTTCGTAGATTAGTAGAAAATGAAGGGAGATCTAATAGAAAAAACCCCTAAAGAAAGACCATAACTAATTATATAGAGCTTCATTGCATATATCCTTGGATAAAAAGCCTTGGTTTTATAATGACTCTAGCAGAAGAACCTATTAGTTAAATGATTGGAGAAAACTGTTGTCTCTAAATGACTGCACCCTCTGAATGGCTAGAATGTAAATAGGATGTTCAATGTGATTGGGACACATGGGATCACCTCTTAAGCTATGGGGCTTGGGATCGAGGTAAACCTATGGAGAAGGTTGTATTCCTCTTCCTAAACTAAGTGTTGTACTACTCATGGTGAAATAAAATGTCTATCTAGTCTTATGCTAACATTTTCATGGGGTTTAGGGAAATATATTTGTAGAAATGAAACTATACTAGGGATGGTGATGAACCAAATAAAGGGTGTTTCCAGACTCAAGAAGGGTTGATTTGAAGAGGGTGTGTATACTGCAGGTCAACTTCACCTACTAAAACTTAGAGAGGGTACAAAATACCACAGACTAGGAAGCACGTGTTCCCTTTGTTAAACTTGATAAGACAAACAAGTTATTAGTCTTCTAATGAAGAAGGATGAATTTGATAAGGGTGAACAAGCACCAAAACTCAACTGCATGTAATGCTCCACAACTTGATAAGCACGGAACTCCAAGAACCTGTAATAGAAACGTGAACTTCCACAATGTATTTGCAAGCATGAGAAAAGGCATAAAGAAGTATAGAAGGATGGAAGGACTGCAATTAGTCACAAAACACACACTTTTATTACTTCAATAATGTGTATAATGCATCATACATTTAGAAGAGGAAATAGTTTCCATTACAGTTTTGGAAAAGAGGATTGAAATTTCCCTCAGCGTACAAGGACAAATTGTAGAAGAGTGAGGACTCTTGAAAAATTGCACTTGCCTAAGATGTCTAATTTTCCAACCTAGATGACATATTGGAACCCTTTGGAATGACCAACTTACATTTATAGAAGAATATGTGAGAGAGAAGAGGAAAGGTCATAATTACATTCCTAAATCGAAGGCACGTGATGTATTTATTACAGTTGGTTGAACCACTTTAGAAGGTTCCATCATGTGTCATTAATGCCTAGTTGACCTAGTCTTCTCAATTAATTAAAAGAATATTTAAATAAAATATTTTAATAATAATAATAATAATTATTAATAAAATTATTAATTTAATTAATATTTTAATGGTGGCCCCCCGTTGACTGGTTTGAATCGAGGAGGGGGGTCAACTGAGAAATGGTTAAAAAATAACCCAACTCGGTGGCTGGCTAGCCGAGCCAACCCATCGAGTTAGGCTCGAGCTCTACTAATGTTCACCACAACCGAGATCTACTTGTGAATTCACTGCCCGCTGAAACACCGTGTTCTCCTTGTAAGATCATCTAATCTACTCGACCCTGGAAAGTTTCCTTGATTTTTCTTAGCTTGGCGACATCCATTACCGAGCCCGTCGTGTATTTAACCGAGCTACTCATTTTGTCTCAACTCAGCCATAAATCACCATACTGAACTCTGCATCTAAAAAATATCTTCAAGTGATCTTGTTGTTGAGTTTGACTCTGAGCGTACCTTTTACTAATCATATGTCTAAGCCCTTAGCATGAGTTCCCTGCAACCCTCACGAGCTCGCTTCGGCTGGTTTGATTCCACGACTCGGGTTGAATTAAAAAATATTTCTGTGAATTCTCCATGTGACTCCATCTCAAGGATCATGTTTTTCACTACAACATTACCCCGCTTGTGTGATCACTCTGGCCCATCATCTAAGCTCGCCCGTAATCTACTTGATGATTTTTTGAGGATTCTCCTATAAGTCTCTTCTTCCAATGCATGTTGACTTTACACATTTCAATCACCAGATGGATTGACCATGACTCACTCAACTGAGTAGCTACCTCCGTCCCATAGAAATTACTACTCATAACACTTCCTTCCTAGATTCAAGTTCATTTGCACCCATTTCCAAGATCGTCATTGAGTTCCTACATTGGAGCCCCCACCGAAGTCAATGAGATTTGTCTTTTGCAAGATTTGAGTTCACCAACTGAGCCAACCCGAACCTGATCCTGTCTAGCTCTACACTGAGCTCACCATCATGTTCTCTATCCACAACCTGAGAAAAAAATCCTATGTCTGATGAGTGCTGACTCAAGACCCGATGCTGGGTGAGTTCTGCCATTTTTCATGTGATCTTCACCAAGGTTCAAGAATATGACTCGCTTTCAACGTCTATGCCAAACTCAGCCATAAAATCACAAATTCTCCTTCATCTTCTTAAACAAGCTCCACATATCAACCTTCTTCACTCGACTATCGCATGGATCGACTTAGCTTCACCTCTAAATGAAACATTTTATACTAACTCATTTTAGGTTAGAACTCACTGTAGGTCCTTCCTTTTCTACGAAAAACTTCAGCTCGCCTCATGCTACCAAGTTGGTTCACCTCCAATGCTTATTTTCGAGTGACTTGGCAAAAAAGTCAACTCATCTCGAGTTGAGCTTGACCCATGATTCCTTCTACTAGCGCCGATCGAGCTCCTCCTTGCTGAGCTCCAAAATCAACTGGCACAACCATCCTCAACTCCATCACTGAGCTTATTCACCTTGCTCAAGCTCTATGATTTTTCAAGCATTATCTCTCCATGATGTATTCTGTATGAGAAATGAATTCTTATCTGTAAGCCCTCCAACTGTATCGTAGCCTTATGTTTTCAGCTTCTAATGACCTAGTTAATCGTTCAATGTTTGACCCGCTCAACACGTCTTGCTAGAACGTTCTCTCACGTTCTCTGTCCTATTTGCTGAGTGATTTGGGGTCACAAGTTGAATCAAAGAAAGACTCAACACCTACATCATTTCTCACCTGAGCCCTGACTCCTTGTCATGGGAAACTAGGTGTCAACTTGACAAATTTGTGGAATCTTCTTGTCATTCTTCTAAAATCGACATGAAATTTTCCAATTCTATGTCCCAAAGGGGGAAAACAAAATTTCGATGCCATTTTGTCATTTGAACAACTTTTCCCTATGGCTACCCTTCCTCGGAACTCCCCAATCAATGATTTAAATGTGGAATCTTGGTAGCAATTGGCCAACTCTGTGGGGAAATATACCAAGAATTCCCTGAAACCTCTCCAACTTACGAATCAATAGGTATTATGTGTTCTTTCTACCCACTCGATTGAAATTAAGCTAAAAATTCCCCAAGATTTCCTTTGATACAACTCGGCAGTGTTCCACCGAGTAGCTCTCTACAACACCATCAAACCAAGCTAACCGCTATTAATCCCTTGACTCAGACCTAGACCAATGTGACTCAGACTCTTGTGCGTCGGCTTGAGGCACTTCTTGAATTTTTACTCGACCTTGAACAACTCCAACTCAATCCTTGAACAAGATCCAACTCCATTTATGTGCTCGTTATGTCCTCAAAGCATCAAAATTCAACTCCTACGAACTTGCCCCCTGTTTTGATGTCTGCTCGACCGAGTTCTACTTGACTATCATATCTACTTCTAAAAATCCAATACTACAAATGACTAATTCTTGGCCATATAATTGAATCACTCTTGAGGTCATCCTTATTGTGCTTGCCAATGAATTAATTTTTAGGCTCACCTGAGATCCTTTGGCAATCTCCTTGAGTTCAAACTCACCTGTGTTGACTTATAACTATGTGCTTATACCAATGTGCCAGGGTACCTCAACGTTGACTTAACGAGCCAATGCTTGACATGTATTTTGGGATATCCCTCTAAAATCCCTTCCAGTTAGCGTTCAACAGGCTCCTCCCTTATTGCCTTACAACTTCCATGGCTTGAAAATGTCGAGCTCGACCTGTGGGAAAATGTCAAATAGCTCAGAACCTCATTAAGCTATGCATCCTCCTATTTCTTTTCCACCCTACCTATGTCATGGCCAAGCCAGCCTCCTCATTTTCCAAACTAAGCTCAATTAAACTTCTCTCGGGTTCCCAAGCTATTGTTGACTCGATGAGGCACTTCAAGTGCTCAGGCTTTGTCCATATTATAATGTCAAGTCATTTTTATTACTCAAATCCCTAGGATCATGAGCTTGGTTTCTCTAGGTTGGTGCCCTCTTTAGTATAGGATTCCCTTTTTCCACCATGAGCCAGCTCGACTCACCTTTGAGTTCACTTTGTATTGACGTTCTATGTAACTCGAGCTTTCCTCTATGTAATTATCGGTTATCATGAGCTCAAACTGTGAGAAAACACTAGCTAGCTTGAGTTAGATGCTCAACATGTTGAATCGATACTCGATCTTTAAAATGAGCCATACATTTTTTTAAGCTAGATACTCTTCTCTAATAATTTCTCTGGAGTTTGAGCTCCATGCTTAAGCACATCAAACCATCACTGAGTCAATAATTGAGTCAAGCTCAAGGAGCTATTTATACCGAGCTAACACCAAAATTCTAACACAACACACCATGCTAAGGTCTTCATATAATTTTAAATATGAGCCCATCGACATTAGTTTGAACCACTCTGCTTGCACATGATTAAGCAATTAAACTATTTGTCTTGGGTTTAGTTTTAACCTCATTGTCAATTTTTCGCCTAAGAGGGAAAAAATTGACAACAAATACAATGACCCATCATTTTTGGCATCATTGTTGGGGACACCATAAGCACAATACACCAAATTTATTCACTTTACATGACATGGGTGTTAATGGAGTTAATCTATGCAACCAGTCAAAGTCCTAGGCCTTGTTTACATAGCCAACCTTGATACATAGGTCATGAGATGATCAAGGGAGATTTATAGCACGCAATATTCACAAAATATCTCCAAAATAAATACAAGTAGGGGAACACTGAAAGTGACACTTAATCTAATCCAATGCCTAGAAGCCCTTCTGAACATTTTGCCTTTTCTTATTTAGAACCAAAAAAACATTGAAAAATGGGAGACAATGGGAATAATGAGAACAAGCCCTTGGGAAGAACCTTTAACTATCCCATTGTCTTAGATGAAGATGAGGATACAACTATGAAAAATATCTCACCATGTATCCTCCCTATCTTTTGAGGCATATCTACAAAAGACCCTGATCATTTCTTGTTTGAATTCAAATTTATTTTCCAGACATATGACTACAAAACAGACAATCAGAAAATCAAACTATTTCCTTCAACTCTTAAGGACTCTACTATGAGGTGGTTCATAGGATTGTTCCCGAACTCCATTCATTCTTGGGAGGCCATGGAGAAATTTTTTATAGATAAATATCAAGACTACTATAGGGGAAGGATAGGAAGGAAGAATTCTTCCAGATAAAGATAAAAGAAGATGAAAAATCTAGAGGATTATCTAGATAGATTTCTCCTTCCCCATCAGAGGCGTGATTATGAGTTACATGAAAAAATCACAAAGACATTTTTCCTTAAAGGACTTGATGAGGAAACCAAAAATTTCCTCCATCTTATGGGTGGAGGTGATGTGAAAAAACTTAGTATGGAACAAATCACTGAGCGTTGCATAAGTTACTCTAGAACACGAGGAGGTATAAGGAAAAGATAAACATCCAAGCTTGCCCTAGGTACCTCTTAACTTCTTGAGGAAATGGCTAACATGAAAATAGACATCTTATCACAATGTACATCAACCAAAGATGGGATTAAAGCCGAAAAAAGTGTTGCAAAAGAACCTTTGGACATATACTACCCTAAATGTAGAAATAGACATCCCTTGAGGGAGTGTCCTTTGGATGTCACATACATGTGTTTGATTTGTGATGTTGTTGATCACAATACTAAGCATTGCACTTTCTTACCTCAATTGAAAGAAGGATTTAATGTTGTCTCTTACGCTGATGTAGAAGTAAATTTTGTTCAAAGGAAAAATAATCAGGCTGTGTATGCTCCTCAACCTACTCAGAGCCCTTGGATGATGTCATTGTCTAGTTAGGATCGTCAACCTACTTAGGGACAACCTAAGTGGCCACATCCAAACTATATGGCTTACCCAAATCCACCACCATATATGAATCCCTAAAATCAGTAGGATTAGACACCACCCCCAATGCAAATCCATGGAAAAACCAATAATGGGCACCTCAAAAAATTTCTAATAAAAACAAAAAATGGGCACCTCAACAGAGGAGGTTCCAGAAACCACAATAGGATTTAATGGTCCCACCAAAAAGCTATCAACAACATGGGAAAGAAACAAAAACACAACTTCCATCCCATCCTATACTAAACGATAAACATCAGTAGACATCTTCAATTAATGAAGCAAGAACTAGTGATACAATGCAGATTAATGCTATCAATAATTTGCGACTAAGGTTTGGAATTTTTTTGAATAATCCTCCTATTGTTATCACATAAATACTTGTAGAAAGTGAGAAAGAAGAGACACCTGAGGAAAATGAAGAAACTGAACATGTTTCACAAATACAAGTCACTAGGAATGGTTAAGTAACATATAAGAATGTACATGTAACTACCTTTCCAAAATGATTACAGAAAATCCTAACTGCAAAAGAAACAACGCTAGTCCATGAGTTGAAAAATATGAACATTGAGGTCTCACTTCTGAGATCAATAAGGGACATTATTGAATTAACAAAACCATTAAAAATGAGTGTATAAAAATACCAGGAAGGAAGAAGAAATATCCAAAAATGGTCAAAGTGGAAGGAAATCTTGTTGATCTTGTTACTAAAAAACATATTTCACCAAAATATGGGGATCCTAGGAGTCTGGTCATTACTATATGCATAAATGATCAGTCAATATCTAACATTTTGGTGGATCTGGGTGCTACCATCAATGTTATAATAACAAATATGTTCAATCTATTGTTTTTAATAGGATTGTAGCCAACCAATACCATTATTCAATTGGAAGATCAATATATTGTCATACCAGATGGAGTGATTGAGGATTTAATGGTCACGGTTGAATCATGGGAGTATCCCATTGATTTTATGGTTTTATAACCCAAAGATCGGAAGTTGGGATATCCAGTCATCTTAGGAAGACCCTGGTTGGCTAATGTTGTTGCATATATTGACCGTAGGCTGGGAAAAATGACCATTTTAAATGGGAAAAAATCAAAGAATATTTCATTATACCTACCTTCCCAGCCCTATGTGTATGATTGTGAACATGTATGGGTAGATTATTCTGATACTACCCTTATGAGTTCTTCTTATCTAGCCACCATTACAGTGAAAAATCACATGAAAGAAATTGTTGAGTCATACACAATGTCTCATGAAGAGGACACTATGGCTATGGAAACCAAAACTGAGGCTACATAAATTGAAGCTAAGGCTACATAACTATCTGTTATGAACACATAAGATATTATTACCTTAGTAAGTGACATTTCCAATGAAGAATTGTAAAGAGAGCTATGCTTATAATGTGGAATGAGTAGTCACTGATTTCTATTGTCCTTTAACCAAGATTATGTCTCTTAATAATGTGACTATTTTACACATGCTTCAGCCTCATGTTTTTCCCTTGAATTATTTAATTACTGATGCAGAGTTTTCTATTTGAAAAGATACCAAGAAAGTGACTGTTGACATAGGAAAAGAGCTGACCATCGGTAATACCTTAGAGGCCAGCCAGGAGACTAGTGTTTTAGAAATATTGAAGAATCATTCCCAATATTTTTATTGGGATTATATTGATATGAAGGGGATTCATCCAAGCATCTACACTCACCATATCTATACTGAGAATGTTAAGCCCATACCATAACCGTAATTAAGAATTAATCCAACACTCAGAGACATAGTAAACAATGAGATAGAAAAATTCCTGAAGGTAGGATTCATCTATCCCATATCTGATAGTTAGTGGGTATCACCATTAGTTATAGTTCCCAAGAAAAATTGTAAATGGAGAATCTTTGTAGACTATAAGGAACTTAATAAAGCCACCAAGAAAGACTATTTTCCCATGCCCTTTATTGATCAGATTCTGGAAAATCTTGCAGGAAAGAAATATTTATCCTTCTTGGATGGGTTTAGTGGGTATAACCAAATAAGTATTACACTTGCTGACTAGGATAAAACCTCCTTTACTTTCCCCTAGGGTACATTCATATATCGAGTCTTAGCATTTGGGCTTTTTCATGCACCTGCTACTTTCCAAAGAGTATTTTTGGCCATTTTTACAGATCTTACAAATGACTGTGTTGAAGTCTAAATGGAAAAATTCATTGTTCGCGGATCCAGTTTTGATGAATCTCTAAATAATCTTGAAAAATTATTAACTAGATGGGTGAAACATAAAATATCTTTGACTCATGAAAAATGTATGACTATGGTTAATCAAGGAATTGTCTTAGGTCACCATATTTCTGCTAAAGGAATACAGGTCGATCCAAAAAATATTGTAGTAATTACTCAGCTACGTACACCAATAAATCATACTGACATCAATAGTTTCCTTGGAAATGCAATGCATTATAGGTAGTTCATCAAGGAATTTATGAAAAAAATTTCACACATGTTTTCTTTGCTGACAAAATATAGTGTTTTTGAATGGTCTCCTCAATGTCAGCAAGCATTTGAGATTATCAAAGAGAAGCTAACCACTGCTCTAGTCTTGAGAGGACCAGATTGGGGGCAACCTTTCCATATTCACACTAATGCATCTAATACATCCATGGGAGTTGTTCTTGGCCAAAAAGATGAAGAAGATCAGATGTATGCCAGTTATTTTATCATCAAGAATTTGACCCCTATAGAGAGAAATTACATCACGATAGAAAATGAATTTTTAGCAGTGGTTTACTCCCTGAATAAGTTTAGACATTACATTACTCGATACAAAATCTTTGTTTATAATTACCACTCAACCATAAGATATTTGATGAATAAACTGGTAGTTGGGGGCTGGATTATTGGATGGTTACTCTTGTTAGAAGAATTTAATGTGACCATTATTGATAAGTAAGGAAAAACTAATGTTGTTGTTGATTTTCTTTCAAGATTGAATGTTTCAAGTGATGAAGAAGCAATCCAAGAAAATTTTCTAGATGAACACTTGTTTGCAATATCAATTCAACCGCCATGGTTTGTTTATCTTACAAATTATATAACTACATGGAAGTTTCCTTCCTATTTTACTAATAAAGAGCAATGAAGATTAGTTAATAATAGTGCAAAATACAAATAGTGTAATGGAATTTTATTCAAATGATGTCCTGATATGGTTCTTCATAGGTGCATTTTTGAGGATGAAGTATATGACATACTGTGAGCTTATCATGATGATATTGGAGGAGGACATTACTCAATGAAGAGGAAAATTCACAAGGTCCTTAGAGGTGGGTATTATTGGCCCTCTCTTCACAAGTCTCTCAAGAAGTATGTGTGGAAGTGTGATGTATGTCAAAGAATGGGGAAGCCTACACTATCCATGGAGATGCCTCTCAACCCTCAGCTGGTCTTAAGACCATTTGAGAAATGGGGAATTGATTTCATTGGAAATTTTGATCCCCCATCCTTTGTGAAATAATACCTATTGGTGTGCATTGACTACATCATGAAATGGGTTGAGGTTCAAGCACTATCATCTGCCAATGAGGATTCTATTTTTGACTTCCTGTATAATTGTATAATTCTAAGATTTGGCGCTCCTCGAGTAATTTTCTATGATCAAGGCCCTAAATTTGTGTGTAACATGATTGAATATTTTTTGGAAACCTACTGAATCAAGCACCAAAAATCATCACCATATCACCCCTAATCCAGTGGGCAGGTGGAAGTCACCAATAGAGAACTTGAGAACATTCTGACCAAAGTGGTCAATGTAGACAGAAAGAATTGGGAACCAAAACTCCTAGATGTTGTTTGGGCTTACAATACAACTTGGAAGACCACTACTGGTTTCTCCCCATACAAACTAGTGTATGGAAATAAGCCAATGTTACCCATTGAATTCAAATTATAGACTTGGAGGACAATAATGGAAGTTGGCATCGATTTAGACAAAGCACAACGTGAGAGAGTAATACACCTGAACAAGCTAGATTAAATGCAGATGGAGGCACAAAAAAAACCGAGATTCTTTAACATCAAAGAAAAGTGTGTCATAATGCTCATATCAAATATAGGAAGTTCAGTGAGGGAGGTTGGGTCTTACTTTTTAAGTCAAACTATCAACATTTTAAAGGCAAGTTGAGGACAATATGGTTGGGACCATACCGGATCAAAAACGTGTTTGATAATAGATCTGTGTGATTATTGCCAATTGATGGAGATATAAGAACTCTTCTTGTGAATGGACATAGACTAATGATGTATTAGCATCCTCTGGATAAGGAAACCTTCAACAAAGATATGCTACTATGCGAGGAAATGGATTTAGTGGAGGAGCTCGGCTCCTCTTGTCAAGAGTAAATGTTTTTTGAAATTGAATAAAGGAAGATGATCATGATTTCGATCTTCTTCCCTTAGTTAGATGTTTGGTTTTCAATAAGGAAAAAATATTCATTATTTGAATGAACACTAATTACATTTTATCTCATAGTGCAGGATGTGGGAAATCTATGGATATTAGGAAGCTAAGCAAGAAAGGGTAAGTGAATTTTACTTCACTATGGATATTTCCTTATGAAGCAATTCCCCATTGCATGTACTTAGCATGATTAAATCACTACAAAATGTTCAATGCATTTATTGTGGATATCATTCCAAATTTTAAGATATGGAGTGGGGTGTAATGAGTCATAATTACCAAGGAAACCATATGTGTTGAATTACTATGAAAGGGAAACACTAATTTATAGGAGGGACATGTGGAATTACTATTCAAAATGGTGGGATATGTGCCATACCACACATTAAAACTTCTCACACATACCTAGTCCTGTCGAATTTTTACACCACCAAAATTTGCATCGACTATAGATAATTAAAAGATTTTGGTGCATTTAAAATTATGAATTATTTATCAGTTCTTGTCATTACTCTGTGCATCCGAACACAATCTTGTCTTTGTCTTTTCTGATATCTAGGTTCATCATCACTATAGGGAAAAAATAAAAAATATGAACTAGTCTCTCTGGACCCATTGCTCTGGAACGCTACACTTTCTGAGGTATTTTATGATGTGGGTTGTCTGGAATCCATTAGAAAATTTGAAGGCTTTGATGAAAATTTGGTGGATGAGTTCCTAGTGAATTTTGAAGCCACTTGCTCAAGCATTGGGGGAAAGCGAGTAGAAATTAATAGTCAGTTTGTTTTTGAATTGTTTAGGTTAATCGTATTTTGGTCTAAAATTTATGACAGACTCTCCTCCTAAGGACCTGATTCCCCTATTTCATGAGGATGGAAAAGCTTTTCCAGAGGTAATCTTCACCTCCAATGGTGTTCAGAAAGGATTAGGAGAGAAAGTCTTCTTGACATTTGGAAATAAGTAGCTAAGTGGGTCAATAGATACTTCATTTGTGATGGACAACCATTTGTTCTTAGCAAGGAATCGCTCAAAATTATAATTAATTTAAACCATGGTTGCACAAACCCTCCACTCAGGGTCAATTTACCTGAATATTTAGCCAATGTAGTCATTAAGATTAAACAAATATATAAGAATGAGGGTGGTAAGCCAGTGCTCAAACATCCAACACTTATTCAATTACTCTGCTTGCATCAATTTTTCTAAAGGACAAAAATAGGGATCAAATATATAAGTGTAGGTAAGGGTTCCTCACCAAGAAAACTCAAAAAGGGGCCATCTTCCATTGTTCGACCCAAGCTCGCGTCATCCTCTATCCCTTCATAGGATAATGTGGAGAAACCTGGTAGTCATGGGATCCCATCTTATACGTCTTACAATTCTAAGGGCAAGAGAACTTTTCGACTTTGTTCTATTTTGTTAAGGCCAAGGTGGTCCTGTACCTTGTGGAAGTTCCCATACGGAAGTTTTTGAGGATGATTTTGCTCCCATTTGGAAAGAAAAGGAAAGGGATGGTACCTCGACTGTCCCTACTGACCAATCTTAAGATGTTGCATTCACCAAAACTATCTATCCCACATAGAGATACGATATGCTAGCATCTTCAGAAATCCACTCAATAACTTTGAAAATACCCTCAGTACCTGAAACTCATTTCTCAACTCTAGAACTGGTTGCAATGGAGACTGACATCCATGGATTACATAAAGGTGATGTACAAAGGTGTTATTTGGCATAAATTACCTATCTTAAGGAAAAATTTAAAGGTATGCAAGAAACAAATTTATCTTTACAAATTGCATTCACAGAGAGAATGATAGAAAAAGTTAGAGAAATTACTACTTTACAGGTAGAAGTTAGCAACCTCAAAAGACAAAAAGATATAGGCCTTAGAGTTTTGGCTGATTTCAATCAATTATCTCTTCAAAATAAATAATTAAAAATGGAAAACAAGAAATTAAAGGAAGAGATTGAGGCCAACACAAATGAGAAAAGGAATTTATAATCTCTTTTGGACTCTATTTGTCCTTTGGTCTATAAACTCCTGGCATGTAGGAAACCTTCTTCTACCGATAGTATGTTTGTTCAAGAACAATTTTAATCTTAGTAGTTATTGAAACTATGTAGTAAAGAACCTTATGAAGCTCCTGATGGTAATGCCTTTCTATCAATTCATCAAGACAATCCCCTTGACATACATAATCCACTATGTGAATTCTACCTCCTCAATATGCTAGTCACCAATGTTCCTGACTTCTTTATTAACCTGTTCATGGGAGATTTCCAGTTAAAATCCTTCTAGTCACTACTTAGGAATCAAATTGTGTGGGGAGAGAAAATGGACATTTTTAATCAAGCAACTCACTCAATTGGTTTCTACATTAGGCCTATTCATCACAATGATGTGGACATGAAAAATAATTTCAGATCTCTTTACTATCAGGTTGGTATTGGGGATAATACTTCCAAATTTCTATCAAAATGTGTGCGGGATTTTGAGGCCTATAGTTAACAGTATTTTGGGGCAGTAAAGTAGGTTTGTGATAGAAGGTGGGATACTTTGAGTTTACCCTTGAAAAGGAGAGAGGTTAGCTCTCCTCAAAATTTAGGTTGGACTATGTGACGAGGTGACACACTCATCACAATAATTCAAAAACTATTAGAAAAGAATGAAAAGAAATACACTGACAAATGGGTAGGATTATAGGTGAGGCCACCTCTTCTCTCGAGTGCAAGTACAACCTGGAAAAATAATGCTACTCAGTCATATGATAGTTTGACATCTTGGGTGGAAGTGATTTCAAACACTTAGGGATGTAAAGGAACTAGAAATTAATATGTTGATCAATTTGAGGAGTATGACATGGCTCAATAGCTTGGCCAAAGAGCATGACAAAGATAATTTGCATTGGGAAATGCAACAGGTAAGTGCATGGGAGATGATAAGTACATAATTTGACTAATTTATATCCTTTATATGATTGATAATTTGTCATTTAAACATAATTTACTAGTGCACGTGGATGCTTTATATGGTTATATCTTAGTGAGTTTAATGCATTTTCCTTTCTCTTGTTCATTCAACTTGTTAAAATGTATAACTTCCTATTAATTTCCTTTTTGAGTGTAATGTGGTAACGTGAACAACATAATAATGAACATTTACTACTAGTTTTGGAGTGCTGTCAAGGAGCCTAAGTCTGGAGTTGGTATGTAATTGTGGAGGACGTTTTCAATTAATGACCTATAAACATGGGTCTTGTTTTTAGAAAGTTCTATATGATTTTATGAACCTTAACCAAATGCTATTAGTGGAAGAAGTTTTTGCCTATCATTTTGGCATGATATGTAACCGAATGTGTCTATATAAAGACATCTTCTTGAGGAACAATGTAGTAGTTGGATAATATTGATAATCTACAATATAGTTTATAACCATTATTATTTACTTTTGAGATGCATTGAATAAGTCATAGAACCTATTTGAATCAATATAAGTGGATGTCGTTCTAAGTATCTCATGCTGTTAAGATCACCTCTGTCCCGAGGAAGAGCAAGGGCCCACTCAACCAAGGTGACTAGAGGCTATTTAAATTCATGCATGAATTTGGTTTTTTGATAAGTCATAATTTTTTTATTTCATTTGTTGCAATGTCCATTCAGAGTGTTTATTTACTTTATTGCAATTTCCATTTAGAGTGTGTTGTTTCAATTCTGCAAATTCAATTTCAAGTGTGTGTTATTTGAATTCAGTTAGATTAATTTTCTGTGTGCATTATAATTCTAGCAAATTATTTCCAGTAAATTTATTTCATTACAGCAATGTTGTTTCTGTAGATTAGTAGAAAATGAAGGGAGATCTAATAGAAAACCATCCAAAGAAATACCATAACTAATTGTATAGAGCTTCATTGCATATAGCCTTAGACACTAAGCTATGGTTTTATAATGAAACTAGCAGAAGAACATGTTAGTTAAATTATTGGAGAATATAACGACCCATCAAGGATAAGATTTGGAATGGTTCTTACACCCTCCTAAGGGATATATCATTACGTTCACGGACCTCTCAGAGAAGTTCTTTTAACATTTTTCTTTCAATCTTGACTCTGAAATAAAAATGATGGATTTTTTCAATGCACAATAACGATCAAATGAGAGATTTTCACAATTATTACAGTGACGGAAAGGAATTGCAAGCCGATTCCCATGTTCAATCCTTGAAAATGGTTAGCATCTTCATCCAAAAGTTTAAAAGTGAATTTTCCTTTCACATGCAAATGCAGTGCCTTAGCAATTTTGAGGAAGTTTTCAAAAAGGGAACTCAAATAAGAGAATTCCTCACTGCTAAAGGCTCTATCAATTCTTTTTGTAAATAAAATGGGCAAAATCACAATCATAACAATAACAACCCTAGCACTTGTCACAATAAATCTAGGTACATGAACCACAACCATAACATTTTAAATGATGGTTTCATAGGTACACACAACATGTAAAACATACATAATAACCAATATAATCAAACTAATTCTAAAACATTCACCACCATTGCAAGAAGAGAAACTCCTCTTCCTCATGAATAAAAACGATGCCAATTTACATATTTGGGGGAATCTCTTTCTGGCATCTTACAAAAACTAGAAAATGACAATATTGTCATTGACCCTATCATCCAATCCTTCCCTAATAGAGAACTTAAGCCATGTTGGTATATACCTAACACATATTGTGATTTTGATTACATTGACGGTCATCAAAGGGATAAAATCAAACAACTTTGCAATTACATCCAAGACCTCATTGAAAATGGAGACATAGTGGTCAAGGACTTACCACATAACCATGGTACAAAGGCAAAATCTCATAGCCTTGGTGAATTATGAGTCCTTCATATTTTGGATTGTAGATAGTACTATGCACACAGATGAACGTTAGTTTACACCTCTTAGAGACAGTCTTTCTAGTACCTTTCAACAAATAGAAAAGGCTAACATGATTGAATATCCACCTACGAGACCCTTTTATAATGGGTAGCCCAAGCCTACGTGGTATAATGAATCAGAATATTGTTAATACCACCTCATGGAAGGCAATTCTACTAATAATTATATACCTCTCTATCATTATGTTCAAGAAATAATTGACAATGAAGCCATTTTTATAGAGCTTGATGACAAAGTTCTTACAACTAATGACATGTCAATTTATAAAACTTATTATGAAGAGTTGACTATTATCCCCACTTTTGTACAAAATAAAATTCAATGAGATGAAAATGAAGGAACAATATCTCTCCTTCCAAACCAATCAATCTCTTCTCCAAATTTTCTTCTGTTATTTCAAATAGACATTGAACCTGTTTTGGAAAATAATCTTTTAACATCAAATGAGAGCTTGAACTTGTTTTAATACTCCCTTCTAACCCTTGATATAACTGTAGAAACTATAGAAAAGGTTCCATCATCAAGAACCATTGAGCTTGGTTCTATTCTTTCACTGCTAGCTCCTATGCCTAACATCTCTAGTCTTGTTGTAAGAACACAACCACAAAAAGCTTGGAAACTTGCCACAATGCAACCTTATGTGCCTATTATAACTCATACGATCAATCTTGCAGGAATCTCATCAATTATGATTCTTTCCTATCAATACATATATATGTGTACATTTTATAAGGTACATATACCTAGGAATATCCTTAAACAACCTTTTCACACTTTAATTAAAAATATTTCATCAAATCAACTGCTTCCTAGACTCAAAGGAGAACCATTGAATATTTTATCTCTACGGCCTATAAGGAACCTATTGGTACCCAGATTTAATCTCCTTCAAAGGCTGAGTAGCATCATGGATTCAACAAGACACTCAGAGGAAGATAGATGATTATGTATGTTGTTTTGTAGCTGGGGAAGCAATCTATTAGAATTTTTAGCACTCAGGATTTTAAGAAGTGGGTAGCACCTTAAAAGGATGTGATCTTAACCTAAATATTTTAGGTTGTGCCTCTCAACCAAGGTAAGAGAACCTATTTTGTAATCTCTGTTATTGAATAATGCTGGTAAATGCTTCTTTTGCACAAATTTTATAGAGAAGAGCTTGGGAAAATATGATCAACACACCAAACATGACTCTCACGAGTTGTCCCTTCCAGACTATGGAGATATTTTCAATACAAGGCAAAGGTTACTAAAGACATCAAGAAATCCTGATTGTTATGCATATTTTTGTAAGTATATTTTGTTCCTTTGTTGATACACAGAGAAAAAAGGGGTAGTTAAGGGTGGATCAATGGTTTTTAAATGATTTTGGTGGGAGATGAAGTAGGAGAAAGTTGATTATACCGGATCTTTGGAGGGACTTCACAATAATGAACAACTTCACAACAGAAAGCTTCAGAACAGTCAAGATGTTTCTTCAACTAGAAGGTGTGCTTCAATGGAGGCCCAGATCAACACATTTTCACATAATCTTTGAGAATCCAACACGAAGTATTGAATTGGAAAACTCAATTAAACACAAAAGTTTCTGATTAATCACGCTTAAGGTACACCCAAAGACTTATAGACAATCTTTATCAAAAAATGATAGTGAATTGATTTTAAATTTGTTTATCTCATCCAAGATGAAGGCTCTTCTTGAAATGAAATTGCAAATACCATTAGAATGTCATAGGGATAAGATCCTGTGTGATTTCACAAAAATTTCAGTATAAGAGTACAATAGGAATGAAAGAAACTATTTGCAGACATTCTTAAAATAAAGTAAACATAAAATTACTAGAGATTAGACAAAAATTAATTCCAAAATTGCTCTAGATTCATTAGCAGGGGAAAGCTTCCACAATCTTAGTACTTTTCAATGGATATACATCTACAACCAACTTGACACGACAGAAAATCTAACACAGAAGAAAATAATAGGTAATCTCGACTTTGGTCTCTCGGGAAGATGACTTTCTCAATTTTTTTCCCAAGAATTCATACTCCAACCATTTGCAAGAGTATTCTCATTGCATTTATACATTTTTTCCCACTCAATTTGCAAGAGTATTCTCAAATTTCACCTTTTGTGCTTGTACTTTCATCATTTTATCCTTTTCCCCTCCTTTTCCTCTAAAATTTTACTCTGTAACTTATGGATCTAGTATTTTGCATTTTTTCTCGAGCCTGAGAAAAAATCCACTTCAAGAGTACTTCATATTTACAAATTGATCTCCCAAATTGATTCAATTGAACTTTCTAGACCAAAACAACACAAATTTGCCAAAAAAATTGATGAAGAATGATGTAAAAAATGCATCACCAAACATCCTAGAGCTTTAATGGTGGAAAAGTCAAATGAAATGCACAGCTACCATTGATATTTGCTTTAAAATTTTAATCTGATCCTTCCACATGGAAAAATGTGATTGGAAATGGACCTGGGAGCACCTTTTGACAGTTTATAACCTTTGGAAAAAAGAAAAATTTCCATTTTTTTCCTGCAGCTCCGCCCTTCCACCTTTATCTTCTGATGTGCGTCCCAACAGACCCATGCTTCATTTTTCACTTTATATTTATTTTCCATAAAGGAAAAAGTTCCACATTTTCCCTGTGGGTCCACACCTCCATTTTTGACTTTTCAACGCTGGCATTACTTTCCTGTCGGGGCCGCGCTTCAACTTACAATTTTATTCCTTGTTTATAAAAGGAAAAAAACCTTAAATGACCTCAAAGCTCCATTTCTCCATTTCCTTTCCTGCTCCATGTCTCAATGGCACATTTTTAGATGGTCACAAAAAGTAAAGACCCCAAACAAGTGTGGGCTCAACACGTGTCTCAGTTTTGCTGAGTATGTCAAAAATTTGAAGGTTCAGCAGAAGGCACCATGTGTCTAAGGTCCAAGACAGTCTCCTTCAGATGGAAAGAGAAAGGAAAAACAAATTCTGGACCTTTAAGTGATCCTCGACCTAGGAAGGGACTGATCAAAAATACCAAATAGAGGATAGGGTCTTTTCAAGCACTAACATGAGGAGATAGAAAACATGAAAGAGGCCACAAACTAAGGAATTTCAAAGACAAACGGGGTGAGACTAATTTGAGCACCAACATTGGTTCCAAATCAGGGATGGGTGCTCCTTGTGAGTGCCGTAAGAACAAAAAGTAGACCAACTGCCAAAAAATAGACCATTGGGCAATAGAGTCAAAGAATAATCTTGCAGAGAAGAACAACCACAACCATCTTCCAAAAAAAAAAACCAAGAAACTAGCAAAACTAGGTCACCAAGGACCAGAAAAACACAAAAAAAGACGAGAACAAAGAACTATACATTGTACAAATGGAAAATACCTTGATTCTGAGAAATTAATTAAGGAAATGCTTCAAATGCCTACCATTAACAGGAAATTCAAGTAGTTCCCCATCTAGGTCTTTTAGGAAGAAGGTATTTTCACCAATTCGAATATCAATTGAATAAGGGCCCATCCATAATGCATCAATTTACCATTCTTGCCCTTATCTTCATGCCTACTATCTCATAAATGCAAAAGATCCCCAATGCTGAAAGCTCTGGGTGTCACCTTTTTTTCAAATAGTCTCTTCAACTTTTCTCTAAACATCACATGTCACTGACGGGATTCCCTTCTCTCTTCATCCATCTCAATAATCTAATTGATTCAAGCATCATATGAACTAACTCCTTGGTCTTCAATCTATTAAACAAAATGAAATGAAGACAATTGTAAATGGAGGGGAAACAAAGCTTGAGTTCCATATACCAATTCAAATGGGCTTTTACTAGTAGCTCTTTTGACAGTGATTTTGTCAGCCCAAGCAACAAACTTCAGTTGCTCATCCCACTTCCTTTTGTTTAGCTCCAAGGTTCTTTTAATGATATTTAGCAATTTTTTATTACTGGAATCAACTTTTCCATTTCCTTGGGGATTGTAGTTAGAAGCATATGTCAAATTGATCCCATACTCTTTGCACATTGCCACCAAATGTTTGGCTCTGAAACTCATGGCATTATCAACAAAAATTTTAGTTGGCACTCCAAATATGCATATGATTTGATTAAGTATGAAGTCCATGATCACTTGGTGTTTTTCCTTCTTGGTGGGGATTGCTTCTACCCACTTAGTGAAATAATCAGTGGCTACAAGAATCCATTTATGACCAACACTAGAAGGATTAGAAATTTCCCCATGAAATCCATTCCCCATTGTTTGAATAGGTCTTCAAATGACACATGCTACAAAGGACGGGAGCTTGAAGCTTTTATTATTCCATAAAAATACTGGAAAATTTTACATCTCCTCACCAATAGAGATGTATCCTTGAAGAGAGTTGACAACCAATAACCAGCCCTCAAGATTTTATGTACTATAACTCTTCCAGAAAAATATCCCCCACAGACCCCTCCATGGAGATCAACAATTATTTTGGGGGCCTCATTTTTAGTAATGTATCTAAAGAGCACTCCCTTGGGGTTCTTCCAAGCTAACCCAAATTAAGTAATGACATAATTTTGAGAGGATAACTTAAGAGCTCTTTTCTAATTTTTACTTAGATATTTAGGGAAACATAGATGTCTGAGATAAAAGATTAAATCTTTGTACCATTCAGAACCTACCAACTTTTCAAGTTCATCCACCCTTTCTCCTTCCACTTCATTTACCTCAATAGTTTGTAGGTTGCTCTCAGCCATAAGATTAGCTAGGCCCAAACCTCTTACCAATTTCATGGTTTGGATATCCATGTCATACTCCTACAACTTGTTCACCCATCCGCATCTTTTTCTTGAGACCTCCATCTCTGATAAGATGTCTTTCACCATGGTGTGGGGAACATAAGAAACAACTTTAGAACTTAAGATGTAGGGTATGGAAACCTTTGTTGCTTTCACCAAGGTAAAATGCTTGTTTCTCCATGATGGTATATTTCAACTCAGCTCCCTGCAATGCCTTACTGAAAAAGGGAATTGGTCTCTCAGCCCCTTCATCATCCTTTTGTAACAAAACAGAGGCAATGTTGTTTTCTGTAGTAAAAGAAAACACATGAAAAGGTTTCTTGTAATTTGGGACTGCCAAAATAGGGGCATGCTTTAGTGCCTCTTTGATCCCATCAAAAACCTAAATTTCTACTTCTTCCCACTTGATAATCTGGTCTTTCTTCAACATGCAAGTGATGGGGAAAGTCAACTCAAAAACGTTAGACACAAATCTTCTAATGAAATTGATCTGTCCAAAGAAGGATTGCATTCCCTTCTTAGTTCTTGGAATTGGAACCTTGTTAATAGCCTCTACCCTTTTGGGATCGATCATGACACCATCCTTTGATACAATGTGACCAAGAAACTTGGCATTTTTCACTCCAAAATGGCACTTATTTGGATTGAGTGAAATTCCATACTCTCTGCATCTTACCAATATTTTTCCCAAGTTCTACAAGTGATCACTTCTCTTTCTGGAAAACATAGTCACATCATCTTGGTAAATAATGATAAAATCATTAATGTAACTAGTAAAAACAAAATCCATTTCTCTTTGGAAGGTAGCTCCAACATTCATCAGACCGAATGACATCCTGACATAAACATATGTGCCCCATGGAGTGGTAAAGGTAGTCTTTATTCTTTCTGACTCCTTCACAACAACTTGATTGTATCTAAAGAAACCATCCAAAGTAGAAAGCAACTCAGATCCAGTCACTAATTGCAGCATATTTTCCATGTTTGGTAGAGGATAATTATCCTTTATTGATGCTCTGTTCATATTTCTAAAATCTATACACAACCTGATATCACCATTCTTTTTTTCTTATGGCACTAAGTTTGCAACCCAAGAAGAATACCTTGTTGGCTGAATGATCCCTCCATCTCTTAGCTTCTTCAATTCATCTTGCATTTTCATGGAGAGGAGTGGATTAATTGACCTCTGCTTTTGTATGAATGGTTTTTCATTAGATTCTAAAGTAATCTCATTATGAAACAAGTCCTCTCTGTATGCTTTCAGTTCAGAATAGGACCAAGCAAGGAAGTCCTTATATTTATTTAACAATTGGACATAGGATTGTTTCTCTTCTTTGTTCAGATTTCTTCCCAACCAGATCTTCCTTGGTTTTTCCTTTGTGCCAAGGTCATGCTCTTCAATATCCCTTGAGGTTGCTACATGTCTATTAATAATGCAATCAACATTATCAAAGTTTGATTCAATAGCAACCAACCCTCTAGGAATTGTATTAGTTTTCAATTGGATGATGTCTTTGCTGAACAAAGTTTCTTCTCCTTCTAATGTACACACCATTGGCTCCCAATCAATACAATGATCAACAAACTCCCCTTTGTTCTACAGAAACTATTACACCTGGGAATCATCATCAAATACTTTCCAATTTTTTACATTGTCAAGGACAAATTGCCTTGTTAGTACTTCAACATTATATTCACAATTGGGGGACATTGAATGAACATAAAACCGAGATACCAAGACTACAAGATGGTTTATAAAAACATTGAACTTTCTATCAGGATGCACAATATTAAATGAGTTAAACATTTCAATCAAATCCCAAACTGCATGCTTGTATTTTTTCATTCTCTAATTTCTGTTAGCATACAATTTTCTAATTTGTTTGACAATCAATTATGAGTCTCCTTTGGTAATGATATCTTTAATATGATACTTCCAAGAAATTATCAGACCTAATAATAATGCTCCATACTCATCAATGTTATTAGTGCATTCAAAGTTAAGTTTGAAAGAAATTACAAACTCTTCTTGGCTTGGGGAGATCAGAACAATGTCGAAACCATTTACAAAGTTGGAACAAGCTCCATCAAATATCAAGGGCCAAGGTAAACCAGCCTGTTAAATAAATTTGCACTAATCAATCTTGTGCTCCCTATCATCAGCAAACCCCACAAAGTTATCTACATCCACATCAGCATATAACACTTCATAAGAATCATTATTTGGATCCTCAATGAGGTGCAACATTTTCTTCTCTCCATATAACTTTAAAAGCCTACCTTCAATCATAATGGTGGTAAAATACATATCCATCTAAACACTTCCACCAACACTTGCAGCCCACTTTCTTAATAACAGCATGCCCCATTTGGTAGGGCAATCAACAATAAAAACATTAAGTTTCAGGTTCTTACCTGGATAAGCTACAAGTTGTACCACCAATCCTTTCACACATCAAACAACGAGAACTTCTCTAGATTCCATGATAGTGCATCTTCCATATGCTGTTGTCACTTTGATATCCAACTCATTCATGACCTCAAGAGGCATGACATTACATGATGCTCTGAAATCAAACATACAATTGTGTAACAGTCTGTCCTTAATGATCAAAGTTGTAAAAAATGGATCAACATTTAATTGGGATTCAACCAAAGATGTCCCTAGGTAAACCTCAGGTGCTTCTCCAAGATCTTCCAATTCTGGTGGTGTTTCAAGGTCTGCATTAGTTGGAGGATGAGTTTCTATAATGTTTACATTTATGCCTGAGGTACTCTTTTCTTCTTTCAATCCCAAGTACTCAAATGCTCTCTTCTTGTGCTTAATAATCCTAAGCAACTAAAAAATTGGAACACTAACTTTGATTTGACTCAATACTTGGGCAATTTCATATGGAACATTCTTTGGCAAGGTAGCATTAGAAGGGAGATTAAAACTCATCAGATGGCATGGGATTGTTGACAGTTTGGACATGAGGAGAAGTATGAATCTTGTTTGGGACAACAAGGCTTTTGGAAGCTGTATCTTTCTTAGGAGCCTCTTTAGGAATACTAGTATGAAATTGAGTTTTAGGTTTGTCGTGAGGCCCTGCTCCTTTGACAACTCTACTCCTAGTATTATAATCCTTTCCTTGAGCAACAACAATGTTCATTGATAACTTCCTATCTTCCTCTGAAGGGATTCCTCTATCATAATTCTTTATTATTAAATCTCTTAAACACTCAAAGTCATTATTAGGTATTTCAAAATTTTGCACTACATCTACTTCAAAAGTATGAGCAGGAAGAAGTGGTACCCAGTGAATGCAATCCTAAAAAGTTGCAGTAGTTCGAGCACTTATCACTTCGGTTGAAGTTTATCCTTGTGATCTTGAAGAGCAACCCATCATGTAAACATCATCATCAGTACCATCATCATTATCCGCTTCTAATTCTTACTAATTTACTTCACATGGAGGATGGGGTAGAAAGCGTCTATCACACCAATCAATCTCATTGGCTTCATAAAAAACAACAACCTGGGCAGTCAGAGGATCATGCACCATTCTACTTTCACGTGCTTGGGGAGGTTTATTTGAAGATCCCATGGGTCCTTTACCTCTATCATCTAACCTCTGATCACCCCTAGGATGATTTCTGAATCTTTCATGATTTTGTGCCTTTTTTTAACCTTGTGAAATCTACCCAATTCCTTTCTCTGCCCGGGCTAGTTTGTAAGAGATTTCTTTGACAGCCCTGCCAAATTTTTAACAACCTCCTCAAGATCCATACTCTTGCTTGCTTGAGGTTTTTCTAGGTTTATCAGTTTGACACCCTCCCTCTTAGGAGGTTTTCCAACTACTTTGATGTTGTTCTTAATTTACAGAGCCATAGTAAAGGCCTACCTTAAAGTGCCAAGGTTTTTATCCCTCAAATAGTATGCAACCTTCTTGTCAAATGCATCAACATACTTATCAATGTCTTATTGAATCTTGTATTAAAATCATGCACTGATTCATTAGGATTCTTTTTATTATTCTCAAATTCTGAAAAAAGAAACCTAGGGTCTGTTTTGTCACCATACTGCAATCTAAATGCATTCTTCATTTCAGTCCAAGAATCAATAGGGTTATCACGTAGAGCTTTATACCAATCCCTTGCATCCTCTTCTAGAGTATGAATAAATAATTTAATGTATACATCTTCAAAATATATTTCGAAATCATCCATCATATTAACAAAGACTTCTAAGTGTTGATCGCCAGTTATTACATTATTTCCTTGAAACTTAGGCAATCTATTTCTTACATCATGTGGCACAACATTCAGATAGCCATCCATACCTTAAAAACTGATGGCACTAAAATTATTAAGGAAAAATGGAGGTTTGGGTGGAGGATGAGCCATGTTATTCTGAGGAGGTGATCTTACAGGAGAAACAAAGTGAATGAGGAGTGAGGGGTTTGTGTGGTACAAGGATACAATTTTTAGAATGAATATCCCCTAATGAATCTTTTTCATGGCAGACACTATCATATTTGGAAAATACAGGGGTAGAATGAGATGTAAATATTTCAAATACAAGGTTATAATGAGAAGGCCCCTCTCGAGATGGAGAATTCAGATTTACAAAGAGACTACCTGATTCAGAAGTAGTTGAGGAAGCATTACAATCTTCAATCACGTGTTGATTAATTTCACCAATGGAGATCTCTTTTCTTGATGCTTGATCTCCAAAAACCTTTTAAATTAGACTTTCCAAACTCTGGAAACAACCTTCTACTAGGGTCTGCAGAAAAGAAAGATCATTCTTCCTTCCAGCTTTGCAAAGATTAGTAACAAATTTACATTGACAAAGGTTAAGACACTGGCATTTACCAAAAAAAAATCAACACGAAGTCGCCACTAAGGATTTTCACCCTAGTTGTGCAAATGCACTAAAATAATCTATCAAATGTTTATCAGCACCAAAAATCATGCAAAGCTTTACAAATCATACCTTCCTTCACCCAAATTTATCAATGGCGAGGCAAACTTAGCACAATAACTACTGGAAAATTTTGACATACAATACACAAAACTTATAAATTTTCTCAATTCTTATAGATCTAATTAGAGAATGATGTTTAGAAAATTTATTTTCACACAAAACAACAAGAAATATTACCAGGGTCTATACGCATACACCTTTGTTTAAATACTTTAAAGAGTCCATGAAAATGGTGCTAGAAGCACTTGTTGATGGGTCAAATGGATACGAACTAGCAAGAAATCAAAAAATTTGTCTCAACAACACAAATCAGTTCCCCAACAATGTAAATCAGTTCCTCAGCAACATAAATCACTTCCTTGGTAATGGTGCCAGAAGCATTGTTGACGGGCCCAAATGCTTAAATGTTTTAAAGACTTTATCCTTTTGGTAACTATCTTCAAATAATCCTCGACAACAGTGCTAGAAGTGTGTTGACGGGTATAAATGCTCAAATTCCTCAAATTTTTATGCACATGGATCAAATTGAACTAAATCCTCGGTAGCATCACCAAAAGCGTGTTGGTACCCATATTTAATCTCCTTCAAAGGCCAAGCAACATCATGGATTCGACAAGACACTCAGAGGAAGATAGATGATTATGTATGTCATTTTATAGCCGAGGAAGCAATCTATCTGACTCTTTAGCACTCAGGATTTGAAGAAGTGGGTAGCACCTTAAAAGGATGTGATCTTATCCTAACTATTTTAGGTTGTGCCTCTCAACCAAGGTAAGAGAACCTATTTTATAACCTCTGTTATTGAAGAATGCTAGTAAATCCTTCTTTTACAAAAAAATTATAGAGAATACCTTGGGAAAATATGATCAACACACCAAATATGACTCTCACGAGTTGTCACTTCCAGATTATGGAGATATTTTCAATACAAGCCAAAGGTTACTAAAGACATCAAGAAATCTTGATTGTTCTGCATATTTTTGTGAGTATATTTTGTTCCTTTGTTGATACATAGGGAAAACAGGGGTAGTTAAGGGTGGATTAATGGTTTTTAAATCATTTTGGTGGGAGATGAAGCAGGATAAATTTCATTATACCAGATCTTTAGAGGGACTTCACAATAATAAACAACTTCACAATGAAAATCTTTACAATAGTCAAGACCTTCCTTCAACTAGAAGGTGTGCTTCAAGGGAGGCCCAGATCAATACATTTTCACATAATATTTGAGACTCCAACACGAAGGCTCAAATTGGAAGACTTAGTTAAACATTAAATTTTCTGATTAGTCATGCCTAAGGTACACCCGAAGACTTACAGACAATCTTTATCAACAAATGACAGTGAATTGATTTTAAATTTGTTTATCTCATCCAAGATGAAGGCTCTTCTTGAAATGAAATTGCAAATACCATTAGACTGTCATAGGGACAAGATCATATGTGATTTCACAAAAAATTCAGTATAAGATTGCAATAGGAACAAAAGAAACTATTTGTAGACATTCTGAAAACAAAACAGACACAAAATTGCTAGAGATTAGACACAAATTAATTCCAAAATTGCTTAGATTCATCAGCAGGGGAAAGCTTCCAGAGTAATCTCAGTGCTTGTCAATGGCTATACATCTGTAACCAACTTGACATGATAGAAAAGCTAACATAAAAGAAAATAATAGGTAATCTTGGCTTTGGTCTCTCAAGAAGATGACTTTCTCATTTTTTTCTCAAGAATTCATACTCCAACCATTTGCAAGAGTATTCTCACTGCATTTATACATTTTTTCCCACTCAATTTTCCATCCAAAAGAGAAGAATATTCGAGGTACCTTTGCTTGTTTCAAATTTTTTTCAGACAGTGATGCTTAAGAAATTTAGATCCGAAATCTACTAGGTGGACCAATTGTGAATTGATCACATTTCTTGGGCCCTCAAATAATGACTAGGATGCCATGCCACAACTTTACAGGAGTCCCTTTAATCATTCTGATTCTATCATGCAAGAAATCCCCTTTTTAATCATTTTTCAGAGGCTCTGCATAGCTGGACTTGACAGGTCATCCCTTTTTGTTCTTGAGGCAATGCCTTTTTCACCTTTTGCGTTTGTAATTTCATCATTTCATCCTTTTTCCCTCCTTTTCCTCTGAAATTTTACTCTACAACTTCTGGATCTGGCATTTTGCATTTTTTCTTAAGCCCGAGAAAAAATCCACTTCAAGAGTACTTCAAATTTAGAAATTAAGCTCCCAAATTGATTAAATTGAACTTTGTAGACCAAAACGACACAAATTTTCCAAAATATTGATGAAGAATGATGTAAAAACTGCATCTCCAAACATCCTAGAGCTTCAATGGCAGAAAATTCAAATGAAATGCATAGCTACCATTGATCTTGCCTTTCAAATTTTAATCTGAGCCTTCCACGTGTCAAAATGTGACTGGAAACGGGCCTGGGAGCACCTTTTGACATTTTATAACCTTTGGAAAAAATAAAATTTTCCAAATTTTCCCCGCAGCTCCACCCTTCCGCCTTTAGCTTCTGATGTGGGTCCAAGCAGACATGCGCTTCATTTTTTCACTTTATATTTATTTTCCAAAAATTAAAAAGTTCCACATTTTACTTGTGGGCCCGCACCTCCATTTTTGAATTTTCAATGTTGGCATTACTTTCCTGTCAGGGCTGCGCTTCAACTTACAATTTTATCCCTTTTTTACAAAAGGAAAAAAACCTTAAATGACTCCGAAGCTCCGTTTCTCCATTTCCCTACCTGCTATGTGTCTCAATGGTGCATTTTGAGATGGTCCCAAAAAGTAGAGACCCCAAACAAGTGCGGGCTCAAGACGTGTCTCAGTCTAGCAGAGTCTGTCAAAAATTTAAAGGTTCAGCAGAAGGTGCCATGGGTCTAAGGTCCAAGATAGTCTCCTTCAGATGGACCGAGAAACAAAAAAAAAATTAGACCTTTAAGTGATCCTTGACCTAGGAAGGGACTGATCATGGCAACCAAATGGAGGACATGTCCTTTTCAATCACCAACACAGGGAGATAGAAAACATGACAGAGGCCAAAAAATGAGGAATTTCAAAGAAAAACGGGGTGAGACTAATTTGAGCACCAAAAAAAAATTATATATACATTTAGATATCAATCCTTCTTTCCTCACACTCTTCCTCTCATGAATGAAAATGAATCTCAAAATATTTTCTACCTCAAAAATCCTCCTCTAATATCACATAGATATTTTGATCTCATCGAAGATATATCCAACCACACATATTTTGACTTGGATGTTGTCCTCCCAAGTATTGTAATCCATGACTTATTGAATCATTTGATTCAATCCTTTGAACTGGAACTCGTTAACCCAAGTCTTGTACTTATGGACCTATTAGATCCTTTGATTCTCTCCTTTGACTTGGAACCCATCCACCCAAGTATCGTACTTCAGGACCTAACAAATATTTTTATTACCTCCATAGAATTAGATCTCATCTACCCTAGTATCGTAACTCAGGATTCATTGAATCTTTTGATTCTCTCTTTTGACTTGGAACCCATCTTCCTAAGTCTCATATTTTACCTATTGAATATTTCGATTCTCTCCTTTTACTTGGAACCCGTCCACCTAAGTCTTGTACTTACAGACCTATTAAATCTTTTTATTCTCTCCTTTGACTTAGAACTCATCTTCCTAAGTCTCGTATTTTAGGAACTATCAAATATTTTGATTCTCTCCTTTGACTTGGACCTTGTTCTCCCAAACCTCATAACTCAGGACTAATTGGATCATTAGATTCAATCTTTTGAATTGGATCTCGTTTGTCCAAGTCTCATAACTCAGGACTCATTGAATCATTTGATTCACTCCTTTGACTTAGATCTCATCTATCTAAGTCTTGTAACGTAGGAATCATTCCATCATTTGATTCTCTCCTTTGATTTAGAACCCATTCACCCAAGTCTCCTACTTTAGGACCCATCAAATATTTAGATTCTCTCCTTTGACTTTGAACTTTTCCACCTTAGTCTTGTAATTCAAGACCTATCGAATCTTTCGATTCTTTCCTTTGAATTAGAACCCATTTGCCCAAGTCTCATACTTTAGGACCTAGTGAATCTTTTGATTCTCTCCTTTGAATTGGACCTTGTCTTTCCAAGTATTATACTTCAGGACCTAACAAATCTTTGGATTCCCTCCATTGACTTGGAACTTATCTTCCTAAGTCTCATAATTCAGGACCATTAAAATTTAATAAACATGGACCTAATTATTGATGAGTCCATTTCAAATCCTAATCCTCAAACGTTCATAAAACATTTAAAGCATAAAAAAGAGAATAAAACTCCGAACTAAACCATTCCTGAAAGCATTGTTTGCAAAATAGAATTGGAAAAGTGAGTAAAAATAACTATAATGATTTCATCTATTAGCAGATATCTTCATCATACCATTATCATATCTTGTTATTCTTCACCTATTATGACACATGTTAACCTTGTTCCTATTGGGCATTGTGTGTCTCATCTTTGTTACGATTTCTACCATTTTATATCTTTTTACCTATGGTTTTTTCTTGAAGCTTAGTAATGAAAACTCCTCATTAAAAATAATATCTCTAATTAATAGACAACTCAAACTTGTTTACGTGGAAATTTTTAATTGTCCATCTTAGTCCATGGTGTTGAACCATTCCATAATACTATTCACATGAGGCCAAGACTTGGGAAAAAATGTTCCTTCCCAACAAGCACACTATCAAAATACAAGGTAGGAATCAATCTAAAAATATAAAAAAATATAAAATCATTACAAATTTCTCCCTTCACAATATTCGGTGATGAGCCCATACTTCTCACTAGTATTATGAGACTCAGAATGGAGGAAAGTGTCTTTACTCTCCTACATAAATTGTCTTCAGTGTTGAGCCCTTGTATCTTACTAGTGGCATGAGGAAACATGTAGGGGGTCCCTTTAAAAAATAAACAAAAAAATTAACCAATAAGGCCTTTAGAAATATTAATAAAAAAGTGCTTAATCAAAAATATCCCAAGAAGTTACTTATGTTAAAGAGAGACAATAATTCCTTCGACCAGATCTTGTCAATTGATAGTTCATCAAAGGATCTAAATATAGTCAAAACCCATAAAGTGGAATCATCTTGGAATTAGTTAGATAATCTTGACTAGAGATGAGTTACATTTTTTCATATGGATCATTGTTATACCTTGTGTCTTTGCATCCATTATCTTCACTTTCATATCACTATTCACCTTGTTATCACATCCTTCTTAGCTCTTGCTAATGAGCCATTTCATCTTCCTAGTTGTGTGAAGTTATGAGCATAGTGACACACCCTATAAATTTATCATCTATATTTATTCCAATAGAATGGAATGTTTCTAATTATTTTCACACGCAATCAAGCAGTGCACCCTTTTACCATTTTTAAAAATACCAAAAACATTCAAACATGTTTCAAAATAAACTTTTAAAAATTCAAATATGTTTCAAAAAAATTAAAATATAGTATAAAAATGTTCCAAAATCCAAAAATAGTATAAAACTATCAAAATCAAAACATTCAGATAATGTTTGACCAAATTCCAACAATTGGATAACACAGTTCAACAAATTTTCCATTTGAGGACACTCCTCATGATCATTCTAGATCATCTTTTGATATTCATTTTTCTTCCCCATGGTGTATATATATGCTCAAGGAAAGAAATCATTTACCCTTTTACAACATAAATTTTTCTTGGGGAACACTTGGATTTCACATTTTAATCTAATACAGATCAAAATTCAATGGGATCTGCCAAGAGTATCTTTTGGATTCCTACTCCGCCCTTTGGTTTGGTCGAATCCTCTTGGGTTCTATGCTATCGCTCAGGGGAATTCTTATTTGTTTATTTCTTCAATGTGTAACACATTTAGAGTGTCATTAGACGTTGTTATTGTAAATTGTGTTGTAGTGTTTTGGTTTTTCAACATTGTGGAGATACTTTTACTTCTTTTAGTTTTTTATTTTGTTGTAATTTTATTACTTTTGTTGTAGGCCAATTATAGGAAAAAAATTGGCATCTTAGTTCACATATAACTTTGGTGTTATACATTCTTGTTCATATTGGTTTGTTTGCAGTGCTTGTTTCATGTCTTTTTGTTGCTTACATGTGTAATGTTTTTTTATCTTGGTTTATTGAATAAGCCATGAAGTGTTTTAATTTTTGATATGTATTTAGGTTTTTTACATTTCTCTTCATTTGTATTTCAAAATTTTCAAAAACTCGCAAAAATCCAAAAAAATAAGAAAAATCATAAAAAAAATTCAAGCAAACATTCACTTATCACAGAAATAATAAAATTAAAAAACCCTTGCCATGGATATTTCAACATTTAAACACAATATTGATAGAGTCACACTCTTATCTAACACCCTAGTGATTGTTCCAATCTTATGACTATCACTATACTTTTTCCCCTTTGCATAGTTCCTTACTTTACTTGGGGAAAGTCACAATTTTTTTTCCTTCACAATATAAATTTTCCTAGGAAAATTTCTCTTAGATCATTTGAAAAGTGGATCCAACATGAGTCTCATTAGGAGTACCTTTAGTTTGCTCTTCTAGTCTGATCCTATTCCCATGCATTCCATCAATTTTGGTTCTTGGGGGGATTTGCATCTGATTAATCGTCATTGTGGCATGCATTAGGAGTATAACTGGTTGTCTTATTTTCACTGTTGTGTTGCATTGTTGATGTTTACCTTTTTGGATCAGTTGCAAGTAGTGTGATAACATCTTGATTCCTTTATAACCTTGATTCCTGCATTAACTGAGCATATTGATTTTACTTTAATTTTTATATTTTATTTGTTGTTTGTATATTTTTTTATGCACATCTAGGTTACCCATCATGATTCTTTCATAATGATGGTGACAACTCTATTATGCAACAGAATAATAAGGTTGTTGTAGACATCAAAATTTGGTATCACCACCCTTCATCCCACATTCGCTCTCTTTTTCATTATGGTCACCCATTCAAATTTTATCTTCCCTCTTAAATTTAATTTATCCCATCAATCACCATTTTCCCACCTTTTTTATCTTATATTTTCCATCTTATTATCCCATCCCATTTATTATTAATTAGCTCTAATCCTCATCTCATTATTTTATTCTCCATAAATCATTCTTAATCTCTCTTAATCATCCCTAATCCTCATTTAATTTGTGGATCCTCCCCAAATCCTCATTTTTTCTCTTTTTAGGCCATCATTTAATGTTTTTACCCACCCATGGCCTTTATTTACATATTTCAACCATCCACCTACCCATTTATCCTTCCTATGCACCATAGTTTGTCCTTATCACCCGAAACCCTAATATTTCCTCTATAGTTCCATTTTTCCTCAAGTTGGGAATCTTTTCACCATAAAAATGGACAAGTCCCCATAATTGGCGATGAGCCATCTGGGTCACCGTCGACCCTAAAAATCCACCTTTTCCCCTCCTTGTTCAAGGATTCAATTTTGAGATTTTCAAAGCTCTTGTGATCTTGCCTTCATCTTGTGACCTCTTTTTGTAACTGCCAAGCCTTTTGAAATCCATCTTAGAGATTTTGTGTTCATTTTGGGAGATTTGGAGTCCTCTTTTCATTGTATGCTTTGATCCATCATCATCACCTTCTTGTATCCATCCTCATTGTGTTTGCAAGTTTTGCAGTTATCTCAGTGCTTTGTCATTGCATTCAGTCACCTTCCATCTTCATCTGCAAGTTGTCATTTCAGAAATTTCATTTGTCCAAGTCCAAATCAGCCCCGATTTCCATTGAACCTGCCTATTCATCATATACCCATCTGTCTCCATAACATGTACCATATTTTTTCCTAATTTTATTGCATCCTTTCTATTTTCTCTTTTTCTAAACTTTTTTGCATGTTATTATTAATCAGCACAGTGCATTATCAGATTCAGATTCAGCTACAAGAAGACTTATAGGCGTATTTTTATTTATCTTCCTCAAATATAACTTCAGTCACCATTGACTATCCCTCTATAGTCTCAGGTTCCTGTTAACCTCTGTCAAGTTTGATTTTTTTTGTATTTAGATCAGATCTGTTATTATCATCTTAGATATAGCTTTCAGTTCCTATTTTACTTCAAGTTCTACATAGACACTACATCTAATTTATCAATATCTTATTTTTATCTTATCTTGTTTGCAAGAGGGTTGGCATCCATCCTAGGAAGCTCAAACTTCTCCAGACTAGATTTCTTGGGAAACCCTCCATATATCTACTAATCCATTTTTCTTCTTAGTCTTCTTTTTTGTGTAGGTGACTTAACTCACAATGAAGAAGAGTCCATATTGTGCCCATATCCATCCATATCATTTTAAGGTACCATAAACCCTTCATATTAGGAGTTAATTGTTTCCTTTATTACTAGTTCATTAATCTGAAAAAGAATGAAGAAACTTGGTCAACATTCTAGCATGCCTGGTGGGATGCACCCTTTCTAGGTGAGTCTTGTTATTTGTTTTCATTTTCATTCTCTTCTTCCATTTCCAATAACCTTGCAAAGGAAGAACGTACATTGGATCGTTCTCGTTTGCTTGTGTTGGATCATGGATTGCTTGGATTTTCCTTTACTTACTTATTTTCTTTGAAGATTAGATAAAAAGGAAAAGTGTATTCTAGGTATTCTTTATTTTTGTTCCCCATATTTTTCTTTATCATATTGCATAATTTGTTTTTTGTACTCATTAAATCCACACATTTTGTTTTGGATCTAAAAATGAACCCTTGTCATTATTTCTTGGAAATATAGTTTAAATAAGGGGTTTAACATGTTCCATTCACTTTTGTTAACAAATTATAGTCCCTTTAAAATCTATTTATCCTTAATAAAAAAATCACGTTGCATTCACTCCATTACACACATCTAAACACACAAACCAAATTACACATCTAAACACTCCTTACCAGGTGGAACTATTGGGATTTTATCACCCAATAAGAAATCATTTGCGGTGTTTTGGACACGTTATAAAATCTATATAGATTTGGGCCTCACATGCCTTCAGGTATATTAAGGACTCCACATCCAAAACCATTTGAAACCATCCTTAGATTTCTACTTCCAAGGTACCCCTTTATCCCTTTTTCATTTATTTTCACATCTTGAAATAATCAGGATAAACCAAATTTTGTTGTGTGACTTTCCTGATTTAATAAAGCATCAACATAGTTTTATTTTGTTTCATGCCACTTATTACATGATCTCAAGCCAAGAAAATGGAATAAAAAATGACATTAAACAATACCTCAACCATCCATAAAACTTCCGCACTTTCTATTCTTACCTCCACACCTTTGGTCATTCCTACCATGGTTACACAACACATTATTACCATCCCACCTCTTTAGGAAACTTAATTGAACCAATAAAATTCTCATTTCAAGACAAACCATTTTCTCTTCCACCATTCTATCCCATCTAGACTATCCATGCCACCTTCCTCCACCTCTATTGATGCTTCTTGGCCTCCTCTCATCCCTCGCAGGTATGTAGCATTTCAGGAGATTCTCGACATAAATCTGGTTTCCCTCCATGAATACCTCCTTCGCAAAACAACCAATCTCCCCATTGATAGAACTCCTTTGAAACAAATTTATGCCCATCATTCTAATCTAGGGTCCACCCAAGTACTTACCTCCCAAATTTCCATTTTATTTTCGAGAGCCATGATTGAGCTTGCTAGGGCCCAACATGAGTTTGATCCTAACCAACCATCTTCCTCCATTTCTCACAATCATCAAACTACCCAATTAGTGGTCCCCATCCCTCCTAATTTTCCTCATGTCAATACTACCATCCCTTCTTCTATTCCCATTACCTCATCTACCACCATCACTTCTCTACCTATTCAATCATCTCAAGAATCAAACTTGCTTCCTCTAATATCCGAACAACATCACAACACATTACCCCTCATCTCTACTTCACATATCCATGCCAATGTGATCACCTCCCAACCTAAACCATCTGAATAAATCCAAACTTATCAACCACCTCCTCAAGGTGCTTATCAATACATAATTCCCACTCAACCAACTCAAGTCTCCCAACCACCTAAAAATTACATCCCAACCATCCCCCTAAAAAATCAATCAAACATTCCTATCTCACAAAAACCAACCCAATCAAATCAATCTTTCCGTATCCCCACATCTCAACATAGAGCTTTATCCCAACCCATTCAATCAAAACCACTTAATTATATCCCCTTTATCAATCACCTCCACCACCAACACCAAGACATCCACAAACATATCAACATACCAACAACCTAACCCATCCACCTCATATGCTTCTTAAACCCATCCTTCAACATCTCAACTATCTAATTATCCCTTATAAGAGTTATTGAGTAGAATGGATAACCTTGAAGCTGAAAATTTGGGATCTAAGACCACATTTTCATATGAAAAAATCTACAATGAACCAATCAATTCATCCATCCTCATGAGACCATATCCTCCTCATTGGAAATTGGAAAACTTCTCCAAGTTTAATAGTAAGGAGGATCCAAAACAACATCTATGAGCCTTTAGAAATACATGTTATCTTATTTCCCATGCCATTGGTCGGTCCCGTATTAGATTCATACAACAATATTCCAAAACACTCACTATTCACATTCAATAAACTGATGCAATTATTTCTTGAACATTTCTCAATCAACATTGTGCATAAGATTACCATCATTGACCTTTATGCCATTCGACAGTGGCACAACATGTTTTTTCACATGGTGCCACAACATCATTAACCAATTATCATTTCCCCTTCCAAAAAGTGAGCTTATTAAACTATTCTCATGATCTTGTGCAAAGCACATATCTTCAACTCTCCAAATTCAATCTTCTCAAACCTTTGAAGAGGTATTCACTATGGCTCACACAATTGAACTCCACACCCTTGATAAAGGCCACCTTAATCTTAGCTCAAAAAAACTCAAAAATGATTTCATAAAATCCTCCATGAATAATGATAAGTCCAAAAGCACCACCAGTTCCATTATGGTTAAATAATCATCCACTTTAACATCTAATTCACATACAGAGCCTCTACAAAGAGCTCCTAGGATGACCCCCAATTACACCCCTCTCAAGGAATCTTATAGTTCATTCTTTGAAAATTTGATGGCGGTAAACCTCATTAAAATTCCCCCTATCCAACTATATGATGAAACACATCCTAAACTAGCATGGTACTGTGAAGAAAATTATTGTAAATATCACTAAGTTCGCAACCATGACATTGAGAAGTGTCACATATTCAAGGATCTTGTCCAAAAACGTATAGACTCAGGTGATCTTCAAGTATACAATCCTAATGCGCCACCTAATCAACCCTTGAATGTCTTTAAACACCTATTTCCTAATCATTCAAAAAAAAAACCAGACTCTTCCTTCCACTTCGTAGGAACCTAATGCCCATACCATTAACACTATAGATCAAATTCCAAAACCACCATATACAACTTTCACCTTGAAACCTATTACATCTACCCCCATCTCGAATTCTCCCCCTATAATCACAACTCCAACTATGAGCACAACCACGACACCCCCAATAGACTTAACTATACCATTATCTATCTCTTCATCCATCTCATCTCCTCCTTAACCCATAACAACTTCAATCCAAACCCCAAAATCTACACCAATTCCCATTCTCAACACAACTTCACCCACATAAACATATGAAATTACACTTACATATACACCACCTCTTGAATCATCCACTATCCAAACTCCCATAATCAATACACCTACAACTAACACCTCCACCACATCTACAATTCCAATCACATCAACACTAACAAATCCTAAACCCAAGCCATCTTCCACACATTTAGATATTATTAAACCCATCATATAAAAACCACTCCCAACTTCAATATTGTAAACCTTATTACCAAGTCCTACCACCATGGATCAAGGATAAACCCTCACCATCAAAAGTTAAAAAACTTGGTATGTCCATCCAAAATTATCTTACACATCGGCATAAAATGCTAGACATTCCTTCTCCCAAGACGACTCCTCCTAAGGAAATTAGTATCACATCACCATCCTTAGGAGTGCCTCCTTCCCTTTTAGGACTAGACCCTTCTTCCAAAACCCCCATTATCAATAAGACAATGAAACCTAAGCCTTCTTCCAAATCAAGCACCCCTTTCAAACCATCCACATCATCTACCATTAAATTTGAGTCCAAATCTTCCAAATCACCACCAATCAAAACTGAGACTAAAACACAACCATCTCCCTCTTCTTCTAAGATCAAGACAAATTCAAAGGCTCCTATGAAACAAACTCAAACCAAATCATCCAAACCTTCATCTGGTATTCCTTAAACCACTACATCTTCCTTCCCCATGAGGTATTACACTTTAATGTTTCATCAATTCCTCCAAGATTTTGAAATCACTCTCCCATTTATTAAACCATTTGATCCAAATGCCCCAATACCTTCATGGTTTGATTCCAACCTCATTTGTGCATACCATCATGTACAAGGACATGACATGGAACATTGTAAGGCTCTTTAAATAATCATGCATAACCTTATTGATGGTGATGACATTCTTGTTGACAAGGAATCGAATCCTTCATCCTAACCTTCATCGACTAAGATATCCAAAGCTCCTCATTCATCGAATACTTATGTCACCATTCCACCTCCAACCTCGAATTCTCCCAAATAATTCCCTCCACTCTATATTGATGTTTTTTGGGTCAAAAATCATTCACATCCCCATGAATTCTAATCACCCACTCAATCCAAATCCAAGGTCACTATTTTCGCTACCTCTAGTGAGCCCACTCCATCACCTTCCTCACTAAACCTAAGGTGTCTATCTTACCTACTCCTCATCTTCGTACTATTAAATGAAGTGTTATGAAATAAATTCACTAGTTCCCAACTAAGATGTCTCTTTACGAACTCATTCAAAACTCACATGATCATAAACAATCCCTCATCAAAGATATTAAGTGCATCCACATTCCTAATAATGAGGATCAACCATTTGTATATCTTTTTGGGTCCCTATCTGCCATAACATCCATATAATTTGATGACACCAAGACTCCAGACATTACACCATAGGAACATGACCTTCCCCTCTTCATCATAGTCTATATAAATGACACCTTCATTCATCGTTATATGATCGAAAATAGAGCTAGTATCAACATCATATCATCTCACACATTTGATCAATTTAATATCCCTAAGTCCATTATTGGCCTAGTCAACTAAGGTCCTTCATGAATTTAATGATGTTGTCACCCCAGATTTAGGCACATTCATTTTCCCATCTGTGTTAGTGAAAAAATCCTCCATGAAATTTTCTATATTTTTGAAGGGGAGTTTAATTACAATGTCGTCCTAGAACGACCATATATTAGCACCATGTGTTACATTCCTTCCACCCTCCATCGATGCATCAAATACAAACATGAGGGGGAAAATTATAACTATCACCTTGGACACTCCACCACTCAAAGAATGTAACATGACATATCAACCTAACAACATACTCATTCCTAAATATGACCCTTCGAAGCATCCACTAGCTCATCTGTCTTTTCATCTAAGCTCCCTAATGATAAATCCATAGAAAAAGTGATGGATCAATTTTTACTGGGGGAGTATCACCTTCTCACACTTAACGCACTTCCCACACCTGAAAAACTTGGTAGACTCAATAAAGATCCCATGTATCAACCTAATGTCGAGGATATCATTTATTTTGGTCCACCTCATCTTCGTACCAATCTCATATATGGTGGCATCGATCTCTCTTCTTCACACATTGATTCTCAACCGCACATGAAACTCTAAACCAATGGATTTGACCATATTTATAAGAAGTCCTTTTCCTACACCTATCTTTACCACTACTTCTAGAAAGGATTTGGAATGGCGAATTATGAACAAGGTATGCATGACCATTTTATTGATCAATCTCACAAACCCCATGAAAACTTTAGACTAGGATTTAAAGAACAATCTATACACCCTCTTCCACCATCTATGATGCTCATGGAAATTGATCCTCAATCTTTTCCATCCCATGAGGTTATGGATATAGATGCCACCATTACCTTGGGACTAGTCATTTATCAGTGTGACAGAAAATCTAGGACCCTCACCCTTCGACACCCAAAAATGATAGAGGAAGACTCCCCTACCATTGACATTATCATTGCATTGATGAAGATGCTATCCATTCCCATGTGGGGGAAAAATATTCCTATCTTCATAAGTCCTTACCTCTAGAAATGTCCACCCTTCTCAAAGAATCCACCATCGACATCAACATAGGGACTCCTCAGGAGCATCACATTCTCAAAGCAGGTCAATCCCTTGATCCACATGAGCTTGAATCTTTTACCTCCTTTATTCCTCACCACATCTAATCCTTTTCATGGTAGTACTTTGATATGCTATGCATCAATCCATCCATCATTATCCATAACATCATCACATTTCCCAATGCTAAGTTAGTTAAGCATAAGCTTTTTCGCACGTACCCTTGAGTTGCCTTCCTTGTTAAAGAGGACTTGCAATTCCTCCTTTATAATAACTTCATCATCCCTTTGACTATCTCAAATGGGTTTTCAACATTATACCCATCGCTAAGGCCTTTGTCAATCTTCACATATGCACTGAATTTTGAGATCTAAATCTTGTTTTCCCTAAAGAGGACTTTCCCTTTCCCATCATCGATCATTTTTTAGACCTTATTGCAGGCCATGAGATATTGTCTCTTATGGATGGTTTCTATGGATATAATCATATCCTTATCACACCAGAAGACCAACATAAGACCTCTTTCATCATTCCTTAGGGTACCTCTTTCTATTGTGTCATGCTCTTTGGGTTGAAAAACACCGGAGCCACTTATTAGTGAGCCATGACCTACATATTTCATGATCTTATCCATAAGACTATAAAGGACTATGTTGATGACCTCTTGGGTAAATCCAAGCATCGACGTGACCGTATTTCCATCCTTGAAATATTTTTTTAGTGCCTTATTTGTTTCTTCCTCTTCCCTAATCGAGCCAAGTGTGTGTTTAGAGTGATTACTGGTAAAATATTTGGCTTATCCATTTTTATTAGGGGTATTGAAGTTGACATAACCAAGATCATAGTATTCAAGGTTACCTTCAATATATTCATCAATTCATTTTGTAACTCTCTAACCATTGCAAACCCTTTCATCATCTTCTGCATAAAGATGCCAACTTTAGATGGGTTGATAACTTCCAAAAATCATTTGATAATCTTAAGCAATATTTCCTATCTCCACCTGTGCTTACTACTCCACACAAGAGGGATCCCTTCTATCTCTATTTCTCTACCTCCGATCATACTCTAGGTGTCATGTTAGCACATCACAATGAAAAAGGTAGAGATCGGGCTGTTATTACATCAGTCACACCCTTTAAGATTATGAGAATCACTACACTAAATCTGAAAATTTGTGTTACACACCCTTTTCTTCGCTACTTCTAATATTTTCCACTATCTTCTTAATCAAAAAACTTATGTCGTCACTATATTTCACCTCCTCAAGACCATGCATTCTAAACCTTGGCACAATGATTACATCACTCGATGGCTCATGCTCATGATTGAGTTCAACCTAGAGTTCATCTCTCAAAATCAATCAAGGTCCAAGCTATCACAGATAAATTAGATAACACCCCTCTTTCTGATAAGTTCATTCCTCATGAATAATTTCTAGATGAATCTATCAATAAATTCCAACACCATTTTTCTCTTCTCAAAATGAATCTCTTATTTGATGGATCTAAGTGTCATAAAGGGGAAGGTGATAGCTTCATTATCATTCATCCTTGGGAAACTCATATCCATATCAATAACAATATTGATGAGTACGAAACACTCATTGTAGGTATTGAAACTTCCATCTTACTTGGTGTTGAATTCCTTGACATATTTGGGGATTCTCAACTTATCATAAATCAAGTCAAGGGTGTTTATCAATGTAAAAATGAATTCCTTCAAAAGTATAAGAACATCATTGACTTATTCCTTGAGGAATTTGATTTACACACCATTTAGACAGTTCCGTGTTCATCCAATCATTTCATAGACACTATGGTATCTCTCATCCCTTAGACAACTGAAGAATCTAATTTTTTTGTTTTTGTTTGGCATCAAGATCAACCATATAATGTTCATGAACTCCCTGACATCAATCATGTCAAAACTAACCCTCATGATATTTGGTATTCTCAAATATTTGATTATCTATCTCAATCCATTGTCTCCTCTGCCTTATCTAAAAATGGTAGGAGACCCTTTCTTCAACGTGCTAATTATTATGTCATCCTTAGAGGCATCCTTTACATGTGTGGATTCAATGGAAATCTTCTCTATTATCTTAAATCTCACGAATCCATTTGACCCATCCAAGAAACCCATGACAGTATCTATGGTGGTCATTTTAGCAGTTTGGCTATTTCCAAACATTTCCTTTGCATGGTTTATTATTGGCCCTCTCTCAATCAATACTGATTTGATTATATTAAGAAGTGTGTCAAATTACTATAACACTCCAATCTCATCTGCATTCCTAGTCATGCCTTGCAACCGACTTAGGAACTTTGGCCTTTCTCACAAGGGGGAATTGAACTTATTGGCCTCATTAATTGGTGTTCTTCTCAAATCCATGATTCCATCATCACTAGTACTGAGTATTTCAAAAAATGGGTAGAAGAAATTCCACTCGCATAAACCAAAGTGTAGACATGAAATTTGTGTCTTACGACACCCTGTGCCCCGCATCTCATTTCGCAACCTAACCTCACCACCTAAACCTTGCACAATTATTTATTAATTACCTTATAATTAATAAATCCACATCTTCAAACCTGCCACCTCATTTCCCCACCTCATCATGACCTAGCCCTAACCCTAAACTAACCTAATTAAGACCTATAACTTGGTCTACTTCCACACCCATGACTAATTACTCCTCACCCACACCAAAACCAACCTAATAATGACTTGACCAAGCCCACAACTAATCCCTCGGGAGAAAAGGAGGGAAAGTTGGCTATTTTACTAAAAATAGCCCACTTTGACTTAACCAACATCGATTCCTACTCGACCACCATCAGTTACATAACTGCCATCGGTTCCCTGTAAATGACCTCCCCCAACCCAAAACAAAGGATCTAGAATTCATTTGATGGATCCATGAAATTCACTTGGCAGGGCAGAGACAAGTGAAGAAAAGAGAAGAGTTTGCAGAGAAGGACTATCGAGCCTAGGACTACAACTGAGTAACCAGAGCCCAGTGACACTCATCCAAGCATTGGGAGAGAAGATAGCTCACTTTTGATTGTCGGATCATCCCACTTGAGCCCTGCCTTCGTCATCACAGTCCTTGGACCTGTATCTTCATCAGGAACTAGTAAGTAGTGTCTTGTACATTTTTAAATAACATTTCTTGAACTTCTGAATCACAGTAATTACAAGTTCACTCATAGATCTACTACCCGGTAACCCCTACATCTAACTGTCATTCCTCTACCCTTACATTGCCCCAAGAACAGCCCCCACACTCTCCGAGTCTTATCCATCACCCATTTCCTATCCCTAATCATTTGCCAGCCTTATAAACACCATAGCTACCTTATAGCCAACCTTTATTAAAAGCCCCTAAATCATTGCCCCTACTGATATAGGTTATCAACAATCAGTACCGGTTATACAGTGACCGACATCGGTCACTGTGACTCAAACCAAAACTAGCCTTTCCTCTAGTGCTTTTTAACGAGGTAACTAAACTGTAATTTTGGAATAATTTCTTTGTTAGAATTTGTGTTAATTCGTATTAAGAGGGGAATTGACCACCTTCGAAAGGAAGTCTAATATTTCCTAGGCCCAAGGTAGTTCCCTCATTTATTGTCTAACTAAAATCTGGTGGTCTTGTATTCTTACTTGCAGGTAGTCCTTCCTAGACAAAAAGGAGTTCTTTGCAATCGATCTAATCTCTCTCTATGGTACACACGCACCCTCTCAACATTTAACAGGTATTCCTCCTAGCCCTAACACTTATCTGTTTCTCAAGAAAATGAAAGGATAGAAGTAACTCTATTCTAGGAACGGAAACATTCTGTGCAAAATATTTTGGCACGCTCGGTGGGACCCATTTCGGGTTTCTTTCTTTCTTGCTTGCTTTCATATAGGGAGCATACTTGCTGTTTGTTTCTGCTAAATATTCATAAAATATTTTGTCATTTTGGTAAAATAATTTGTCTTGCTTTCACATCTTTGAATTAGTGAAAGTCATGTCCTTTGCTTCATCGAATATAATTTTTGATTTGGGTTTAAAACACATGCATCACATTTTTACTTATTGTTTTCAATTCTAGTGAACATAGGTTAAGTAACAGGTCGTACACGTGGGGGTGATATCCACAGTATTGAAAAGAAATTAATCTTACTTTCACTACACAACACATACTGAATCACATCATAATCAACACAACAGCTCAAACATCCCCCCTTTTTTCTGCGGTATTCCTCCGCCCGATTGAGATAACCTTATAAGCCAAACAAACTTGACATCTGCCTTAGGTCTTTTGTTTAGGATTGACATCATCTTGCGTCTAAGGCATAAGCCCAAAATAATTAAAACTAATCCTAGGGTTAGTCTCTTGATTTACCTGTGCATCTTGCTTGTTTTTAGTTCTATTTCTCTGTCATACACTGTTTCAGTAATCACTTCAGAACAGTTTGGTAGGTATACTAAGCATCGTTAACCCCAAATCAACAACTTCTTACAGCTTCTTACACCGTTCCTATTCTACCGACATCGGTTAACTTACCGATGTCAGCTACAGTCTGACTGACATCGGTTACCTGACCGATATCGGTTACTGTCTTTCATAGTTCCCGACAAACCAACAACCTGCCAATTCTAACATTTTGTGGTTGTTTCTGTCCCTGATAGATTGAATCCCTATTATGTAATCTTGTCCATGGTTGTTATCACTCAGAAACAAGCTACAGCCATGGTTTCACATGCCTGTTCCATGCCTTTGCTTGAATCACCGCCTTCACATCCTATGGGGAATCCTACGAACACCAGTGAGGTTCCCAAAATCCCTATAGGAGATAAGGAATTTGTGAAATTTTTTGGATGCTAATCCTAGCACTGTACAGTACTATTTGTCTCATACCCATGACCATACACCCGATGGTCAACTCCTTGTTGGTATGCCTATTAGTATAGCAGCTCACTTAGCTCCTTCCCCACCTAATAACTCCGCCTTACCCTCTTCATCCTTAGCTCCGTCTCCCGACTTAGTGACTTTGGAGGTTCATACGGCATAGATTGGATTTCCTTTGGTTAATATGGGGCCCCACATATCATTACCGCTGGCTCCTCCTACCTTGTCTCTCTCGCAGACTGCCCCTTTCATAACTTTCTCTCTGCCACCTATCCACATGAGCTTTCCTTCTCAAGCTCCACCCACCTTTTCATTTCCACACACTTATCCGGTGGCATCAACATCTTATATAGGACATCCTTATCCAGTCACCTCAACATATTCTTCCTCAATACCTTATCAAAATTTAACCCCACCATTTTCTAGTGGTGGCCCTTGGGCCAATCCTCCTCCGTTTACAACAACTACACCGTTATATCATCCAACCACTGATTTAATCAAACAAATGATGGACAAGATGCAAAATTTGGAGGCTTCTGTTTCAAGAAGCCGTAGCACCCTGACATACGAGCAAGTTTGTTGGGAGCCTATTCATCCTTCTGTCCCCCTTCATTCATATCTTCCTCAATGGGAATTACCAAAATTTACTCATTTTAATAGTAAGGAGGATCCTCAACAACACTTGCGATCATTTAGACATGATTGCTATCTGATTGCTCATGACGATGCCTTACTACTCCACACCTTTCCCATGTCCTTATCAGGACCCACCTTGGAGTGGTACAGTGCTTTAACCCAGCACTCAATCTTCTCTTTTAACCAATTAGCCCAATCTTTCTTGGATCATTTCTCCATTAACATTGCCAAGAAAGTATCTATCACCGACCTCTATGCCATCTGACAATTTGAAGACGAATCTATCCCAGATTTCATTGGATGATGGCGGGGCCTTATCAACCAACTTACTTATACCTTACCTCAGGCCGAACTTATCGAACTCTTTATGTGGGCTTGCACTAAGCACATTTCTCCTACCCTCCAAATTCAAACTTTCTGCACCTTTGATGAGGCCTTTACTATGGCTTGGAAACTAGAGATTCGAGCCTTAGAGGAAGAGAAATTGCGGTTGCGCAACAAAAACCCTAATTTCCGAACCCAAGACTCCACCAACAAACCCAACACCACCAATTCTCACGCATCGACTGCTTTGAAATCAAAAGGAGCTATACACGCGGTGATGGTCAAATCCCAAGCACCATCTAATACCCCGCCAAAAACCACCTATAAGTATAAAGCCGAGCCCATCAATTACACTCCCTTGGGAGAAACTTATGGTGTCATTTTGGAAAAATTGCTCAAAGCAGGAGCTATCACCTTACCTCCTGTTAAACCTCACTCCGGGTTTGATTCCACCCGCGCTATACCTTCTTGGTACAAAGAAAATGACTTCTGTAACTTCCACCACGTGAAGGGACACAGTCACGAAAACTGCAAGATGTTGAAAAACATAGTGCAGGAAATGGTTGATGCAGGGGATATAACCCTCGATAATCCTAATGCCCCTGCTAACCGAAATTTGAAAATCTTCAACAAACCATTCCCAAACCACTCATCTAACAGTAACATAAACCAAGATATCTTAGCCAAGGAGAGTGTTCATGAAATCCATGTGGTCTTCGACTCCCAACCAAAAGCTCCTATCGAGGAAATTCTGAATCGAGCCTCTTCACTAACGCAGGGATCTGAACCCCCTCCACCCCCATCAAGACAAAACGATAACCTTACCATTCCTTTACCCATAAAGGAATTAACTGCACCTAGAGTTCTCTTCTCACAGATGAGCCTTCTTACACCACATCCCTGCAAGACTGTGAGCGGATGTTATCTAACTTATCTATTTCCCAAACATCTCCTTCTACCACTCTTGTTGTACAAGAGGAAGGCTCACCACTTTTTCTGTCATCCTTAGAAGAGACACCTCTCGAACCAACATCACCAAATTCTTTAATCATGACGGATCCTCTCAAACATGCCCTCCTACCTATTAGTTCTTCATCACCTAAATCTTTTCAGCGACCGGTTGACCTCTTAATGCCCATTAATACAGTGCCTCATTTACCCCCTGTATCACACCCACAGTGGACCGGAATCACAACCCACCTCTCTTCCATACAAAAGTTCCTATTCACACATGAAGATTGTCATCCCTCAGAAGATAGACGAGTCCTATGGGAGCGTTTGAGTACACCATGCTCTACTCAAATGTAAATGACCGATCTAGACATCTCTACCATATACCCGAGGTGTTTACAAAAGCTCAAAACACCTATGTCCTCATCATCACCCCCCTTATCTCTACTGGATACCTCATCCACCTCTCTTAACCTAACCAAACCTCCCCCTACGCTTGGGACTTCACCAATACCCAGCTTAACACACCCACCTAAACACTTAGATTTATCCAAACATAAAGCCGTCCATCCACCTAGGAGACAAACCCAACCTCCTCAATTCCAATCTATGTATCTGTCACAACTAAAACCCTCGTCGTCACACCTACCTTCTATATTGGGACATCACCTCTCCACCTTGCCTCAATACATCATACCTTCTGTGTTTCCTTTAAAACGACCTGCACCTTCTACACCCATACAGAGATCCATGGGTGTATCGACACCGTCACCCCAAGTATCTTGTCCACCTATCAACCCTAAACAAACTCCATCATCAAAGGATTTTTTTGCTGTCACTCCTCTTTCTCCGTGGTTGTTTTCTACTACAACGTCATCTGACTAGCTAAACATAAATTCTATGCCGAAGAAGCCACGTTTAGTTAAATCCAATTATCAAGACCCCCTTGTCTAAGCCACCACCCATACGAACCAACCATAACCAAACATTACCAAAACCCACCCAATTAATAGCCTCATCTTCCTCTTACTTTGACCCACGCAAAGGATCTTACGCCAAGATCCTTGATATGTTGGTGGAGAATGCAACCATTTCCCTACCCCCACTTAGACCCTATGATCCATCTAAACCTCGACCTATAGGTTATGATGAGTTTAAAATCTTCACTTACCACCGCACACCAAGACATGATGTAGAGGGATGCAAAGATTTGAAAGCCATCCTTCGTCAGTCACATCTCTCGGATAGAAAGGTTAAGAACGACAACTTACGAAGGGAGAAACCTTTACCTTCAATCCCCTCTCCTATATCGCCTATCCTCACCTCACCAAGAAATATCATTATTGCAACCCCACCTCTCAAAGACAATGACTGGTCCCTACCATGTTCTTCCTCTCGTGTTCACGAGATCATCATGATTAACATTGCTACTCGAGTGCATAAAACTAATGGGAAAGCTAAAGAAAGCACACCTGCGGCCTCTCTTTCTCCGTCCGCCATCCCGATCGCACCACCACCTAAAGTGGTTATTCGTGGACCTGCCTACCCCTGTCTCTGATGGAGTGGCCCACCGTACCATGATCAAACAGCTTCACCAATCACCTGTAAAAATGACACTGTATGATCTCATTCAAACCTCTGAATCTCATCGACAAGCTCTCATTGAGATCCTTCAAGGGATAGAGGTCCTACCTAACGAAACCTTTCCCGTTGCCTCCATTTTAACACCCAATCACGTTGCTTCTCTCACCAAACAACCTATCTCCCCAACCACTTCTATCTCTGTACAGCAAGCCACTGCTGTCAGTTTCTCCGAAGACGAAATTGTTGACTTTGGTGCAAAAGATCCTGACCCTGCTCTTTTCATCTCAGCTTACGTCCGGGACATCCGAGTACGTCGTGTTATGATTGATGGGGGCACTAGCCTAAATATCATCTCTTCCAAATCCTTCCAACAAATGAATATCCCTTCTAGTTGCATGTGTGCCAACCCCACCATGTTGCATTCATTCAACGATGCTATTACTTCTACCTTAGGCACCGTGATCCTTAACATTTGTGTAGGGCCACGTACCTTACCTGAACTCTTCTATGTCCTTGAGGGAGAATTCCAATACAACATGTTGTTAGGCCGCCCTTGGATCCGGGCTATGGGATGCGTTCCCTCCACCTTACATAGATGCATAAAATTTGAGTATGAGGGGAAGTCCTACACCGTAAAAGCTGACCTCCCCCCTTCAAAACCTGCAATATGTTATATCGCCCTAATGATGTGCTTGTACCAGTCAAGACACCCATTCATCCAACCCAACCATCCACTTCAACCACACCTCAACCATCCATCTCAACCGCACCTACACCTTCAACCAATGAAACCGCCATCGCAAATACCACTTCCTTTCCGCAGACAACATCCCCACCTCAGATCCCTTAGTAGATGTTTTTCAATGCCTTACGCTGGGGGAGTATCACCTATATAACGTTAGCACTTTCCATACCCCACAGGAGTACGGACAGTTACATGCGCATCCTACCTATGACCGTCGTGTGGGGGAAGTAATCTCCTACGGACCACCTAATTGCCGCACCAACCTAACATATGGGGGTGTCGATACATCCTCTGTCACCCCTGAACCTCCCCTTGGTGTGGTTCCCTTCCAATCTGATTTTCAATATCTAACTAATCGTCGCTTCGCCCTCACCTTCTTGACGCGCTGTGCTTGGAAGGGCTTCGGTTTCAGTCTTTATGAACAAGGCCGACATACGATCATTCCTGTAACTACACGCAAACACAAAGATCGTCGTGGTCTTGGATTCTCTGAACCACCTACACCAAAGACACCGCATATCCGTTGTATCTAGGAAGACGACGAAGTCACTCCTTCCGAACCATCATCACCCATTTTGCCATCGTCACCCACAGAGTCGATAGACCCTGAATCCATCCCTCCTAACTTTTTTTTTTCATAAATGCTATCTTCCTGGGTCCTCTCACTTATCAACGCGATAATGAAGACCCATCTTCTCTTCCCCTTCTGTATCCAGACATGATCGAAGAGGACTCGCCTTCAATTAATGTTGTTGAGTGCCAGGATGACGACTCCATCCTCACTTACCTTGGTGCGGATGACTCTTATATTCAACGCGCCTTACCATCTGAAACTCAAACCATGTTGAATGAGTCGACTATAGAAATCAACATCCACACAGAGGACGATCCTCACATTGTGAAGATCGGACAATCTCTTAACGCATCAGAACAAACTGCCTTCACTACCTTCCTCCGTGCCCGCAACCAAGCTTTCGCTTGGTCCTACGCTGACATGCCAGGAATTGATCCTGACATTGCTGTCCATAACATTACCCTGAAACCCGATTCCAAACCAGTTAAACAGAAACTGAGAAAAATGCATCCACGCATTGCCCTCTTGGTCAAAGAAGAGCTTCAACGACTCCTTTCTGTTTCCTTCATCTTACCTATTGACTATCCTCAATGGATTTCTAACATCGTACCTGTTACTAAAGCAATGGGGGGACTTCGGATATGTACAGATTTCCGGGACCTTAACCTCACTTGCCCAAAGGATGACTTCCCCCTACCAAGTATTGATCAACTTGTTGATCTCACTGCGGGCCATGAGATGCTTTCTCTCATGGATGGCTTCTCGGGATACAATCAAATTTTGGTAGCCCCGGCCGATCAACATAAAACCGCCTTCATAACTCCTTGGGGAACCTTCTGCTATCGTGTCATGCCGTTCGGCCTTAAGAATGCTGGTGCGACCTATCAGTGGGCTATGACTTACATTTTTCATGACATTATGCACACTATCCTTGAGGATTATGTCGATGATCTTCTTGGCAAATCTAAACATCGCAGTGAACATCTCGATGTTTTAACCATTATTTTCGATCGCCTGTTACAATACTGTGTTCGTCTTCAACCAAAGAAATGTGTCTTTGGTGTCCTTTCAGGAAAACTCCTTGGTTTTATTGTCTCTTTGTGTGGCATCGAGGTCGATCCAGCTAAATTCAAAGCTATCCTAGAAATGCCCCCACCCACTAACCTCAAACAATTACGTAGTTTGCAGGGCAAACTCCAATCTATCCGACGTTTCATCTCACAACTCTCAGATCGATGTCAACCTTTCCATCATCTCCTTAAAAAGGACATTGTCTTTCAATGGAGCGAAGAGTGCCACCAAGCCTTTGAGGCTCTTAAATCCTATCTCTTGCAGCCACCCGTGCTTATCCCACCTCAGGACGATCGCCCTTTCTACCTTTACCTTTCCGCCACTGACCATACTGTAGGAGCCATGCTTGCACATCATGACTCCGAGCATCGAGAACAAGCCGTTTATTACATAAGTCGTACTCTGGTGGATTACGAGACTAGGTATACAAATGCAGAAAAGTTGTGCCTAGCCCTATCATTCGTGGCCACCAAACTCCGACACTACCTCCTGAATCACAAAACTTTTGTCATCACCAACGCGGACCCCATTCATTATATGTACGCCAAACCTCATCTAAACCAATGCATCGCCCGATGGCTTATGCTCCTCGCCGATCTCGACCTTGAGTTTGTACACCAGAAATCAATCAAAGGACAAACTATCGCAGACCAACTCGCGGAAGCCCCTTTACCTAGGGAGCAGTTTACTAATTTTACTTTCCCTGACGAACTCATTGCCACTCTTTCACTCAGTGAGGAGTCGTATCCAATGACCCTCTTCTTCGATGGATCCAAATGCCATCACGGCGGAGGGGCCGACGTTGTTCTCATTCCTCTGGATGCTGAACCTATGCCTCTTTCATTCCGGATCGATTTCCCCTGCACTAATAATACAGCGGAATACGAGGCCCTTGTTTTGGGTCTCCAGGTTGCGTTACACTTAGGTGTAAAATCTATTAACATTTTCGGCGACTCTCAACTAGTTGTCAATCAAGTTATGGGCATCTACCAATGTAAAAATGAGGAACTTCAAAAGTACAAACATTACGTGGATTCACTTTTGACCTTATTTACTCATTATTCTATCCAAACCATTCCCCGCTCTACTAATAAATTTGCGGATACTATGGCTTGCTTAGCCTCGCAAATTCCTTGCCTCACCAATCGACTCTGACATATTTGTCTTGGTCCAACAACTCTTTGCCCCATCTTACTCAGCCCCGGATGTTTGTATGATAAATAATGTGTCTGCTAATTCGCAGGATACCTGGTATCACCAATTTCACGACTACCTTACAACCTCTGTTCTCCCACCTGACCTTACTAGTAACGGCAAATGTGCTTTTCTTAAAAGTGTTTCTCGTTATGTCGTCATGGGGGGACTCCTCTATAAACATGGCTTTGATGGCATCCTCCTTCGATGTCTAATCGGCGCGGAGGTTACCTATACCATCCAACAAGTCCATGACGGTATTTGTGGTGGACATTTTAGTGGCCTTGCCGTGGCCAAACGGATCCTTCGCCTAGGCTATTATTGGCCTACTCTTAATAACGACTGCTACGAATATGTTAAGCGTTGTGTTATGTGTCAACAACATGCCAACCTTCAACATACTCCTAGCCATCCGTTACAGGTCGCACGAGATCTTTGGCCTTTCTCACAATGGGGTTTAGACCTTATTGGTGAGATTCACCCGCCCTCTTCGCAACGTCACCGTTGGATAATCACAGCAACCAAATATTACACTAAATGGGTGGAGGCCATTCCACTCATTTCAACCAAAAAAGAAAAAATTGTAGAATTCATTAACCATCACATTATCTGTCGTTTTGGTGTTCCTCATCGCCTGATAACAGATAATGGAAAATCTTTCAAAAATAAGTTGTTACAAGACCTTTGTGACAACTTTGGTATCAAACTTAGCTTCTCATCACCTTACTATCCACAAGTAAATGGTCAAGCTGAATCTTCTAACAAAACCCTGACCAAAATTCTCATGAAAGTCGTTAACGATTCTGGAAAAAACTGGCCTGATCACATCCCCTTTGCCCTTTGGGCTTATCGTACCAGCATTTGTACCTCCACTAATGCCACACCATTTTCTTTGGTATATGGTACCAAGGCTTGTCTTGCCTCTCGAAATACAAATACCCTCCCTAAGAATATCTCTTCAGGATATTCTCACCAATGATGATTTCCGCCAAGAGCGGTTAGCCCAATTGGAGCTTCTTGACGAGCGTCGTCTTACAGCTCTTGACCACCTTCAAATCTATCAAAAGTGCATCAAGCGTGCTTATGATAAGCGACTTCATGAGCGTACCTTTAAGGTTGGTGATCTTGTCCTCAAAGAGAATCAACATGTAACCAAACTAGAAAAGAGCAAACGTGGAAAATTTGCTCCAAATTGGATTGGGCCTTACATTATCACTCACACTTACGGATCAGGCACTTATCATTTAGCTTCACTTAATGGTAAACCTGAGCCTGAACCCCTTAATGCCTTGCATCTTCGGCCATTCTACTATTGAATTTAGTGTTATATCACTTCTTATCTACCTTGCGCTCGTCCCTTGAGCTCATTTACCACCTCATACACTTTGTTTCATGCATCTCAAAATAGAATCAAGCTCACATGGTTTGGTCATCACCTCCTCTTAAAGATGCCTTCCCCTTTTTAGTCTGGTCCATGACTTAAAAGTATCAAAATAACATGTTCTCAATTATACACTTATGGGATATTCTTGAGTCAAACTTCCTACAAAACTAGATGCTTCATGCCAAACGGACATCTAAGACCTCTAAGTTATACATAGACTGCTCCCTCGAAGGACAGCTATGTGCAAAGCCACTTCTGCTATTATAAATAGACTGCTCCCCCGAAGGACAGCTATACACAAAAGCCGCATCTGTTACTATAAATAGACTGCTCCCTTGAAGGATAGCTATACAAAGTCAACCTTTATCAGAAGCTTCTCGCATTGATCAGCTTCGTGAAGACCTCAAGAACAACAAAATACATATCCCATGTAGACTTCCCGCATCGATCAGTCTATATCCAGAAAAAAAATAAAAGCAGTATTCAAAAGCACTTTTGAGTCATGGACTTGTCTATTTAGGTTTGGTTCTCTTTTGTCAGCATAATCACCTTATAACAAATTCTCTGCGCCCCAGCTCTACCAGCCACCTCACCTCACCATTCGTCAAAACAACAAAACTCAAGGGACATGACGTATATCTGATATATTGTGATTATACAACTCTTTTCACCAATCGACTTTTCGCATATGCAAGGTACCTAGGGATTCAAGCTCATCCTACGTTAATATGTGGTTTGTTTAGCTCTTCTCAACTACGGGACACTTTTGCCTCTTTTTACTCGAATCTAGAATTATGTGTTGACCTTAATTAGGACACGGTTCCCTACTACTTGGGTAAGCGAACTTTCACTTCACCTATACCTACACCAACAACGTCAATCCCTTACCAACACCAACAACATTACCCTACCAATATCAATATTTTTACTAACCAACAAATTGCCTAACCACAACCACATTGCCTGAATTCACCTCTCCCTAGTCCTAATGGAGAACTACATCGGTCTGAGGCCCCTCCTTACTTTGTGCAATGGGCTATGTAGGCAGCACTTAGGAGACATGGGGTCTCCCAAGGTTAGCTCGACCATCCCCTACCATAACCTATCATGTGTTGTAAATATAAATATTTTTTGTGTATTTCTATTTGATCACATTCATCTTTATCCTTTTTCAAAACAAAACATTCAAAATACAACCATTATTATTATTATCATAACTCAAATCAACATACATATTCAGTTTTATTTAGATGTTAAACAAATACATCTTCTCTATCATCGACGCGCAGGTCAATATCCTTATTTATTCTTCTACCCCTATGAAATTCACTTAGACCCTTGCGCCTCATCCCGAACTAGATCGTCGATGCCGAGGCTCACCTGGCCTCTCCATCCTCAAAGGTGCCACTGCTATTGGTTCCTCCCACTGATCTGCCAATCTCTCCTGTAACATATGAATACGCCCTCTCGCGTGGTGGAATCTTGCCTCTAGTCTCTCCACTCGTGACTGCGCAACCGATAACAATCTCGTTGTCTCATTCACCCGCGTTTGAAGCTGGTAAACTAAACCCTGCAAGTGATCTCTCTTTGCTATAATCACAGCTATGTCCGGATGATTGGCCCTCTCACGTAAACCGCGCAGCTCTGCTACCCACCATAATCTATAAGCCTCTGTCGCTCCTGCATCCATTACCCTGTGATCGGCTGCTATCTCTTTTGGTCCTTCTGGAGGGGTCGGCCAGGGAGGTGAGAATGATGTCGGCATCGATCCTCATGTATGGTCTATAAGATGGGTATATCCTGAACAAATCCAAATTCTTTGAATGATCTAGAGGAATCCTCTCCTCACCGGCTGTGTCGATCCACCTTAATCGCTCTACACCCCTCAACTCCTCAGCTATGTTTTCTGTCACCATATAGTGCCCTAAGGCCTCCAATGGATATCCGTAATCATCACCATCGGACCCACACCTCTATAATACTGTCATAATGGTGGGATCGCCTCTTGTTCTGACCCAACCTGAATCCCAATCCAAACTGGTCCTGTCTGTACCCTCTCTAGGGGTATCCTCTCATACTCCCCAGGCCTCCGTCCAGCTATCCAGAAACTATACTGGATCCAGCGCATCTGTGCTCGGGCTCCTCCTCGGGGCTGATGGCCTCTATAGGGCCTCCATATAATTTCCAGTGTGGTCAAGCCCTCTAACATATGATGGTAGTAGGCCACAAATCGTCCTGCGAGCACCGCTCATGGCTGGCCCACGACCCCCAACCACCTCTGAAATCCATATCTATATACTATCTGTGGCCCTGGCTACTGGGGCAGCCCTACTAGTCGTATACAGATGATATGCTTGTACGCCCAGCAGTGTAACAAAAATGTCGAGCAAATACCAAATCTTGCCTCATACGGCGATAACCCCACAGCTCTCTGTATAGCTGCACCAGATACACTGGTGCCCAGGCATAGCATGTATGCTCCTCTACCATCTCGTGCAAAACTCCCATCAAAGCCCATGGGAAGCAGCCTCCCTCTGAGTCAGGGAGGGCGAAGCAGGTGATACCAATCATCATCAACATGGCAAGCCGTGTCTCCTGTCGGTGTGCGCAATACATGTCGCCATAGGCAATTCTCGCGCTGTGATAGGTAATCAATGGGGCTGCATCCCCGAATACATGCAAGATGCTGTCCATCGTTGTCTCCGCATCCACCTGGAACACTGCCTCACCTACGATTGGCAGTCTCAGGATGCGATACACATCCTCTAATGTAATCGTCATCTCTCCAGTAAAGAGATGGAAGACATTGGTTGCCGGATCCCATCTCTTGATGAGGGCAACCATCAGGCTGTGGTCCCTATCCACAGACCTATACCGCTGGACTCTGCCGAGTCCAACCTCTCGCATGATGGCCCACTGCGCTGCAGACACATGTGGCCGCATCCGCCTCAATATAGGGGGCATCGATCCCGCATCGTGAGCTTCTGGCGTGCCTGCAAAAACAACCCACTTCATCAGGCCTACCCTTTACAATAACAACTACCTTAACTCTCTATACCCACTTACCCACCCAACCACAACCCAACTCTACAACACACATCTACACCCACCTATCTAACCCTATACATCTACGATATCCCCTTTACTTATCTCACACCCTACCAACCACCCCGATCTACTCTAGCCATCTAATTATACCCCCACCAATTTAGCACCTCCTACTTCATACCCAACACCTAATCTATCCTACCCAAACCAGCCCCCCCAACAACCCCATTTCCCCCCACCCCAATCACATTTCCTATCAACTCTACCCCCTCCCCCTTCACCCCCCAAACAAACAAACAAAACAACACGACAAAATTCTAACAACAAACAAAAACCACAACTCCTACCCATGCTGACCGGTACCGGTCACCCTCGACCGCCATCGGTACCCCAAGTAAATTATATGTGCCGACGCCGGTCTGTAACCTATGACTGACACTGGTCTGTAACCAAAGGAATGAATACTATTTTCTGTGACCGATGTCGGTCGCCTAGTGACCGACATCGGTCACTGTCCAATTGCAGGGCCGAACCCAAAACGGTCCGCAAAACACCTTTTTACCTATTTTTCCCTATTTACCCACAAGAAAACCCTAAAAACCTACCCACCCTGCCGTTTTGACCTAACTAGCCTACCTACCCACTCCATTTTACAAATTACTTCCATTCATTCATTATTTTATTAAAATTAAGATTCCTACCCAAAACCCACATCTAAGTTAAACTCATTAAATTCACATAGGTAGGAGTTCAGAGCCTACCGGGTATGACTACACGTTGTCGTGGTGGGATAGGTGGCGGTGGTCCAGCTGGTCCAACACCTCCTGCTCCTCCTGGTTGTGCCATGGCTCCAAATCTCCTCAGCTGGGTCCTCAACCAATCAAACTCTGCCTCCTGCTCGCTGGGGTCTACCAATCACTCACTCCTCCACTTAACTGGTGCCAACTCAGCCCACAAACTCAACAAACTCACTTCACACCTCAGACAGCTAAAATTGGGTGCTCAAATTCACAAAGTGACAATGACATGCCATATTTTTCTTTTTATAGGTTTTGACCTATAACCGATACCGGTTATTTCATCGCCCTAGAATACCGGTATCGGTCTTCTAACCAATATTGGTCACACATAACTGATATCGGTTACCAACTTCCTTCCCCTAACTCCCGCCCTTATCCACCAATCTCCACTTTTTCCCGCATCACCTACCCCTGGCTTTGCTGACTAGCCTTATTTTGACTTCAATCACGCCGCAACCAACCATTTGGCCCGACCCAAGGCCCAACCAACCATCAGGCCTGACCCAAGGCCACAACCAACCATTTGGCCCGACCCAAGGCCGCAACCAACCATTTGGCCCGACCCAAGGCCGTAACAACCAATCAGGCCTGACCCAAGGCCGTAACCAACCATTTGGCCCGACCCAAGGCCGCAACCAACCATTTGGCCCGACCCACGGCCGCAACCAACCATTTGGCCCGACCCAAGGCCGCAACCAACCAATTAGGCCCGACCCAAGGCCGCAACCACCCAATCAGGCCCGACCCAAGGCCGCAACCACCCGATCCGGCCCGACCCAAGGCCGCACCCCACCAATCAGACCCGACCCAAGGCCCTCACTCATCAATCGGCCCGACCCAAGGCCGCACCAATTAAGTACCTCACCCAAAACCCACAAATTACAATTTTATCCACCCATCATGTAACTTTTTGTTCAATCCGGCTCACCTGTTCGTGTTTTAGCATGATTAGGATACTTGACTTGATCAGTCGACCACCTTTGCCTAGACCGAGACCGTGACGTTTATCTCAACCAAACCAACCATTTGGTACTGCCGAACATGCCTAAACGTTCCTGTACCTTACCCGTTATATCCCCTGGAGCTACTTCCTATGCCTTGGATACCAGGATTATATCAACCTTGTTTGGATAAACTATCGACCTTTTCCTATGTATTGCTTGTTTGCTCTTCAAATCGTGTACCCTGGTCGCACTACTGCATTTCAACGTGCGTCCGCTTCCTTGCACTTACCCCACCATCTTACCATCATCTCAACACCATTCACCCTTTATCAACCCTATCCCTGATTTCACGTCGCCTCAATCTGTGATAGATTTGAGGGGGATTACCTATACCCTTAACTGGGGCAATCACTTCTTATTAATTGTCAGTGCAGCTTTACAAGACAAGCTACACGACAACAAGGGGCTAATGTAGACACCAAATTTGTGTCTTACGACACCCTGTGCCCCGCATCTCATTTCGCAACCTAACCTCACCACCTAAACCTTGCACAATTATTTATTAATTACCTTATAATTAATAAATCCACATCTCCAAACCTGCCACCTCATTTTGCCACCTCATCATGACCTAGCCCTAACCCTAAACTAACCTAATTAAGACCTATAACTTGGTCTACATCCACACCCATGACTAATTACTCCTCACCCGCACCAAAACCAACCTAATAATGACTTGACCAAGCCCACAACTAATCCCTCGGGAGAAAAGGAGGGAAAGTTGGCTATTTTACTAAAAATAGCCCACTTTGACTTAACCGACATCGGTTCCTACTCGACCGCCGTCGGTTACGTAACCGCCATCGGTTCCCTGTAAATGACCTCCCCCAACCAAAAACAAAGGATCTGGAATTCATTTGAAGGATCCGAAATTCACTTGGTAGAGCAGAGATAAGTGAAGAAAAGAGAAGAGTTTGCAGAGAAGGACATCGAGCCCAAGACTGTAACTGAGTAACCAGAGCCCAGTGACACTCATCCAAGCATTGGGAGAGAAGATAGCTCACTTTTGATTGTCAGATCATCCCACCTAAGCCCTGCCTTCGTCATCACAGTCCTTGGACCTGTATCTTCATCAGGAACTAGTAAGTAGTGTCTTGTACGTTTTTAAATAACATTTCTTGAACTTTTGAATCACAGTAATTACAAGTTCACTCATAGATCTACTACCTGGTAGCCCCTGCATCTAACTGTCATTCCTCTACCCTTACATTACCCCAAGAACAGCCCCCACACTCTCTGAGTCTTATCCATCACCCCATTGCCTATCCCTAATCATTTGCCAGCCTTATACACAACACCCTATAGCCAACCTTACCAAAATCCCCTAAAACCTGCCCCTACCGATATCGGTTATCAGCAAGCGATACCGGTTATACAGTGACCGGCATCGGTCACTGTGACTCCAACCAAAACTAGCCTTTCCTCTAGTGCTTTTTAACGAGGTAACTAAATTGTAATTTTGCAATAATTTCTTTGTTAGAATTTGTGTTAATTCATATTAAAAGGGGAACTGACCACCTTCGAAAGGAAGTCCAATATTTCCTGGGCCCAAGGCAGTTCCCTCATTTATTGTCTAACTAGAATCCGGTGGTCTTGTATTCTTACTTGCAGGTAGTCCTTCCTAGACAAAAAGGAGTTCTTCGCAATCGATCTGATCTCTCTCTACGGTACGCACGCACCCTCTCAACATTCAACAGGTATTCCTCCTAGCCTTAACCCTTATCTATTTCTCAAGAGAATGAAAGGATAGAAGCAACTTTATTGATAAATCTTGACATCTTCACAGTCCCTTTGCTCTTTGGGCTTATAAGAATAGAATCTGTACCTCTACTTGAGATAATAATTTCTCTCTCATCTATGTAACCGAGGCCATTATTCTTATTGAAGTCCAAATCCCATCATTGCACGTTTCTCTTCATGAATTAATCTCTAATGAATATTACCTCCAAGAGCATCTAACACAACTTGAATTTTTAGATGAATGTCACCTTCTCACTCTTGAACATCATTATGTCTATCAAGAGTGCATTAAACATGCTTACAAAAAACATCTCAAAGAACATGATTTTAATATTAGTGACCTTTTCCTTAATGAAAATCAAAATGTCACTACTCTAGAAAGGATTCAATGTGGAAATTTTTCTCCCAACTGGATTGGACCTTATATTATCATACATAAGTATGGGTCTTGGGCTTATCGTTTGGCTTCCCTTGATGGTAAACCGGAAATAGATCCTCTCAATGCATTGCACTTGTGACCATTCTATTGTTAACATACCTACCATTGTGAACTTATTCATCCCATTGTCATCCATCCATCATTATCCATTTCCATCTTTCATCGCAATGATTTGGAATTTTGTGGTCTACTGCCACTTTCTTATATATGACCTTGAATATGGGCACCATGAATTTTCTCATAACATATTCCTTGTGGATAGGTTCTTCCTTATTAGTGAGAAATCCATGATCATTACATCCATTACCCACTTATTTACCTATTGGAACCATGCTAAGGGTCCACGGGTATCACTTATACATTCATTATCCCATCCTAAGTGGCCTACCTAACTATCTCCAACTCTCCCCCATAAAAAAATTCTAAATTCCATGGATGCTCATATTAAAATTTCAAAAGTAAACAAACTTATCCCTCAAATGACAAATCTTCATAAAATCATAAAAATTTAAAAGTATAGACTGATCCCTCAAAGGATAGCTATAATGCATATATTATCCCTATCATTTGTAAAAATAAAAAATTCCCAAGTCAAAAGCATAAAGAAAAAAGTAGACCACTCCCTTAAAGAATGTCTACCCCCTATCATGGTAGTGAATGCTTCCCACATTGATCAAACTTATATCTCATACAACAAAGCATAACATTCAAAAACAAACATCCTAAGAAAGCTTCCTACATTGATCAACTTTCTCATTTATAGAAAACTTCCCTCATTGATCAGTTTGCATTCCCCTCACCTAGACTGGGGGATAGACTTAGGGAATCCCACCTATGGATAACCTATATTCATGTGTAAATGTTACATCTAAACCCCTTATGCTATTTCGACATTAGCTTTATAGTTTCACCCTTCATACTTTCCCTTGTGACTCTTAGGATCACTAACTAGCGATGGTTTTGTGTTAGCACATGCTATTGGCTGCAAGTGCATTACCTTAAGTGGCTCCCTATCTTGTTTACCTCAAATATGGTTTGAAACATGGTTTCCTAAAGCACTCCTTGCAATTATTACATGTAATTTATCTCATTTTGGTCTCCCTCCATTGGAATCACATTATTTCTCTCACACTTAGCATATCTTCCCTATCTAACCATTCCATCCATAACTATGTGTTTTCTTATTATAAAATTATTCATATCCAAATCATCCATATTTGACTATATCTTTCATCATCACATAACATCTCATATACAAACCATCACATATATATCTAACCCATATCACAACATGTACATCTAAATTAAAAACCCATACATTCATCATTTAATATATAACATCATAAACACAATCCAATACCATCATATACATATCATCATCATCATCATCAAATCATCATCTAAATCAAAATTAACCATCTATATATAAAATATAACATCACCAAAACTATAAAAAATAAACCATAACACACTATCTCATCATGATTCAACATCCAAAATCATATATATATATATATATATATATCATAAGGTGAAAATAAATCAATATAGCATATGTCACAGGCCTCTAAGGGTTATGTATCATAGAAGATACATCATCAATATAAGTAAACTGTACATATGACAATCTCAAGCCCTTCCCTCCCAGGGTAGGTGCTTGGATCAATCCATGAGAATTTCCACCTCCATCGTGCCTTGCATCTCATGGTGGCTACACCAAGATTGTAGTACTCCTTGATGGTGTTTTGCCACCTCCTCAAGTTTTTCATTCCTTTAGGTAATCTGTACATCTCAAGGTCTATGGTAGCTTATGCATAACAATATTCTCATAATATCTTTCCTCCATTGTTAGTTCTATGTATAAAATCAAGGGCATAGTACCTGGAGGGTCCATCTTCCCAGCTCTTTGTGATGTTGCTGGAGCACCACTTCCTGAATCTTCTATAAGGATAGATGTAAAATCTCCAAATCTAGCTCTATAGGCCTCCCACTACCTCTTGTATTGATCCCTCTACTCAATATCCTAGCCCCTCTCTTGGCATAAGGTCAAGGCCTCCTACTAAGCCACCTCTCACTCTTATTATCTGGTATCTCTCTCCAAGTGAGCTAGATCTCACTCTATGCATATTTGTGCCACCTCTTCCACCTCCTCTCTATCATATCCCCTCTCACCTCTTGGAGCTACATCATCCTCCTCATCTCTACCCCTGGATCCCTTTGCTACACTCTGAGCTACCCAAGTCATGGTCATCCAATCTCTAAACCCCACTCCAACTCTGACATCATCACCATCATCATCCTAGGGCACCCTTGCCTCCTCTAGTAGATAAACCATGTCAGGAATCAGTTGATCTCTATCCACCTCATCTCGACTATATATAATGGGCTCTCTGTGTACTTTTTGTAAAAAACCAAACTGCCGTCAGAATCTATCAAATTTTATGGCCTCAATCAACTCATGCATGTTCCCCTATACCCACCTAGTCCTCCTCATACCTACTAACTCCACATTTATGCAAGAAATTCGCAATATGTTCGCCACCTTACCTGCTCTATCTCTAGCTCTATGAGTCTATCACCATACAAATCCACATCTCTGACCCCTCTGTCTCCATGATCTTGATTGGCTTGACACCTCAAAAATATGACCTCCAGCTGAATATGATCACTTGTAATCCATGAAATACCTTTTGGCCTGATGACTGCTATATGCTCATAGGCCTAGAAATGAAGTAGAAACCCTACATCCATGCCTTTTGATTAGTTGTGTAAACTACCTTCATAAAAAACTCATCCTCTATATTTTTATCAAGCCATTTTAGCCATGTCCTTATAATTCCCATTCAAACTACTAAACATGATCATCATAACTTGAACTTATTATCATAATTACTCATTAATATAGTTATAACTAGTTATCTTTATATTGTGGTATTTTTTATATGCATTTATTCTTATGGTTGCAATAATTTGTTGAAAGGATGATATGTGTGATGTCACTCTTGTTTGTAAACAACTTGCTATTTGTAAAAACCCATATGCAGAATAGGAACCATCTATAGCAACTCATCCACAACAACCCATCTGTAGCCAAAGGGGATCACCTACAACAATGAAGCCGGGTTATGGAGATCTCTTGGAATGTGAAGAATGACTCTTAAAGTCTATACATGTTGATGACAGAGAAATTACAACTAGAACATGAAGAACTTGGAGATAACTCAATCATGGATATGATTATTTGATGTAACTTATTGATTGATTAGTAAACATGTTATTTAAGGAACTGGTCGATTATATGAGTTATGTGTTTGATCTCTTGTTGATCTATTTGAGATCTTCCAATTATTCTATTGAATATCTTTTACTTATCTTGTTAAAATCCTAGTTGAACTTCTCATGTTTTGTTGTAATTCAGAAGTATAAAAGAAAAGGGTTAATGCTAGAAATGTATCAAGAATGTAGAGAATAGAGGAGATACATAATATAGAATAAAATACATGGATATAAAGAGATTACTTTATGTTCCTCTATGTAATGTTAATGTCAATTCAATAAAATATCCGAGTTTTTTATATTAGCATTTAGTTACAAGATGTAGGAGGGATTAACACCTAAGGCAGGGCCCACTTGTGGTTTGCTAAACCCCTCCATAGTTTTGTTACCCAGTTTCATTACATGATTAGACTAGGAAGCAATTTCTTTCTTTATCTGCACTCTAAATTTACAAGCTTTTCTTTAGTTGTAGTGTTAGAAACCTTTTTCTTTGAGTTATGAGTTTTATCAACTTTCATGCATTGTTCTTTCAAGAATTGTAGTGAAAACTATTTCTTTCCATACCTCCTAAATACTTTGTAACTATGCATACAACACTGGAATTATTAAAATTTTACACCCCTTGGTTTGATGATTAAATGACTGTGATTTAAAGAACAAGATATTAATTGATGCAATTTAAATTACATGACCATTTTTAGCACCATTGTCTGGGATACTACCAGGCTATAGGGTTTTTAAGAGGTTTTTCATTCCTTAGAAGTAGTTTAGGTTCATAAATTCCACCTCCAAACCCCCCACTAATGTAAGTTAATTTAGTTGAGTTAGTTGATGCATGCAACTTCCAAGATATGCCCATGGTAGATTCTTACCCAATCCTCAAATAACACCGATTGCTTCATCTGATTTTGTATGCATGAGAAGATTAGTTATGTTAATAAACAAGAAACTAGCTAAGTAGTTCCATGATCTAACTAAACCTATCATAAACATCAAGATGAGTGCTAAACAAGATGACTTCTACAATAATGAATTAAACTAAAACACTATCATTTTATCTCTAGCTACTCTATGATTACTTAAAACATAAATTGAACCTAGTTAAACCTGTGAGAAATCAATTTAGATGTGTTGTTTCCTTCAATAGAGGTGAAAAGGTCTCTCTAAAATGGCTACAAGGCCAAGTTAGATACCCTCCTACTAACCTACTATGAAGTTATGGGTGCAAGATGGAGGAGCTTCAACAATGGAGGATAGCCAAGATCAAATGCCTATTAGCTTGGCTAATGCTAATGAGGTCTAATGCTAAGATCTTCAAATATGAGAGAGATTTTGTTATGTAAACAAGGTGTGTGTTTCAAAGGGAGGGGTAACCCTTCTATTTATAGTTTTTCACTTGGGAGAGTTTGGAATTTAGGTGCATGTGGGACTAAAGCTCAAAAAACACTTTTAGATTAGATTAGGATAAATATGCTTTAGGCTTAGATAAGCTTGGTTTAGGCTAGTTAACTAGGATTTAGGCTAGTTAAAATTGATTAGCAAGTGAATAGAGACTCGTTGAGAGTTGGGAGGGGTCTGGATAACTAATTGTGACTAATAGATAGCCTAAAAATCCAATAGAAGTGGTCTAGAGAGAACTAGGGAGGTTCTGAATGGTTAAAACAAGGAATGTTTAGCTAATAAGAGAGATTTTAGCCAAATAAGCTGATTATAGGAGGAATACGCCTGAGAAGGTATCGTACATGGGCATCCCACAGTGGAGCAAAGAAGGGTTGATTAACAAAGTGTCATGAATTGGTTGAATGGGAGGAAATGATAAGTGTAAGCATATTTTAGGTGTCTACATTTTCCTCTCTCTGGGGTGGCATAAGCGACGTTACTTTAAATAAAGTAGACAAGCATAAATAAGTAGAAAATCTTGAAGGAATAGAAGAAAAATGAGTAGAATGAAGGATTTCCCCTCGACCGTTGATGGGGTGATGAAAGAGGTCGATCGATGATCGAAAAGATGAAGGAAATAGATAGAAGATGAAGGGAAGAAAGGGAATATAGAAGAAAAGGAGTATGAGGAAGAGGGAATGAGCTAACATCCATCAAGTTCCTTTTAAACAAATTTATTTGTCATCATATTGCGAGAGATCTTCATCATTGGTCCTTATTAAAAATAGTGACCAAAAGTGTAGTATGACATGAAAAGCCATATACGAACAAATGTCCATTACTAAAAACACCAACTTCATGCAACATACAAAATGTAATGCAATATGAGAAAGTAAACAAGATAAACTAACAGAGAAACTTAATGTAATGTTTTTATTCTAAAGCTTCAGTTACGACCTGTGCGAATTAACAAAAAGGGTTGATGATGGTGCCCCTAACAAGGATACATGCGAGGGGACTAATGGAGGAAACTTGGGTCCGATAAAAAATCAATGTGCACTATGATACAGTACCAAGCAACTCATTGTGTTCCAGAGTACATATGAAGTAAGTAGCCTAGCTTTTTTTAATGGGAGTAGATCAAGATGATCCAAGAGTTGCAAACATGAACAAGTGAGAACCAAAGAGCGATGTTTTGTAGAATGATTTATATTTTTTACAAGTTTTTTTGAAAAATATTTGAATGTTTTGATGATTTTTCTAACATATTTGAATGTTTTTGTTGATTTTGAAAGTTTTCTGAAACTATGTACAGGAAGACAAAGAAGCGTGGATGCCCCTAGTGATATATGGGAAGTATAAGGGCATAAGGCCACATGTGTACAAGAAAGGTGAAGATGTAAAAATGCCCCAGTGATTCGGTGGGAGTATTCAAAGGAAAAATCTTCACTGGTAGAAGTGGGACCCAAGGCAATTATGGATAGGTTCAACATGATGATGAACATAAACAAATGAAATGTTGGGAAGAAGAAAGGATTCCCCCAACGTAAGTTGGCCTAAAATCACATGATAGAAAGGAAGGAGAAGATTGTTTTTGTGAAAGGTGACAAACGTGTCCTCAAACATGGAAAACAAGTAATCTAATACACATGGATGTTCTGAATGAAGTATAATAATGATGTGAATGATATGAATGTAGCTTAGAAGCCTCGTAATGAAGAAGCAACTAGCTAAAGGCAAAAATCATGAGACAAGATACAAACTAGAGTAAGAGTCTGAACAAGGTCCAAAAAAAGATACTTGGTAACATACTAATCCTACCTACTCATAAAGATCCAATGTGTGCATGTGGAATTTAATTACCTCTTGAAGGGAAGGTTTAATAGACAACAAGTGAAGACACCCTAGCTAGTGTATAGGAATGATTGATTTTGAAAGGCGATTTTATGAATGGATGGTGAAAGGATAGTCATACATTGCTCTGCTGCCAGCTAGGTGTCCATAGCCTCGACAGAGATGAATTTGATTCTAATCACAATATTTCTCTACTGCCAGTTAGGTGTCCATAGCCTTGATAGAGATTATTGGAAATAACCCAAGAGAGAGTAATATAATTATTTCTTTTTACTTTTAGCTTTTGATTTTTGATTGATTTTGATTCTTTTTCTTTTTGAAAACTTATTTCAGATCTCTTGTTAGACAAGGGGTTAAGAACCACTGATGGCTTGATGGAAGGAGGTGGAAGTGATTGTGATGAAAACATTGGCTAGTGTCAACAAATATGTCCAAAATTTCTTCACAACAAGTTTATTAGATGTTGATTGTGATAGGATCTCTAAGAGGTCAGTCGTTCTTTAATTTACCAAGGTGATAAAAGATCAAGGTCAAATAGATACCATAGATATAAATGTCACAAAATGCATGCAAATAGGCTAATCAAAATATCATAGATGGGATGAAAATGGTAGGAAGACTTTCAAAAAAATATCAAGGAAAGGAAGAAAGAAACATCCATGCGTACGTAATACCTGATTGCAATGTTTTATCTTTATACCTTTGATTTTTTTGTGTTTTCTCAAAAAAAATTATTTTTGATTTTTATAGTTTCCATAGTTTTTTGGAAAGGTGGGACCAAAAAATTTAGTTTGCATGATAAGATCCAACAACAATGTTTGTGACTTCCTTGATAAGGGAGACTAAGTGTGTTTTATTTATCTAGAGTCATATTATCCCCGATCTAGATGATTGAAGTGAGCTCATACTCAACAAATGACTGTGATTTATATTGAAACATGGATTTTGTATGTGAGATCTTGAGTTCCCTATCCATATGTTTATGCACTTTGCACCATACTCGACGGTTACATTGATTTGAGTTCTTGAATTGTGTTTGATTTTTAACCTTAAGATCATTTGAATTGTTAGGAGCTATAGAGCTCTTTGCAATTTTGATATGAGCTTGATTAAGAAAACTATTTTGGTTTCATATAGGTTAATGCGTGACTTTTTTGATCCTCAAGAACTGAGAAGAAAGTGAGCATGGATGTTTAGAATTGATGTGAGGAATGACCATGGGCTTTCCACAAGCATTGATAGAATAATAATGTGAAGGATTAAAATTATATGGTCTAATAATTGAAGAAGATGGGCTACTGAGAGGTAAGATATAGATAGAAGACAAAGGGCTGCTAGGATGTGGCCTAAGAATAGAAAAAGAAGGGATACTAGGATGTGACCCATAGATAGAAGACAAAGGGCTATTAGGATGTGGCCCAAGAATATAATAAGAAGGGCTACTAGGACGTGACCCATAGATGCAAGATGATGGAATACTAGGATATGGCCCAATAATAGAAGATGATGGACTACCCGAGGGTGATCCATACCTAGAATACAAGGGGCTAGGCTAGGCGTGCACCCCAAGAATAGAAGATATTGGACTACTTGAAAATTTACCACAAATGGTAGAGGGAGGGCTAATAGAAGGTGACCGACACCTAGATGAAGATGAAGGGATACTTGGCATTTACCCCATAAGAGATTGTGTTTGAAGAATTATGATAGAGAAAGAGTTATTGGGTGATGAGAAGATAAGACATGGATCAATGAAAGGCCAAGGAGTTTCATCACATAATGAAGAATGTGAAGATGGAAGAACAAGAGGAGGATAAAGTTACATGATCTGAGGCTCTTGCTCTATTTCTTGATAAAAGGAATCAACTTTTTCCTCGCAATACACAGACGCATCAAAGTATAAAGAGAATCCTTTCTCGTAATCTGCTAAATGAATATATTCATATGCCCCTATAAATTCCCTAATCGTTTCTTCATTATGAAAGATATCAATTGGTATGAGTTGTTAATCAACCACCTGGGCGTTGATTGGAAGAAATAGGTTCAATTGGTGGGGAAGAGTTAGAAGATGTTGGATAATGATTGATAGAAAAAGATGATGTGGGGGAAGAAGAATATATGTAGCTAGATGTCTCAAGAGTATAAGAAGGTGATGTGGACCTACCTATACGATGTTATATCATTTGTAAACTAGTAGGATTAAGTCCAAAGTATGTAGATTGCAACACATGAGTCGATTCAGACATTTAACTCAAAGGACTTTGACTCACATGAATATTCAAAGAAGGAAGACTTATTGGGGGCGACTGATGTAGAAGGTCCTATGAAGAAGGGGAGGACTGTGATTTAAGAATCACATTGGATGAATAATAATAAGGGTCCTACAAATAAAGAGAGGACCATGATTCAAGAATTGTATTAGATATTTGATTGCAGGGATTTGGAGTCACACGTATCTTCAAAGGAAGAAGACATCATTGAGGTGAATGATAAAAGGGGTCCTGCAAAGAAAGGGAAGACTGCGACATAGGATTTATATTAAATATATGATGAAGAGGTTCCTACAAAGATAGGGAGTACCATGACATAGGAGTCAGCATTCGACAACTTAGGATTCAAATTCGATGAATCTGAATAGTAGTTTGGATCTAAATAGTAGTTTGGATATGAATCATCAGAAGAGCCAGAGGAAATATTTGAATTGGAATCCTCAGAATAAGAGGAAATTTTTGGATTATAATTAGAAGAAAAGTGGGGGAAACTCGAATAATAATTTGGATCATAAGCATTCAAATCACACCACCGACTATGCGATGAATGTGGGGAACAAGTTACCCGTATGAGTTCTCTTGCAAAAAGAATCAAACAAGGTTTGGTCATGATGGGTGTATTTTTGATTTGTACGTTAAAAATTTAATTATTTATTATTGTATGTATAAGGTACCTTGCGATAATGAATCATTATTGGCATCATTTTAAGTAAAAATTTCTAGATCTAGATAGTGTGATGGAACTCCTTCAAAGGGAAGGAAATGACATGTCGATTCAAGCAAAGCATAATGACAACTAGACTAGAAATTTCGTAAGTATTGATATGCATGCGCATGATTTTACGAAGAAGGACTAAGGAAAATAGACATGATGATGATGCAATCTCAATGAGATTCCAAAGGGATTGTCCTAGAATACAAGTTTTCTAGATGAATAATCACAAGGGAACAATTATGCAAGTGCAAAAAAAAAATCCAATCAACAAGGAAATACTCCATATGAAAATTTGTTTGCAAAGTGATAGTTCGATGTAAAGGTGATAAACATAATATCAATATTTACATCAAGCTCGAAATGAACAAGGCATAAATATTGAAGGGTAGATGTGACTCCCAATCAAAGGATACCATGAAAATTTCAACAACCAACAAGGCCTAAATGTTAAAGGGTGAGGTTTACAAATGTAAGCCACGTAAACCACACAATTGGACACATCTATCAAGCTTCGCGGAAGAAGTGAGATATTAGTGTCAAAGTGGTATCAAAACGACGTAAACAAAAGTAAGCGAAACCTTTTAAGATTTGGGGCAATGTTTGAAATCAAACTAAGTGAAAGTATACTAAGGATGTGTTAAAATGTGGGCAGCATAATGCCACAATGCGGACAACTTAGAACATGTACACTAAAAATGTGACATAAGTATCTTAATTATGTCAAGACAATGCAAGCATGAGGTACACATGTCAAAGGGGGAGATAAAACGATGAACCAATCCTAACTATGATGACAATCCTGACATGGGTATCAATATCACAAAGGCTACTAATGATATGAATATGTTTCCACACAGTTTAGAAATTTAACTAACCCAACCATAAAAATTGATGGTCATAAATGGACAAAAAAGTGGTAGAAACAATCAATTAATAATGTGAAGGTAGTCAATCTTCTTTTAATCAACAAAGTTTTAAAAGAAAGTGAAGGAAGTAGATTAAATGAGGGTAAAAAAAATGTTGGCTTCACTTCGGTAGAGTTTCTGCCTCACCTTAGGGCAGGGTGAGAACCTAAACAAAAGTAATGCATCACATGTTTTGTGATGAATGATGGCTCACAACATCAACAATGTTTTGAAATGGTTAAAGTGGGCTCCTGGCCAAAGAATATTTTCCTAGGTGGTTCTCTCTTCCTAGGTGTTACAAAGTTGTCTATGAGCAGGAACGAATTTACCTAAAAATTCGTAATGACTAATTTGGGAGTATCTCAACTTTTCCCCCTCTCAAGTACAATGGGCACTAATTGCATCCATCATGTACTCTTGCTAGGGTCATGATACGAGACAACTTTGTAATGCTAACTCACAAGGAAAAATAGTCAAGTAAGTAGTGTAGAGTACTTCCCGTTTCATCCACAAGGTTCCCTCTTGCGTGGACTACTTTGAGGTTCCTGGTACCACCCCCATTATTTTATCTTAAAGTGTTATTCCAAAGGGGTTATGTTCTAATTAAGCAGAGAGGGAACATACCATTTTCCGAAACCTGCAATACAGTGTTTTGAATATGGTGTGTTTTGTAATCTTTTTAAATTTAAATGTGGTTTTAAGTGGAACGCCATTTGGCAACTTGAAATAAACACATGTATTAGAGGGTTTTGTGTTTTGTTTATAATGTCTCATTTCTTTGATAAGCAATTTTGGTCCTACATACCAAGGTTAGTAATTTTCCAAAAACATCATATAAACAAGATAAGATGTTGTTTTTGATTTCCCAAATCTTCCTAAGACATAAGGAAAAAACATACGCAAAAACGTATCTCACTCAAGTTTGTAATAAATGGAAAATTACTAATTAAAATGTGAAAATAAGTTCCTTTTAACCAAATTTGAAAGCATAATTAAACCATTTTGCAAGTATGAAGAAAGTGGTGAAACCATTTCTGATTCCCAAGATCACTTGGAAAGGTGCGAGGGAAGAGCATATGCGTGTTTCAAACCTTCAAAAATAAAGATGAAAATGTTTTTTATTAAGTTAGTATTAAAAAAACTTAATGTAAAAGAAACTTGTAGACCACTTGTTAGAACCCTGTAAGTGTTAGAAAACCAAGAAAATTGAAAAATTCTAGAAATCCAATTTTTGCACTTTTTTTTTTATACAGTTTTTAGTAATTTGCATTTTTGGAGGTCTCCAGGGAATTTTGGGAGTTTTTTGTTAAAATTAAGTATAAAAAAGATATATTACTTTTAGAAATTCCCTCGCAAATTGCACTTCATTATCTTTCCGACGCCTATTCAAAGTCTGAAAACGGATTAACGAATCAAAAGTTATGATCAAAACAAGGAGCACTAAAAAGTTGTAACAAAAACTAGATTAAACACACATCCCTGAACCCCCTTTTATGCGTGTACGACCCCCCTACTGAAAGACACCTAAACCCAAGTTTAGGAATGTGTATGCGGGTTAGGGTAAATGTGCCACTATATGTTTTTCAAACTTATAGTGCACCTGCGCCATCCGAGAGGTACCTGCGCTAGGGTTTGGGCGTGTGCGTACGGGTTAGGATAAAAAGTAGTACTCTAAAAATTTTCAGACTCACAGAGTACCTAGATCCACCAAATAAGTTCATGTGCCACTAAGATCAGATGCGTATGCGCTTGGGTTAGATAAACATTATGTGCCAATTTCCAACAAATAGCAAATCACGCCACCTGAGAGGTTCCTACACCAGGATTAGAGCATGTGTGCACACACCAGATAGAAAGTGGTTTTGAGTTCTGACAGAGCATTTACGCCCTCATTAGAGGTATGCCTACACCGAAGATTAGTGACATGTGTGCCAGGGTTGATAAAATAGAAATACCAAGCTCCAACAGTGTGCTTGCGCCACCCAAGAAGTGCATACGCTACCAAAGAGATGCTTGTGCCTGGGTTAGTGTATGTGCACCAGGGTTAGGGAAAATAGATATACAAGCTCTGACAGTGCATCCTGTGCCATTCGAGTGTGTTCTATGCGCCCTCGGTTAGTGTGTCTGTGCCACCCTATGTAAAAAAATGTAGTCAGAGTTGTACCTACACACACAAAATGGTAAGTGTGCACTCCATTTCCTGTAGGTGGCTAAAAAACACGAGTATTTTTCAAAAACTAATCTCAAAAATATTAAAAATTTATTGATTTGGTTAAAATTTTGGCAACACTTCACCTCCTTTGATCCTACAAAGAGCACAAAAACATGGACAATCCTAGCTAAACTAGCTAAGAAATTTTATATTTATCCATTAATAAAAGAAAGGTTAGTGGAATTAAAAACTTGAAACTAATCTAAAAAACTTTGAAAAACTAATCTAGAAATCTTGAAACTCCTCTAGAAACATTAAAACTAAATAAAATTAGAAACTAAAATGAAAAGCTTCAAAGTGACTCCATTAATGGAGGATGGACAAAGGGTCCCACCAGGCATGCCAAATATATGCATGAGAAGATTAGTTATGTTAATTAAAAAGAAACTACCTAAGTAGTTCCATGATCTAACTAAACCTATCATAAACATCAAGTTGAGTGCTAAAAAATATGACTTCTACGATAATGAACTAAACTAAAACACTATCATTTTATCTCTAACTACTCTATGATTACTTAAAACATAAATTAAACCTAGTTAAAACCTATGAGCAATCAAATTAGATGTGTTTTTTGCTTCAATGGAGGGTGAAGAGGTCTCTCTTAAATGGCTACAAGGACAAGTTAGATACCCTCCTACTAACCTACTATGAAGTTATGGATGTAAGATGGAGGAGCTTCAACAATCGAGGATAAGCCAAGATCAAATTCCTATTAGCTTAGCTAATGCAAATGAGTTCTAATGCCAATATCCCCAAATGTGAGAGAGATTTTGTTATTTAAACAAGGTGTGTGTTGAGAGGGAGGAGGTGACCCTTCTATTTATAGTTTTTCACTTGGGAGAGTTTGGAATTTGGGTGCATGTGGGACTAAAGCTCAAAAAGCACTTTTAGATTAGATTAGGATAAACATGCTTTAGGCTTAGATAAGCTTGGTTTAGGCTAGTTAAAATTGATTAGCAAGTGATTAGAGACTAGTTGAGAGCTGGGAGGGGTCTGGATAACCAATTGTGATTGATACATAGCCTACAAAGCCAATAAAAGTGGTCTAGAGAGAACTAGGGTGGTTTTGAATGGTCGAAAGGAGGAATGTTTATCTAATAAGAGAGATATTAGCCAAATAAGTTGAATATGGGAAGAATATGACCGAGAAGGTATCGTAAATGGGAATCTTAGAATGGAGTGAAGAATAAGGAATTAACAAAGTATCGTCAATTTGTTGAATTGGAGGAAATGCTAAGTGTAAGCATATTTTAGGTGTCTATAGATTCTGAATAGGGAATATTGTCCTCTGTACAAGGCTTGATGTTATAATATTCCCCTCCAAGTGAAATTTCTAAGGCCGTTATTGATGGAGAAGTTATGGCCGAAAAAGGTGAATCAAAATGTTAAAGACATGGAAACTCCCTTTGAGTTCCCAATATCTAAGAACAATCAGCCTGCTACAATGAAGAAAATTTCTCCCTCATCCCTTCAATAATTTCATAGATCCATAACTGAAGACCCAAACACTTTCTTGTTTGAGTTTGATATTTTATACAGGAGATATGAATACACCACAGATGCACTTAAGTTAAATCTATTTTCTGCTATACTCAAGGATGCAACCTTTAGATGGTTCACGGGTTTAGGAGGAGATTGTGTGACAACTTGGACATAGATGAAGGAATTTTTTTTGGTAAAATATTAATATTATTATAGGCCAAGTAGCTGAGGAGGTGATTAACTCTTCAGGATGGCACAAATAGAAGATGAACCATTAGAAGATTACCTGGAAAGATTCTTATTTGGTGTTTAGAATTCAAAACACAAAAGGCTACCTAATGAGTCTTTCATGATACTTTTCTTAAAATGACTCAGTGAGGAGGATATGGATGATTTGGACTTGATAAGAGCTGGAGATATCTCAAAAGCTACCTTTTAGGATATTTGTGAATTCTGTAGGAATTAATCTAGAGAAACTATGAAGAAAATAAAGAGTGCTAGATCAAAGGGTAGATCAACCATCAAAGGAATTGGGGAGATATACAAATAAAAATATTGTAAGCATGTTCAAGAACATGAAACATTAGATATTAAATGACATAACTACCCAAATTGATGCTTTACATGCCAAGAAGAAGAGAAGATGCAAAGGAAGAACTTATAAAGTTCTTCCATGCATGTAAAAGAAAGAATGATGATTGTATATGCAGAGGATTAGCCAGCGTTGCACAAGAAAAGGAGGTTAAACCAAAATTCAAGATGATAGAAACATAGGATGGTCAAGTCTTATATGTTGCTCAAAGAAATCAATGGACACCAAGACGAGGAGGTATGCCACATGATCCAATGCCATATTTTAAAATTTTGGAAAATAATTCATATATGCAACCCCTACCTTGGGCTAATACTCAACAAGGTTGGGATCCATATCCTAGCCAATACTAACAACAGTGGCAACCTCATGTTCTAGGCCAATATTGGAAACAACCCCCTCAATCATGTAAGTAACCTTGGAAAGGAGGGACGCAATGGAACAACCCACCTCCTAACTATCACCAATTTTACCAGAAACCTCCTTAACCACAACAAAAAACTCTGATGCCAAACTCCCAAGTAGGATCTCAACCAAAGGAAAATCACCTACCAGCTCAACCAACACCTAACCCCAACAATAAATATGCTCAACTAACCTGTACCACTGAATCAACTCAATATCTTTCTTATTCAATTAATTTTAATAACATCGATCTTCGCTTAGGAAGATAACTACCTCTACCAAGTAAACCCACTATTATAGAGATTATAGATGAACCATAATTTCTACAGAATGATCTATAACAAAGCTAGAACATGCTACAAGATGATCCAAAATAACCTGAATAAAGTTCTAGCAAGGGTAAAATGTAGGTTAATCAACACCCATTTCCAGAAATATTACAAGAAAGAAAGGATGATGTTAAATACTATTCTGATTAAAATTTGTTCAATCATTTGAAGGATATTTACGTGAATATTCAACTAATTCAATCCATCAAGAACATGACCATTTATAACAAATAGGTAAAGGATCTATGGATAAAAATACTAGGCAGAAGAAGGAAGGATCCATCCATTATACAAGTTATTGGAAAACTGGATGATATCATGATTGGGAATTCATTTCTACAGAAGTATATAGGTCTAGGAATTCCCTTGGTGAATGTTAAAATCAATGGAATCACAATAAATAACAATCTAATTGACTTGGGGGAATTCATTAACATCATGACCAAGAAAATCATGAATGACTTGTTGGAAATAAAATAACACTTAATTCATCATATGAGTTAAAGTGATATTGTAATAAAGTAATTTTTTAATTACTTGTCTTAGATAAATTCAATTATTAGTGAGTTTTCTTTTATTTGTATTATCCCTTGGTTTGTGGGATCATGTTCTATCGTGCATATTTTGTTCCTGGATGATTTCCATGAGGGTAAATAGGGGCATTTAGGGGCAATAAGCTATTCCTGCATTTTTACCTAGTTTAGTTGATATTGTTCTATATATTGTGGAAGAGATAGAATCTGTCCAATATCTATAAATATTGTAGCTTTCTGTATTGATTGTAATACTTTATTTTGATATTAATAAAATACATAAGCACTGTCTTGTTTCTATGTAAAGATTTTGTGTCAAATATTCTTTTCAAGTATTCATTGTCAAGATTTGGTACCAGAGTAGTATTCCGATCTAGGGAGAGTGTAGGAAGTTTTAGGGAAGTTTAGGGAGACCTGGAGAAATTTTAGATCTTGGAAGAGCCATAGATGTCCCCAACCATTTCACAACCCCTACCCAAATCCACACCCCGGTTCACGTATTGATTTGTAATTGAATAACACCTAGAGTGCAATCACAGGCCCTTGCAAAACTGGATGTAACTCTATTGCAAAAGGTGACATTTTTTCATTTTTTGTTTTTTTTTATATGTTTACATGTACCTGTTATTTTTTTATTAAAATTAGAAGCATTTTAAAAAACATATAAAATATTTTTGTATTGTGGGGACCCAAGCTTTTCAAGCTGCCCACATAACTTCTCCTTCCTCTTCTCGGTGCTCTCTCTTTTCATATATCTGGCAAGAGAATTATATGTGCCTATGAGAAGATATATTTCCAAAGTGACCTCCGAAAGCCTCCAATCAACCTGGAGATTGAATTCATAGATCAATAACATTCAAGAGAAGAAGAAGATGTTCCTGTAAAGAAAAAGAAAAAAAATCCATTCCAAAGCCTTATCTATAAAGGAAGCAATAAATTCAATGTTTCCTGTAAAAATTTTAGTGTCCAAAGCTCAGGGAAAATACAAAAAACTATGTCCCAAAAATATACCTGTGTGAAGCCAAAGAAAAGAGCAAATAAACAATAAAAAATGTGGTGAAGGTTTATTATAACGCTTAGGCAAAGTGGTCAAACTACAGTTGTTCCCTAAAATGTACTATGTTGAGCCACGTAATTCCTAATCTGCATTGGTGTTTTTTCAATCTGTTTTGATTTTTTCTCCATTTTTGGATTTTGCGAAAAAATTAGAAGGATAGAATTTATTTTCCATTTTTGGAAAGGAGCCTGAAAAGATATTGAAATCAAAATTTAAACAAGTCATAACTTTCAACTAGTACCTTTGATTGAGGTGCCATTTTGTGTGAAAGTGTGTGTTTTTGTGATCTCTACGTCTTGGTCCAGCTTTTAATAAGCTTTATCTTGTAAATATTACAAAATTTAGAGGTTTATGTACTTAAAAAGAGGCCAAAGAGTCCAAATTTTTTTATTTTTGCAAATCAGCCACAGAGCCAAATTTGTAATAGGGCCAATAGTGTCAAAAATTCATTGTACACATCTGAAAAGGAGCCCAAATTGAATAAAATATTTGGGGGGGGGGGTGTGCATGTTTTAAGAAGGGAAAAGTGTTTAATTTTTTCTTCTACTATTTATCAGTCTTCACAATGGCCGCAATTACAACACCAAAGTTATTTTTGCTAGATTCTCAAATTTTACATTCTTATAATTACCCAATATGAAAAAAAAAATTTGCGCACAACTCAATTTTAAAAATCTATGGTCTGTCATTTCTGGTACATTAACAATACATTCAATAGATGTTACAACAAACTACATTTGATTGTGCAAATCAAAAAGCAAAGTTAATAATCATGTTTAGTGTTTCAGATGAGGTACAACCTCATATTCATGAGGCCACAATAGTGAAAGAATCTTGGGACAAGTTGAAAATAGTGTATGAGTCCAAAAATAAGAACACAATACTTCATCTCCAGAGTCAACTATTGAACTTGAAAATGTAACCAACTGAGAAAGTTGAAATGTTTTTAAGAAGAGTATAAACTTTGTGTGCATCACTTTAATCTTTAGAAGAAGAAGTAACTGACACATCACTCGTGCCTATATTATTGAGAGCTCTTCTACCTTATCAGATTTTTATGACCACATTAAACATAATTGGTCAAACAATAAGTTTTGAAGAGTTAGTGAATATGCCACAACAAGAGGAATTTATTCACTCAACTACTAAAATTGAAGACCAGGCACTTGCTTCTAATAAAAAAGGAAAAAAAATAGGCTAAGTCAAGTAAACAACCTCATAAGCAAGGTAATACTCAATAAGGCCAAAAGTACCAACAAAAATGTCTTATTTGTGGTAAAAAAGGATGAGTTAAAAACTTGTTGGTACAACACATTTCAACTAGGATTGTCAAGTGGTAAAAATATTGATTACCAACAAACAAAATCAGGCCAACAATAGAGTAAACAGGGATAAAATAATCAAAAGTGGAAGAAGAAACCAACTCAACAAGGAAATGTAGCCAAACAGGAAGATCAATTTGATGAAGGTGAATTCCTATATTTTGCACAATCAAATGAAGTATCAAATTCTAGAAATCAACTTCGGTATGTTGACTCGGGGTCAACTTAAAACATGACAGGAAAGAAATATTGGTTCTTCACAATGAGTAAAACACCCACCAAAAATCATATCTCTTTGGGTGATGATACATCATATAATGTTGAAGGCATTGGTTCCATTTCACTAACACTTGGGAAACATGATTGAAAAATTACAGATGTTCTTTATGTCCATGGTTTAACAAAAAATATATTATCCGTGAGTCAATTATTAGATCACAATATTAAAATTGACTTTGATTGTAAATGCGATAAAATGATGTGCTTAATTCTAGATAAGTCAAGAAGCTCAAAAATTGTTACAAAAGCTTTGAATGTGGGAAGAATGTTTCAGTTGGATTTTTTTCAACAAAATGATCAAGCACTTGTAGCCAAGGATTCATCATCAACTCAACTATGGCATCAAAGACATGGACATGTGGGTTTTGGCTATCTTGACAGACTCCATTACAACATGCTTAGGGTTTTCCCACTTATAAAAAAGGGTAAAAATAAATGTTAGCATTGTTTGGCAAGAAAACAACATAGATCACCATTCAAACATAGTACATTTCCAGCTAAGGCAAAAATTGACTTGGTGCATGCTGATCTGTTCAGACCAATGAGACCTAGCTACTATGGGTTTCAATATTTCATGCTCTTTGTTGATGATTTTTCAAGAAAAAATGTGGATATACTATCTTTCGACAAAATACAAATATTTTGAGACTTTCAAGAAGTTCAAAGCCCTTGTTGAAATAGAGTTTGGTAGGAAAATAAAAACACTTCGCTCAGATTGAGGGGGAAAATACACCAACAACAAGTCCAATGATTTTTTGGAAACATATGGCATTCATCATCAAATGGCTCCTCCTCACACATTGAAACAAAATTGTGTTGTTGAAATGTGAAATCGTACAATCATGAATATGGTGCAATGTATGATTGATGATGTAGGTTTATCAAAAACATTTTGGGCCGAAGAAACTAAAAAGGTAGTCTATTTACTAAACAAAGTTCCCACTATAGCTCTTGATGGAACAACACCATAGGAATCATGGTCATGGAATAAGCCATCTATTTCACACCTTAGAGTTTTTGAATGTAAAGCGAGTATGCACATTCCTAAGAAACAAATAACTAAGCTTGATATGAAATCATAAAAACTTATCTTCTTAGGAATACAGTGATGAAGTACTTAGCTACAAACTTATGGATCCAAGAATAAGGAGGGTATACAATAGTCGAGATGTTGATTTATTTGAGAAGAAATAAGCAGATACTCCTTCCATACACTCACATGATGAAAAAATCATCCCTACAGTACAAATAGTGGATGGTAATAACTTTGATGATGACGGTGATGATGGGGAAGATGGGGAAATTTTACCTCCCATAGGAACCACTAAGAGTATGCCTAAATGGTATACAAGTATGATGAGAGATGAAAAATTGGATGGTGTCCCTGACACATCTACCACTAGAATGAGGACTTGTAGTATGGCTCAAAATGAGGAAAATTTGGCCTTAATGGGTAAAGTTGTTAAAACTACTGAGTTGTCCATAGTTTCATAAGCCTACAGTCTAAACCTTGTAAAGATGTTATGGATGTAGAATATAAGTCACTTATGTAAAATAATACATGACAACTTACAGATCTTCCACTAGGGAAAAATACAATTGGATGCAAATGAATCTTCAAAATGAAGTACAAAGTAGATGGAAAATTCTATAAACACAAGGCTAGACTAGTTGCTAAGGGATATGCTAAAAAAGAAGGCATTGATTATGAGGAGACTTTTTCTCCCAAATCTAAGATAAAAATGTTCATGTTAATCTTTTCTCTAACTACACAATTTGGTTGGAAAATACACCAAATGGATGTGAAAAGTGCCTTTCTTAATGGTGATTTACAGGAAGAAGTTTACATGACTCAACTAGAAGGTTTTGTCACACTAGTTAAAGAGGAAAAAGTATGTAAACTCATAAAATCACTATATGGTTTAAAGCAGTCTCCTAGGGCATGATATATTAAAAATGATGAGGATCTCATTCAACATGGATTCAACAGGATTCCATATGATCCTAGTCTCTATCTCAAAAAGCAAGGGGGAGATAGTGATCGTTGTAGTATATGTCGATGATCCAGTCATTACTTGAGGATCGGTGAGGATGATTGAGTCAACAAAGAAATATCTAACACGATAATTCGACATGACCAATCTTGGGCATCTACATTATGGTCTTGGACTTGAATTTTGGAAAAGAGAAAATCATATCTTTGTGTCACAATTTAAATATGTCAAGAAAATGCTCGAGAAGTTCAATACGATGGATTTTAAACCAATTTCCACACCTATGGAGACAATACTTCAACTCTATCAAATAGATCCATCACCACAAGTAAATGTAACTCTCTATCGACATATTATCGAGAGTCTCATCTACTTGACTTACACCAGGCTAGATATCAACTATGCATTCAACTGTCTTTCACGGATCATGTGAGAAGCAAAGTGGATATTGAGGTACATCAATGTAACTATAGACTATGGCCTAGAATACATGAATAACAATAACTTCTTCTTGACAAGATATTCAAATTCAAATCATGCAGGAAACATAGATGATAGGAAATCCACTTCAGGATTTGTATACTTTTTGGGATCTAGACCAATATCATGGGGGGGTAAGAAGCATACTTATGTTTCAAAATCCTCCACATAATTAGAATATCGTGCAGCATGTGGAGCTTTCTATGAAGCAATATGGCTCTGATGTATACTTGAAGGATTGGGAATACTGTAGAAAAATCCAAAAATACTACATGTAGACAATGAAGGAGTAATAAAACTTGTTCAGAATATAGTTTTTTATGAACACACCAAAAAATTTGAGGTGTAAGTACATTTAATTTGTGAACATGTTCAGAAAAAAAACATCCAACTCCAATATTACTTGACAGAACATCAACATGCAAATATCTTCATAAAGTCTCTTGCATGTCCAAAATTTGAGGCATTTAGAGTTTTTCTCTCCTGTTCACTTCAGATTATGCTAAACTAGGGGGGAATGTTGGAAATAAACTAAAACTTAATTCATAATATGATTTAAAGTGATATTGTAATAAATTAATTTTTTTATTACTTAAGTTAGCTTAGATACATTTAATTATTAGTGAGTTGTATTTTAGTTGTCTTATCCCTTGGTTTGTGGGATCATGTTCTATCTTGCATATTTTTTTCCCAGATGATTTCCATGAGGGGAAATAGGGGTAGTTAGGGGAAATAATCTATTCCTGAATTTTCTCTTAGTTTAGTTCATATTGTTCCCTCTATTGTGGAAGAGATAGAAGCTCTTGAATATCTATACATATTGCAGCTCTCTCTTTTGATTGTAATACTTGATTTTGATATTGGTAAAATACATAAGCACCATCTTGTTTCTGTGTCAAATATTCTTTTCAATTAATTTTTGGTTGCTTAAACATGCACCCACGTATCAGATCTTGGAATGGGGTGAGGTATTTGACACCACAATGGAACCATACCCAAGTTGTGGGACCTTGCAAGCTTGGGACAGATCTATAGAGAAGGCCAGTTTCCTCTATCTATTTCTATTGCTAATGCTATTCCTAGTGCTGAAAGGGGAAACTAAACTAAGAATTCCAAGGGACTAGGTAAAGAAGGATAGCATGAAGTAAACTACACTAAAAGGTGATAGCACTAGAAAAGAGGGATGACACTATCTATTCTGAGCGAGAATGACAGGGAATGCATGAAAGGAGGCTAGGCACGAGTAGCAAAATGAAATACGTATTCACCAGATCATTCTCATGGAACACAACTAAATATGGAACTGTAGGGGACTTGAAATAGCACAACAACACACAATGCAAGAGAAGAGGAAAGAAGAAGGAATGAAAACACGTTAGGACAGAGAATAGTCACAAAACAATGCTTTTATTACTTCTAGAAATGCACAGAACTGTTTCAATGATGAAGAAAGTCAATGTCCACATGCAAGAGCCAAACATAGAGGTTTACAACTCAAAATATAGAAAAATATGGATTCCTTAGCAACATGCACAAGGATCCAGAGTGTCCAGCATAACAAATGAGCCTTGTTCTTACATTTATAGATGAATCCATGGAGGTAGAAGGGAAAAGGAGGGAAAACTCAAATTTGAAACACAACCACCAACAAAAAGCATTAATGTCTGTAAATCCACTTGGAAATATGTGAAATACACTTCCCTATGCATGTTTGACGTGTAGAAGAAAAAAGGGGCGGATCATATCAAATTGGGTGGTTGGAGCAATCAAATTTGCTCATCAATGTTTAGAAAGACGTTTTCCCATTTCTCACCTACTAGATCCACTAGAATTTGAATTTTAAATTTCTGGCATTGTAGTTGATGTTAGCAGCTCTCTGACAATTCCAGGTGCACACCAATCTGAGCTTTGGAGTAGAAGATATGATTGTCCAAAGATGTTAGAGTCGTCGATGTACGTAAAACATGTGGCATGCGTTGATTCGCTAAGATGGTGGCCAAATGTACAAATATTTTTCATTTTTTCCACGTTCCAATCATTAATTTGTTTTAAAGATTTGGTGCCATGTTGGTACACTTTGACTGGTTACACACGACACACTTAAACATGTCAAAATATGATCTGGCATAGAAGGGTATGAGGGAAAGGCACGCGGAGAAAATGGAGGAAGGTGCGGAGGGGTATGCGTGATGTGCTCGGGGAGATGAGAAAAATTTGTGAGAATAAAATGTATGGTTAAGGTGAAACAATTACAAAGTAATTGGCACAGCGTGTGAAGGGCCAAGCACTTAGTAGTAAGTGCGAGGCGCGTGGGATGGGAAGAAGTTGACTAGGAAGAAGGTGAATTTGTGGAACGTGGGTGTAAGGGAGAAGTGGAAGGAGAAAAGGAAAGGGGCGCACAAGTAAAATACAACCAGGGGAATGTGCCAAGTGATTTTGAGCATGCATAATTCTTCAATAAATAAATTAGGGCCAGAATGTGTATGTAAGTTATCCAAATCACTAGGAGAGCTATTTGGATAACAGTTTTGGTGACTTTCGATTCCATCTTCCTACTAGATTAAAGAGATCAGTAGCCTGAAGCATCCATTGGGCATGGATTCTACTTGTTAAATTATGAAAATTCCCATGTGATCACTTGAGAATCATTTCTGCACTTTTTTTAATCTCACAATTGTTGAGAGAAGCTCTGCACTCTTGAAGTAACAAAAGAGCATGCACAGGAAGCGCGTGAGAGGAAAGAACTATGTACAAACAAACAATGTGCATGGAGAACACTTGGAGGAATTGAAACTACTATAATATATGCAACATGATGCATCAAACCTAATGGAAGGGTTTGAGATAGATCCCGTTTACTGGGATTTACAGCACGCTTCCATCAAGATGAGTTAACTCGAAAGAGTTAACTTCTTTGCAAGAACTGATGATGTATGGGCCACTCCAAAGTGCATCAAACTTTGAATGGCACCCTGGCTTAGCTCTGTTAGGATCTGATTTTAGAACCATGTCCCCAAATTTGAAAGCTTAAGGTCTAGCCTTTCTGTCAAACCATTTCTTTGTTTCTTGTTGATGTTCTTCTAGCTTGATCATGGCAGAGTTTTTGAGTTCCTTAAGATGAATCAGCTCCACCATTCTGATTTCTCTCTAATCTACACCTTCAAATTCCATCCGTTGGGCAAGCACTAATGAATTTAGTTCTAGTTTCAAAGGAAGGGCATCCTCCTTGCCATAGACAATCTTGTAAGGCAAAACTCCTATTGACTTTTTAACTATGATTCTATCTTCCCAGAGCACACGTAAGACCTTCGTATGCCACTATCTTTGGCTGATGTTCATTATGCGCTTCATGATTATGATTAGGTTCTTGTTTGTTAATTCTACCAGACTGTTTCCCTAAGGGTAATAGTTGGAAGAGGTTTTTAGGTAAATGCCCAGACTTAGAGCGCAATCAGTGATTTTAGCACTAAGGAAGGCCTTTACATTATCAGAGATAATGGTTTGAGGAATGCCAAACCTTTTGACTAAACCCTTGAGAAAGTCAAGGATGACTTCCTTCGTTGATTCTTTAAGCACAACAAATTCTATCCATCTAGTGAAGAAATCCATAGCTGTCAGCACCCATTTATGTCCAGCGCTTGAAGGCGGATTGATCATGCCTATAAAGTTGAGACCCCATTGTGCAAAGGTTTGATCCGTTTGGATTGTTCGAAGGGGAATTGCTGTCAATATTTTCTTTCCTGTAAAGAAAGTGCATTCTTTGCATTTTTTGACCCACCTATGTGCATCTACAAATAGGGTAGGCCAAAAGATACCTGCCATTATAATCTTCATTGTTGTAGTCTTGGCAGAGAAGTGTCCACTAGAGAATCCATCATGAAATTATGCTAACACTTTTTTAGTTTACATGTTGTTTATACATCTTAACAACACGCCATCAAGATTCCTTTTGAAGAGAAGTCCATCAATCAACACATAAGGGAAAAATTGTAACCTCAGATGTCTTCTCTTTGCTTTATTTAAACTAGGAGGGTATGCACCCTTAGAAAGGAATGTGATCATGTTCTTCATCTAATCATGTGCGTCAGGGTTTATATTCTGATTAAGTTCTACATGTGGAAGGTCTTCATTCAAAAATAATGAAGCCTCATGTTCACTTTGCGCATCCTCAGCAATCTACTTGCAGAGTGTACTGCCTCTTACTAGTTTTGTGGCCTTAATTATCACATCATATTCCATGATTTTAGTCACCCATTGTGCTCTCTTTTCATTGATTTCTTCTCCCATGATAAAGTCTCTGACAAATTAATGGGAGAATAACACCTTGATATGATTTGTGGCGAGCATAATTTTGAATTTCTTGAGCGTGTGTATGATGGAAAAGACTTGTTTCTCCATGTGATTTTATTTAAATTCATAATCCTTTAACGTCTCGCTAAAGAAGGCCACTGGATGTTCCAACCCTTGTTCATTTCCTTATGTCAGGATAGTAACAACACTTGCATCCGTGCCATAAGCATAAAGGATGAAATCCTTTGAGTAATTTGGATTGATGAGTGTTGGCACACAAGAAAAATTCTTCTTGATCTTGTTGAAGCTTTCTCTTCCTTCTGTTGTCCATCTGAAGGCTATGTCCTTCTTGAGCATAAGGGTGAAGGATGAACAAGTCCTACAAAGTTAAGGATGAAATGCCTAACAAATTTAATCTTTCCAAGGAAGGATTGTAAGGCCTTTTTTTGTGTCCGAAGGGAAAGGGATAGGATGGCTGAAACATGCTTAGGATCAATCGTGATGCCATTCTTTGAAACCACATGGCCCAAGAGCTTGGCCTTTACCACCGCAAAATTACACTTCTTGGGGTTAAGAGATACCCCAAATTCTCTACATCTCTCAAAGATGTTTTCCAGGTTCACATGTGATCTACACTCTGCTTTGAGAAGATAGTTATATCATCTAGGTAAACCAAGATGAACTCATTGATGTAACCTTTGAAGGCAATATCCATGGCACGCTGAAATGTTGCACCCGCATTTGACAGACCAAAGGACATTATCTGATATTCATATGTTCCCCACTTGGTTGTAAATGCTATTTTGAGGATCTAGTTGAAACCCGAATACCCATCTAGCATGGAGAATGTCTATGCTTCAGCTATGGTCTATAGAATCTACTCCATTAAAGGATAAGGATAATGATCCTTTAGAGATTCCTTATTCAAATCTCTGAAATCAACACAGAGTTTAATTTCACCATTTTTCTTACGCACTAGAACAAGATTCATGACCCAGGTGGAATATTTGATGGGAAAGATAATTTTTGCACCAATGAGTATGGATAACTCTTTTCTCATGAGGGGTTCTATTTTTGGATTGACTGGTCGCTGCTTCTATTTGAAAGGCTTTATACCAAGATCAAGGTCAATGGAGTGTTGAGAAATACTTGGATCAAAACCTTTGAGGTATCCATACTCCCATGAAAAAATATCACTGTATTTTTTATATAGAGAGATGAAGGCCCATTTTTCTTCATGCGCACAAGTCCTACTGAGCAACAACTCTTTTTCGTGCACAATAGTAATGGATGAGTAGTCCTCTTGCATGACACACATGTATCTTTCTTCACCCTTGAACTCATCATCAGGGCTAAAGATTTTCTCTAAGGTGACCATCCCTTTAGGCAACTTATTTGTCTTCAACTGTATTACTTGGTCACCATAGTTGTTATGTAAGTCAGCTTGCATACTTGATGAAAATTTAGCTTGATTCTTGATAAACTAGATGATCTACGCGACACTGTCGAACACTTTCCAGATGGTGTTATTGTCTGGGATAGATGGTCTAATTACCATATTAATGTGTTGAGTGTTTTCTTTGATAAAGTCCTCAGTATGAGAAAATTGTGAACCGAGCGCGGCCATTTGGTCAGATTCTTTGTTCATTCTATGTGGGACTACCTGTAGATTAAGGGTGTCAAAGCTTTCAAGTAGGTCCCAAACTCTATATTTATAAGCTTTAAGAAGATTATTCTTTATCTGGAATTTGTTGGTGACCTAGTGGATGATCAATTATGTGTCCCTAAATATCTGCAGCACTTTAATTTTCTTCTTTTCAGCAATGAGCAAGCCATGCACCAGCATTTCATATTCTTCCACATTGTTAGAGCATGCAAAATGCAACCTATGTGCGAAGAAGAATTTATCATCCCTAGGGGAAATGAGAACCACTCATGATCCCTTGTCATTTCTGCTTCTGGATCCATCAAAGTATAACTTCCATAGACCAGTTTGAACTTTGTCTCCCATGAGCATGTGTAGAAGCATAGCATCTTCTTCTAGAATGTAATAAGTACTAAGCCTAGTTTCATAGGATTCCAATTCTTTAGCATATGGATCAAATTTGTGATGCCTTTCTACCCATTCATCAAGCATTAGGTCTAGAACAGAGGGTGGAAGAGACTACTCTTCAGGACCTTAAACTTGTTCTTCTTGGATAAGACAATTGGCTTAGAGAGGGGATGGGACATATGGCCCTACATGATAAGAAAATATAGTCTCAGCTTGTATGGTAAACTAGGTACCATACCTTATCTTGAGTAACATATGAGACCAATAAGAAGACAAGTAACCACCCACCTTGGTAGTAAATTCTCTTGATAGACATAGGGCAGACAAAGGAGGTAGGTCAACGATTGACACATATTGAGTAATTGTCAGGCTTGGACATGCATGAAGGGTTAAATAAAGATCCTTGATGAATCCTAAGGTGGTTACAATTGAGCCATCAAGTTGTAGGACTCCTTTAGAAAAAGGGCTATTTTTCAGACCTAAGACATTAGCTATCTTCTTAGGCATAACAAAAGTACTAGCACCTGAGTCAATCATGCAGTTATGCACTAGGTGTTTGCCTATAATCAAGGAAATATAGAGGGTGGGGTTTTAACAACTTTACTTACTTGTTTCTCTTCTTCTTGGCAGATTATGATAGAAGCGCGTGACTTCTTCATAATTGGGTCAGCGTGGGGGAGTTGTATAAGAGCTTCACGTAACAGATCCCCCTGAGATGAAATGGTTAGGGCATCCCACATTTAGATGTTTATGTTTGTTCTCTTCATCTGGTCAAAAATGCTGAACGAAAGACCCCCCATCTTGTGTATTTGGGGAACAACATCCCTTCTTGACTGTTCAAGCACAAAAGCTTGAATTTTAGCTGGGGCAGAGGCTTTCTTACCAAATTAGGGGCGCGTGCTGTTTTGGATGGAGCTTTATGAGGGGCCTTATACATAGGGATTTGAGCACCTTTACTGCACGATGCCTTGTCTGATTCTTTCTTCTTCTGAGGATCTGCTTGTGTTACCAGGGTTATAACCTACGTGCCTAACTCTAACACTATTTTCTTGTATCTTGTGTTGTTCGACTTGGGCACGTGGTCTATTTGTATCTTCTATAGCTTGGTTGATTTACACATAAGTCCTTTGTGCCAAAGAACATCAAATTGGACTCTGGAGGAACTTCTGGTCTTTCTGGATTATCTATTTCATGGGTGCTTGTTGAGGGCTCACACGATGAAGTATTCTAGATCATGAAGGCTTGGGCACATCTCAACATTAGCACAATGATATTGACTATGAGGCATGTTGCAAGGGAAGCACCATTCTGACTCTTGTGCCAAGTTAAGTTTTGAACTGGAACAAGTGCGCGGCTCGCACTGGGTGCTGGGAGAGAATTCGCGGGAGGAAAAAATTGCAAGGGGAGATGTGCATTAGGCTACCATATGTCATTCTATGTTGATTGGGATGTGTATATTTGATTTCCATATTGATTCCACCATGGCTGATTTCCTTGGCCATGCGCCTGATTGGAATTGCCTCTATAGGCTTACGCCTAATGTTTTTCTAATGATATGACCTTGTTTGATAAATTTCTGATCAAGGCCTTCAATTCTTCATCTTCCTTTTTCTGTGATGGAGAATAGGATGTTAAGGCAACTGGCTACATGCTTTTCTTAGGGATAGTAATAGGGGCCACAGAAGGTTGGGGCGCCTGTGACATCTCTGGGAACCAGGGCATGGGCAAGTCTAGAGGCCAACTTTCCCACCTGAATGAGACTATTTTCTACCCTTACTGTAATGCTATAAGTAGCTGGTAAAGTCCTACCTCCCATAGATTGGATCATAACTGAAATATCACTATTGAGTGCCTTTAGATAATAAAGGAAAGCATGTTGGGTTGTAGGTCTTACCACAAGAGGAATTTTGTCCCAAGTCTTCTGAAATATGATGTTGAAATCAGTTATCTACTCATTGGGTGCCCTCCTTGTTGTTGTCAGTTGCTCCACCAATGATAGGTGATCTGACTTTATCATCAAAGTAATTACAAAGAGTTGTTCCCAGCTCATCCCAAGTGGTGATAGATCCAAGTCTCAAGCCTTGGTACCATTGAAGTGCTTTACCTTTGAAAGAGGTTACAAGTAATCTGACTGCTATATCATCATGTGTGATCAAGATAGAGTGAACACACATTTTATACATCCTGGATATGCTCCTGAGGGGTAACTTGATTCTCACCAGTAAAGTAAGGAATACTCTTGAGTGCACCATTCAACATATCATGTTGCACGGCTAGGACTAAGGGAATCCCTCTAGCAAAGTTTACAAAGTTTTTTAATGGAGGGGGTTGTTGATGCACCATTACAGGGTGCACAGGTTGTGTGTTTTGAGGAGGAGTTGAATGGGTGTGGTGTGCTAGAGATAGAGATGCATGTGTGGGCCTTCTGGAACAAAATCTTCTCAGGGATAGCTAGAGGTATTCAAAAGAATCTTTAGCTGTTGCACTTCTTCTTGTGTGCACTCTTCTCATGAAAGGTGGTCAGGACTGCTGAAACAGAGATTTTAAAATATTGGGAGTCACCAGATGTGTTTGAAATGAGCCTCCAAAGGCTGAAACACTAAGTTCACACACCATAACTTAGAGATATGAAATTTGAGCTTTTCAATGTTGGTCCCACTGAGCATGCCAGAAATTGTTGGTTGCTCAAACGTGCACCCACGTCTCAGATCTCGGAAAGGGTTGAGCCTTGAGGTGTTTGAGACCACAATGGAACCGTCGCCAAGTTATGGGACCTTGCGAGCTTGGGATGGATCTTCTGGAGAAGGCCGATTCCTCTATCTATTTTTACTACTATTGTTACTCCTAGTGCTGAAAGGGGAAACTAAACTAAGAATGCCAAGGGACTAGTGAAAGAAGGATAACATGAATTAAACTACACTAAAAGGTGATAGCACCAGAAAAGAGGGATGAACACTATATGTTCTGAGTGAGAATGACATGGAATACATGAAAGGAGGCTAGGCATGAGTAGCACAGAAAAATACACATTCACCAGATCATTCTCATGGAACACAACTAAATATGGAACTACATGGGACTTGAAATAGCACAACAACACACAATGCAAGAGAAGAGGCAAGAAGAAGGAATGCAAACACGTTAGGATAGAGGAATAGTCACAAAATGATGCTTCTATTACTTCTAGAAATGCATAGAACTGTTACAATGATGAAGGAGGTCGATGTCCACATGCAAGAGCCAAACATAGAGGTCTGTAACTCAAAATACAGAAAATATGGAGTCCTTAGTAAACATGCAAAAGGATTTAGAGTGTCCAACATAACAAATGAGCCTTACTCTTACATTTATAGATGAATCCATGGAGGAAGAAGGGAAAAGGAGGGAAAACTTGAATTTGAAACACAACCACCAATAAGAAGCATTAATGTCTATAAATCTTCTTGGAAATATGTGAAATATGCTTCCCCATGCCTATTTGACATGTTGAAGAAAAAAGAGGGTGGATCATAACAAATTGGGTGGTAGGAGCAATCAGATCTACTCATCAATGTTTAGAAAGATGTTTTCCCATTTCTCACCTACCAGATCCACCAGAATTTGAATTTTGAATTTCTGGCACTGTAGCTTATGTCAGTAGCTCTCTGACAAGTCTAGGTGGACACCGATATGAGCTCTGTAGCAGAAGATATGGCTATCAGAAGATGTTAGAGTCGTCAGCATACACAAAATACATGGTGTGCACTGATTGGCTGAGATGGTGGCCAAATGTACAAATATTTTTCATTTCTACCACGTGTTAATCATTCATTTATTGCATATATTTAGCACCCTATTGGCGTGCTTTGACTGATTGTGCACGCCACACTTAAGCATGTCAAAAGATGATCTGACACAAAAGGGTATGAGGGAAAGGTGTGTGGAGAAAATAGAGGAAGGCATGCGGAGGGGTGCGCGCGATGCGCATGGGGAGATGATGCAAACTAGTGAGTAGAGAACATATGGTTAAGGTGCAACTATTACAAAGTAATGGGCATAGCACGCGTAGGGCCAAGGACTTAGTAGTAAGTGCAAGGCATGCGGGATGGGAAGAAGCTGACTATGAAGAAGGTGAATGCACAGGATGTGGGCACAAGGGAGAAGTGGAAGGAGAAAAGGAAAGGGGCACGTAGGTAAACTACGACCAGGGGAATGTGCCAAGTGATTTTGAGTGCGTGCAATTCTTCAATAAATAACTTAGGGCCATAATGTGTATGTAAGTTATCTAAATCGCTCTGAGAGCTATTTGGATAACATTACCATGGGGCTGACCCAATCTGATTCTTTTAAGGGCTTAATGATGCCATATTTCAACATTTTTTCAATTCCTTCTTTAAAATTTATGCACAGGTTAGGGTTAATCTTGTAAGTTCTCTTCCTGACTAGGTTCTCTCCTTCCTTTAGCTTAATCTTCATCTCACCTAATGGATCATTTACCCTCTTTAACTCAGGGTATCCCCTAGGGAATAAGTCCTGAAAGTCACTTAGTAACTCAATTATCTTTTCTACTTCAAAATCAGACCAATAATCTTTAATTATGGCCTCCTTGGGTTCAGCATCCATGCCAATGTTCACTTTATTCATCTTCATAGGTTCATGATAGGCACGTGCATTTGTATCTACAATGTCTAAGACCTCACGCGTACCTAATAAATGATCTATGTCAAAATCTTCTACTTCTTCATCATCCACTATGTAGACCATCTTTCCTTTCTCCTTCTCAAAGCAAGTGTGCATGAATAGTTTGGCATCTATATCATCTACTTCATCAAAATGTGTTCCTTTTTCTTCCTCACCAAATAACTCCTGAATGAGTTCTTCATCCTTTGCACTATCTCCCATAGTAAAGCTCTCCATAACCTATAAATCCTCTCTTATCAGAGGTTTAGTAGAGAAGTAATCAAAATTCTTGCTCATTCCTGTAATTAAGTCCTACCAATTTCAAGTCTCCCTATGCAGTTCCACATAAACATACCAGGCACGTGCGTAGCCTTGGAAAGTGGAATAAAGTTTGTGCACCCAAACTGAAGGTGGTAAAGCTTCCTGCCCCATTTCCCAGAGTCTCTCACACTACTAAAAATGGTGCTAAACAAGATAACTACCATGATATATGGAGATTTTAGTAGGTGCATTTCTCCTGAGAAATCGAGTTGTTAGAGAAATTCTTACTTATTTCCATTCTATGAGATTATCCCTGTGAACCATCCACTAGCGTGCTACCGTCCTGCATACGGTATATATTAACATATTTCTTCTCTCCACTTGATCTATCCACTTCTCCTCTATGACATGCATGAATACCATAGGATTTCCTTCTCCAGTGTATCAGGGTATAGAGTTGTTACCTATCCTCCTAATAAAACAAGGTTTGTGCCTCTGTGAAAATGCCCTTCTTACTTGGTGCCCAACCATCTCATAGGTGTCATGTGCCCAATTATCACAAGAAATAATTGTAGTATCACTAATATACTATGTATTTTCCCACTAGAGGATTCCTTCCTTAGATGGCTCAACTCCTTCTGGATCTTGAATGACGCGCACATAAATTTTTTTCAGCTCTTCCTCACTCAAAGGCTCAACATAGGGTGCAGATTTTGCATATGTCAAAGGGATAATAACTCTTTCTTCCTTTTTCTCAAAACTTATATACCCCCTTTTGAACCATAGATCAACATTATTTACATAACACCAAGGGTGCCCAAGTAGAGCTAGGAAGTTATCTACTTCTCCAAGTGCTAAAACCTCAAAGTCCCCAGTGAAATTGGCCCCTTGTATAGTAATGGATGCATCCTTTAAAATTCCGATTAGAGTGGGATTAGTTTGATTAGCCATAAACACTACATTAGAGGATGGTTGTAATAGGGGTCTTCCCATCTATACCCATGTATCTAAAGTAAGCACATTCACTTCCACACCTGTGTCAATCAATATATTTCTCAAAATCCATCCATCCAAAACAACATTCAGAGTAATCTCCTTGTCATAATCCAAGCTATGAGGGGGAAGATTAACATGAAGGATATACCATCCGTTATCAATACCTGCGTGTGGAGTGTTCCCATTTAACCAATTCTCTAGTAATGGAATAATATTCTCTTGGCACAACATCTTGCATACATCTTTCAAATCATCAACATTTGACTGGACCATCTCTGCTACCTTCTTTTTCTCCAACTTCCACGATTGTTCCTTTAAACACTATATTTCACCCTAAATATTTATGAGTACCTCCATGGTTTCCTGATAAACCTCCTTTTGATGTGTAGGATCTAGATATCTTGCATGTAAAACCTCCTCCTTAGCAATGGTAGGCTTATGTTGTAACATCTCTCTGGTGCGCACAAATTTTACTCGTGTAGTAATATTTATAGATACTACCTCAGGTTCATGTGCTAATTTTGGAATCCACTAATTTTTATGGCACATTGTATCCTAACCATCCCTGCACCCTTGTTTTCTTGTTTATCTTTCTTGCTAAGATGCTCATATAATTCTAGGAATTCCTCATAGTTATGGTTCTTCCCAAAAAAGGAACAAATGATATTATGAGGGAATTTGTGCCTTTAGTGGTCAAGAGATCTGCATGTATAACATGTCCCATGAGGAAACTTGCCTCGCCCACCACCACAACCTTGACCCCCAAATCCACCACGGTATCCTCGATCTCTATCATGACTTCCTTCAAATCGTCCCTCATTCAAATCATAGTGCCCTTGGTTGTGATCATGATCATGGTGCTCATTTTTACTTTTAGAGTTATTTGATACTCCTACCTGTCACACCCCAATATCGATGGCATCATGGATCTAACCAATCAATCTGCAATCTTATGTATTGTGAGTTGTGGACTAGATAATCTTACAATAACAAGATACGTTCTTTCTAATTGCACATTGTAATAATGGGAAGTGGATTTCATCATGGTCTGAATGACCTATCTCGCAGTCTAGCATTAAAGAATGCACTGACCTGTAGGGACAACTATCTTTAGTGTACCCTTCCAATTCACAGTTTGTACACTAAATCCTAGTGCGCATCTTGTGTGCTGAATTTTTCAATAGTTTCTCCAAAAGATTTTCCATAGCTGCAATCTATTCTTCCAGGAATGGGCTCATGCTAGTGTCTATACTTCTGACTGCCTCAGCATGCAATGCTACTTCAAGTGATTTGTGTAGGTCTATATATGTCTTATGTGACAACACCCTCCTAAATGGTGTGATCAAACCCCCAATGAACCACTGTGCATGCTAGCTTGCATGAATATCATATGAAAGTTTAGACAAAAGTGTTTTGAAATGGGAATCATATTCCTGAACGATTTCAGTAGTTCCCTACTTAATATCCTTTAGCGTGCTTATACTCTTCTACTTGAGCTTAAGGATATGAAACTCCTTAAGGAAAGCTTTGTGTAATGCTACATAATCTACGCAAGTCTGATCAGGGTAAAACTTCTTGTACTAACTATGAGCATGTCCATGCAACATAGTTGTAAACTAACTTGCCTTGCACTCAGAACTCATGATTCCTTTTCCATGCCATAATATCTCAAACATGTGTACATACTCAACAACATCTTTTACTCTCCTATACTCTGGAAGATGAAGTGACATCTTCATGTAAATATTTTGGGGTTAGTGAGGACCATTCCCACCTGATCTAGAACCTCTTATATTACCCCTGCCCCTAGACCCACTAGAACTAGAGCCACTTATGCCCCCTAATCCTCCACCTATAGTAGGAAGTGGACCAATGGATGTATTGCCATATGTCTCAATAGTGGTACTAAACTGAACTCCTATAGTGTGCGAGGTGGTACTAATCCTAGAAGTGAGTCCAAAATTCTACACAGTTGAGTTTTGTGCCAACAATGTGCCTAAAAAGGTACCTCCAAATAACAAAGAAGATATTTTCCTAGATATAGATGCACTGTCTACTTGATTTACTCATTTTCTATTACTCCCCAAACTAGCTTGTTGACTACTGGTTCTACTAGATACTGGAAAACCAAGTGCAAGGGCTTGGTTTCCAAGTAGTTTCAAATACATTCCCGTGGCCCATGTCATCTTTACTAGCGTTCTCCCATGTGAGGCCAAGGAGGGTTCCCTATCATGCTTTCCCAAATGGGGGAGTTCCAGATGCTCTAGCTCCACACCTTTTGTGTGAGCTCTAAATCCTTCACGATCCATCTCTCTCCTCAACATCATCCATTCTAAAATATCATGTTACTTCCCTACCTCCCTCTCGCGTTCCTCATTGTACTTAAGTTGCATTTCTTATTTTTTCCTTTCCACCACTAGGTCTTCCATCCTTCACCAAACATGCTCTTACCCCCGCACATGGTAGGGTTTAGCTAGCCATCGTCGTTTCTTCCAAGTTCAGGGTTAACATCAAGATTTTCATCAATAGTGGAATGCCTTGTAGATAGTTTCCCTTGGGATAACGTAAAAACTGGAACTTAGCTACCTCCGGGAAAGAGTAAGTGGAAATTGAGTACTCTAAAATATAGCTATTCAGAACACCATGGAACCAAGTGTCCACAGCATCCGTCTAAATTAGATTAGCATCATAGAGGGCCTACAATTATTCTTGCATCTAGACAAGTGTGTGATACCTCCAATTCATTTTAGATGCATAAGAAACTATCCACTCATACAATTCTACCAGAAAGATAGCAAAGAAGCTCTCATATAAATAGTCGTACAAGTTCTACTCTACCCACGGGCATGTATCAAACGTAGGTCCAGTGTTGAACCTCCAAGTGTACTTTTGTTCTAGATCTATTATCCACTCCTGAAAACTTGCTAGGGTCAATTGGTTTGTCTTCATCACAAAAAATTCTAAAAATAGCTGAAAAAGAGGTCCCATCAATGGAACCAATTATGTAGTCTAGAATCTATCGTGAATAACCTAGGCAAGTTGACACATCACCCATCCTGAGCTGAGAGCTCACCCAAAGTGTGTAAAGGTAACATGCCTTGTTTTATAGTTTCTTGTGCAAGATGTTAGTGTAATGGTGATAAAACATATTCATATCCATAATTAAACATAAACATTCCACTGTGCATAATCCAAATCTAGATCTTAGAGAATCATGAATTAAACAATAACTGTAATAAGATTAACCATACGTGAACCAAATTCGGTTACATTTAACACCATTATCCAGCCAATATTATCTATTGCATTAAACATTGTAAAACATAGAAGCTTCTTACATTATAAGGTATGTCCATAAGTCATGCGTGCATCAAATCCAACAATATAACTCTACAATAATTCATTCCCCCTAAACTACATAGTTCAATACATATTTATAGAGGTGGGGACTTTCCTTTCACTGCCTATGCATTTATCAAAATAGGTCACATGTTGATAATAGCCATGCACCTTTACAATAGTATGCATACATACAAGTGTTCTAATAATACATGTCCTCTAGTTAACTAGAAGAAGTAATCCTATTATTAGCTCAAACCATGCATGACACTTAGCATCCGCTCGTTCCAAAAATACCATTGTGTGTCGCGAATGTATTCATCCCTATGTGTTCTCTGCACGATATCTCCAAAAAATCCCTTATCCAACAAAATGGATAAGTCCTGAGCCAAACTATTCTGGCTCATGTTTCCTTTCCTATCTTCCCATGCCTTCAAATGCACCATGTTCCCATGTGAATATCCTTTGTGTGTCTTCTCTTTATAGAAACATTCTAACTTCTCAACAAAAAATGGAATCCAATATACAATAAACGGTGATAGATTTCTTCCAAAAATTGTAATATTATAGTCTATATTCACTAGAATATGTCCAGATTTACTGAAGTAAGTCTTTTTAGAGGAACCAAAGGATAACCAGGATGCGTTAGTAAATATATAAGTGTTAACTTTACAATGATTATCTTTCACCCATCACAAGCCTAGTAGGTAGGCTTGGTAATGTGAGTCATGTTTACTTTTAGTGTCAGTCACTTTCTCATCTTGTTGTATGAGTGTGTCCATGTTTTTGTATGCATATCATGTGATCTTGGGACATACTATGTGATCCTGAAGATGTTGCAAAAGAAAAAAATAAAAAAAGGAAAAAAAATCTTAGGTTAGTTTTGCTTTTCCTTTAGTCTTGAACGTGTGGGGGTTACACTTGTGAATCCAAGTTTTTAATTTAACGACCACCTATGCTTTCCAAAAAAACAATTGTGACAAGTTTTATTGGTATATCTATTCCATATGATTATGTGGAAGGTTGAATAAGATTATGTTGACTAGGATTTGGGGATGGTTTATAAATCTTGTATTATAGTGTGTGTAAACAAGATCAAATGGTAATGTATGTTTGATTTTTGGGGTAAGTGGAATGATTTTGGTAAGAAGATGATTTTTGTAGATTGGATGTTTTATATGTGAGAATGATGGTTGGATTTTTTTGTGTGATTTAATTAATTATATTTTATGATAGATTAATAATGATTAGGGTTAATTTAGGGAACATGTTTGATTAGTGTTGTAATGTGATGTTTTGAAATACACAGGTCTCTCACACTACACATATAATAGTGAGCAAGCCACAAACCCTACATTAGTAAAGAGGGTGTGCAATAACATATGTAGCCCACCAATATACCTCACATAGGATACTAATATATTGGTCTCCCAAGACTCACTTTACAGGGTACAAAGTGGGTATCTTCAGGATTGTTACTCTCCACTAACTTTTTTTACTGATAGGTCTTAAGAATCGAATATGTGAGACTCTCTAGGTGCATCCCTATATGCATTTCGATACATTGGCCCCAAGTTCATGTTTAAAGGATGTTTTCTAATACCTAGGTATTGTAACGTAGAAGCCCCTCACTTCATGTTGACCATAAAGAAAGTCAATTCTTATCCACTAATGAAATTTTTCCTTGAATTTATATACTCCACCAGAACATAGATGATGTCTTAGTGTGTGGTGATGATATCCACGCCACTAGATGATTAGAGACTATGGAAAGTTCGTGGGGATGAATTACACATCATGTTTCCCCTACAAAGAAAAATAAAAGGGGAAAGTTAGGTTTTTTTAATCCCTCAGATCACCAAGTGGTGTGAGGGGGGTCATACAAAACCTAGGTTTAGGTATGTACACATAAACATGGATACACAATAATATACAAATATTATGGAAAGATACACAATCAAAAAATGTAGTATGCAAATAAAATGACGTATTTGATTTTAGATCTTAGATCGATTAAATTTGAAAACACATGATTAGTATAGTTTAGAGTTTAGTTAGATATTTTGACAAGAATAAAAACCTACACATAAGATTCTAAAAATAGAAAACTTGAAGGTTTAGGACTATAGAGGATCTGTATGGTCTAGGAAGGGATTGTATAGTCTAAGACAAGGAGTGTACTATCTTGGACTTGGAGACAATGGAATTCTACAACTTTTTAGGTGCTTCAATTTTCTAGTAATGGTGTTTGTTGTGTGTCGTAATTCTTTGCATAATCTCAGGATGACCTCAAATGATCCATAATAAAGTGGAAATCATAGTAACCTACAAAACTATTCATTAGATAATTAGAAAATAGAAGAAGAATGACATATATGTGTGCTTGATGTTAGACCACCTTGGGTGGTTATATTTCTAGCTGCTAAACCAATCCCAATGTTACACCCCATTGAAATAATACTCGCGTAGTTCTCATAGGTAATCATAGAAGTGTGTAAAGATAATTAAGTACCCAAGGGTTCCCTTGTGTCTCTTGATACCAATATATCAAGTTAATTATGTAGTATAGAATGTATCTAACGTGGTAGTACTGAGATATGGTGTGACTTAGCTATGTGATGTAACCCTTTTGTCGATTGAAACCCTTGTGCAATTTTTGGAATGAATTTTCTCTTCCTTAGAACATGGTTATATGATCTTTTCATGTTTGTAGATGGGTGAAGCTAGAATCCTATACTTAGTGGAGTGCTTAATACTTGAAGTAGGGAATTACCTAGATGATGTGTAGTTAATTAGAGTAGATTTAGGAACCCTTTGAGTACATTTGGAATGATGTTTGCAATAGGATTTTTTCATAATACCATGTGAGTTAGAATGTGACAATGACTTGTTTATATAGTTTTCCATAGGTAAGATATTATGCTAATGCTGACCCTAGGAAGATGAAATGAACCAAAAAATGATTTAGCATTGAAAGAAGAGTTGGTGATTGAGAAAGGGTAGCACCGTACAAGTCATCTAAGGTCGGATCCCACATCCTAACCCTTTTGTACAATTTTGAAAAAGAGGGAGAAAATCCTAAACTGAAAGTTACACACTGAATATCATATGTGTTGTACCTCTTTGAATGAATAATATTTCAAAAATTATTGACAAAGGGTGATCTAAAGTTAAACAAGTTATAGAATGGTTATAGAAATGATGGATTTGGATTTTGAATGTGAGCATTTTTCTTAACAAGGTTGGAAGGTCAAATTTGGCATTGCACAAGGACAAGTTACTCAGTTTTAGTATCTACAAATTCTAGAGGATAGTGACCCTAACCCTAGGATATATATAGGTTTCGAAGGCCTATACCTAAGATAAAGATGGGTATCCTACTAGGATTCAGAATAAGAGTAACCAAGGGATGGATAAAATAAAGGGGTGTAATATAATAAGAAAATGCAAAAGATCAAAGCAAAAATACATCTCTTATAGTCTACAAAAATGAATGGACTAATAAACAATATAAATGTCATCACAAAATCACGCACTTACTATTAAATTTTTACCGCCAAATATGTTATTTTATATATGGATCTCACGTAAGAAAATTATTCACTAATGGCTCATCCCCTAGTCTTTTCATCAGTTAGTTGGTCGTCAGTCTCACTTGTCTCACATGGTCTAGTTTTTATACAGTTTCAGTCATCTTTTGGGAATTCGTTCATTTGTAGTATTTGGCTAGGGTTCCTGGAAAAGTGTTGGGGTGCCCGTCGGTGCCCCGGTCCTCTTTTTAGGAACCCCAATCTTGGATACACTTTGTTCACATTTAGAATTTTGAGGTCAGTCTTTAATATTTTTTATTACATTCCCCTAGGTGCTAGTTGGCATGTTGGGCCCATTAGTGTTGAAATTTGAATAAAATATCCCTATATAAACATAACATACTCACTATCTTATGGGCGGAAAATCTTACTATCAAGAGCTAGCTATCTACTAAGGTAAAGGAATCCATTTGGGAATCTTCTACATCTACATCACACAAGCATAAGGGGAAAGGTTGTATTTATTATATTCCATCCACCATTTTCATCTTAACATCTATTTATTTCCCCCTTCTACTTCTACATCATCGATGTTATGGTACCCTAGGCACATAATTACACACACAAGCACACATAACTACATTGGGTTTGGAATCTAGTGCAACATTTATTCGTAAATACACAATTATGGTAGCTAAGGTGAGTCTAACCCCTTCATTTTCATATTTCCTTTTTAGGAATTTGATGCTTTATTTGGGGTTTTGTAGGTAGATCTTCATCACACAATTACAATGACAAAAGTGAGGATATTATGAAAAAATAGTGACTGAGGAAAAAGATGTTGTGAATACCTTGCGACATTGTTGGATTCAAAACCTTGATCCTTTCTGTAGACCAAGGCACCAATATTACAGACTAGGTTACCCCCCAGGCACCTCAGTCCTTTCTCAAGAACCCCAGTTCAAGAAAAAACTTCATTTGCTACAATTTCCTAGGGTAGCACCTTCATCCTCTATCGTGTCTGCACATCATCCTGTCTAGTCGTGCACACAATGAGGTAAGTTAATTTAAGGTTAGTACCATATCCCTTCCCTTTTCCATTATTTGAATTCATTTAAAATATCAAATAAAATTACTTAGTACATTAATTGTATTTATATTAGTTATTTCATTGTTGTTACTGTTGTATATATCTACCCCCCGGGTAAATATAGACAATGACACAAAGGAAAATATGTCGGAGAGGTCCAAAAACCCGATACAAGGAAAATATGTCAGAGAGGTCCAAAAACCCGACACAAGGAAAATATGTAAGAGAGGTCCAAAAACCTAACACAAGGAAAATATGTCAGAGAGGTCCAAAAACCCGACACAAAGGAAATATGTCGGAGAGGTATATAAACCTGACACAAAAGGAAATATGTCGGAGAGGTTCAAAAACCCAACACAAAGGATTTCAGGTTTCAGGTTTCGGGAAACATGAGACATGAAGCATGAAAATTGCAAGGCATGTCCTAATGCTTGGGAGTGCCGAGAACCCGAAACACTACCCCTAGGCAAATTGGGTTTTGGAGTCAGGAGAAAGCATGGGGTGAAAACATGTCGAGCCACCTTCCAAACCTGATGCATATGCAAGTCCAATTTCTAAACCCTGAACAAAGGAAATCTTGGCAATAGCAGTGGAAGCAGGTTTCAGGAAAACACAAGCATCAAACACATGTTGAGGCATCCTCCAAACCCGATGCAAATGCAAAGGAGAATCCCGAACCCGACTGGAAACAGAACATGACGCAAGAAATATTTAGATGGCCATAACTTTTCACAGGGAGCTCGGATTCATGCAAGGTTGGAATTTTCGGAAAGCTTATGAAGTCCTCTATCCAAATACAAATGGATATATTTAATTGGGTGAGAACAAGTTCTTAAAAACTATAAAATACAGTTCACCATTTTTTGGGTTTGTTAGGGTTCTCACCTACTGCCATAATGAGATGAATTAAGTGCAGTCTGAAGGTGGTTAGGGTAGATTTTGAATTCCTCTCTTCTCCCTCTCTTTTTATGCCTATAAATTTTAAGGAGGGGCTTCTTTCTAAAGGTTTGACATTCTTGTTTTGCCCCTCCCTTCTTCTCTTTGACAGGTGAATTTGTGGAATTAAAACCTCCCATTAAAAACTGTAATGCAACTTTGCCTCATGGAATTTTGTAGTGTATTGTATCAATCTTTGGAGAAAATAGTGCATGTCTGTGGATGATTCTCTACCCTCTTAGTGTTCATTTGCATCCTCCTAATCTTTCACTACAAATTTGGTTATCTGTGCATGATATTGCATTGCATTTTTTATGGTTTGTGTTTATTGGCAAGACAGGTGTTCTTCATTCCTCGGTGCATCACCTTTGTTAGTTTAGGTTTGTTTTTATACATCTTCTTACCCTGTCTCCTTGGTGAGTTAGTTTAGCTTTTTGAGTAAACCCTCTGCATTTTTATGTGTGCATTTGAACAGAAGAATAGGAACTGACCTTCATCCGGAGAGCTTTCCTGATTTGCAAGGTCCCACACTTGGGAAAAGCTCCATGTTATGCAATCGCATTGAGAGTCTCAACCCATCAATGTTACAGACATTCATGGGTGCTGTGATTCACCATCAACAGTTACTTGTTTAGATTAACATAGAAAATCATTCACATTTTTAGTTAATCATTTTGGTGAACCCAACTTTTAGGATAAATTTCCAATACGATTTGCCAAAATCACAATGGCTAAGAGTAGTTCATATTCTTCGCCTATCATGTCTCATTTCAGTGTCATCCCTATCTATGATGAAGTTTCCATTGCTAAGCTTAAGGCTCTATATAGTTCTCCCATCACTACACCCAATCATATCAAACAACTTAAAGATGGATTACAATATGTGGCCTACGTGTTTTGTAGGATTCACCTATAGGCATTAGAATTTTTTGAAAAATCTAGTAGCCTTTACTCGGTTTTACTCCATGTTATACTAGTTACTTGTGATCCACCTTCTGATATTTCACATGAAACATTAGATTATTCGCTTATTGATTTCTTGCTTCGTATTAACACTCATTCACATAAGCATACTAATTCTCCTTCTACTCTGGCCACTGACACAACTCCCCCTCATGACTCTATCTCTTTTAAACATTGCTTCTCATGATACATCCCCTCATAGTTTACATACTCCTTCACATTATGGTGATGATCCTATTGATAGTATTCTTAGCGATATCATCATTTTTGATTCTTTATTAGATAATGGTGAGCCACTTAATGGTCATGATTCTCCTTCTTTCCATACTAATGAGTGTGACTCACCTAATCCATTACTACCTTCTCCTAAGATCACATCTAGCACTATGCATGAGTCACCACCATTTATTACTTCTTATTCTCCTATTATTTCATCTCCCTCTTACTACATCTACTTCTACAGAGGATTATCCATTGGTTACTTTTCCTATTAAGGATTTTTTTTATGCTAGTCCAACCATTGCTATGAATATTCCCTCTCTATCTCCTCCTATAGCTTCATCAGAACCTACTACTAGTGTTCACTTAGCATCAAACCCTTCTCCACCACCTTTGGATATCCCTGTGATCACTCATAATGGAAAATTTCAACCCACTCAACACATTATTTCCCTCTTCCAACATCCATTCATAGGATATCCTTTCTCTCATGCACGTCGTAGGAAAATTACAATCTTAGGTTCAATCTCTCACTCTTGAAGGTGGGGACTATTATGTTTCCATTGACAACAATCCATTACATGGAAATACGGTCCCTAAGAAGATTCATAATTTTGCATTCCCTTAGGATTTCACCATTCCCACTTTCACATGTTTTGATGGTACGGGTTACCTTCATGCTCCTCTTCTTTATTATCATAAGACTATGGCCTCCTATTCTAATGATAGATTATTACTTAAGGTGTTTCACTATGGCCTTTATGATGATGCATTACAATGGTACAATCATATCCCCTATGGATCCATTAGTACTTTTAATGACATGGAGGATGCCTTCCTCTATCCATTTATAATTAACAATGGTCCTAAGGTTACTTATGACCGATTACCTACCCTACACCAGGGCTCCATAGAACCTATCAAAGATTATATTCTAAGATTCAATGCTTGTATCCATTAGCTTGTCTTCTAACCCATAGATCTTGAGAAGAAATTTTTTTTCTGTCATGGCCTCATTCATCCACTCAAGCAACAATTGCAATATGATATATGTGAGTCCTTCCTTCTTCTATGTTATAGGGTTATCGAATTAGAACAAGACCTTCTCTCTACACATATCACATATCCTCCACACACCTTTGTGGCTATTTGCCTCATCTAGTCCTCCACTAGAACCTCTAGTTGAGCATCCTACACAGTCTCCCTCTTTACCTCCTAAGCAAAGTAAAAATGCTCAATCCCCTTCGCCACAAAAGTGTATTCCTTTTCCAGCTTTGTGACAAGCTACCTCTCCTACCGTTCTAACCTACGTCACGTGAGCCTTTACATTTATCTCATCACGCTTGACCACATGATGTTGTGCATGTTTTTATTATTGAGTGATTAATTCACCTACCTTCCAACCACTATCATCTGCCACACCAATTACAACGTCAACGTGACCAACACTATTGTAATTATCATCGTATAAATGGCCATAGATACAATAAATGTCTTTCCCTTCAGGATAGATTGCAATAATTAGAGGATAAGGGCATCATCTCCTTTGGTTATCACCCATGTGAGCGATACATATCTCCTCTACCTCGTTAGATAGTTTATACTGCTATTGAGTAATCTCCTACATATGGTGCTTTGGCTATGATATATCCACTGCAGTCTACTATTCATACGTCATTCTCCACCTCATCCATCACCTTTACGCTATTTACCACCTCATGCTACTACTTCACACTGGTTTCCATTGTACTCCACTCTCACACATCACACCACATCTCTATATAACATTCAGTTATGTTCATACACTCATGCTACTTACATTTCACATGCTTCTACCACTCTACGCCAGCCTTGGTCTTTGGTAGGTGATCACTATCACCTTACCCCCTGATGATGCACTTGTGTTCTTACAGTTCTTACATAACTGTTGAGGGTTTTCTTTAATAAATTTTCATCACATGCTACATTATTCATCTAGCACACTTCAATCATTTCCCAATGACATAATCTTGTTTTTAGCGGTTCATTCTCAACTATTGAGGGATCTTAATTTAATGTACCTAATCATCTATACACTGGGAGGAATCACTAATTTTCCCCCTCCCATTAATCACATTGATATATTATGATTATGTTACATTATTATGACATACACTCATCACAAAACGTTAGTTCGATAATCATATATCATCTCTTTTCACATGCATTTTTCTATCATTATCATATTAACTACACGTTACGAATTCCATTCAACACACATTGTGCTTAAATCATCATCATACTACAGTGTTACACAATTTTATTTAATAAACATTTCACTTATCTCATCCATCACACAACGCATGTACCTTCCATTTGTAATTATTCTATGAATATTACATCAATCAACAATAACAAGATATACAACCATCACACACATTCCAATCATAATCACCAACTCATGCAAAATCTGATACAATAAAAAATATCTCATCACATATAAATCACACATGTCCATCCATAAGTAGCAAATACAATCATCACTGAGGGAAATTCCCCTACATCATACACAATTATTATAATCAAAACTCATCATCACTATCGCTCTCAGGTACTATGAGAGCCCTAGAACTAGATGCCTCACCACTCACTCTACACCATTGTTCGCGGCCTCAATATCACTCCACTTGCCTATGCAATAGGGTTTTCTTCCTAGAATGCTCTGAAAAATAATGCTACAAATCCACAAACCATAAAAATACATCCTTCACCAAAGGGCCACCACCCACCGCCTCGTGGGCTCATCGAGTCTCCTCACGTGCCTCATCCCTCTTGGCTACTAATATGGTACATGTAGCTACCGCTACAGCCCATTGGCTCAAATAGATGGGCATGCTCACTTGCAATATCATCCACTCGCTCCAATATACCACCACCAAGCACATCGATTGACACATTTCACGTCAATGTGTGGATAGAGGTATCAACAATCAATGACCAATATGCATCGCCTACAAAACACAAATTACACAATGTGCTAGACAACCACATATATAACAATATAAGCATACAAAAATGAACACAACTACACAAATACTTACGCTCCGCTATAGTAGTTACTATAGGGTCAGGGACATGTGCTTCCCCCACTCTTCCTCCTACATGCAGGAACCCCGTTGGATCTACAAATACTGGGAACAACAATACCCATCGATGTGCCACCCACCATGCACAGTACTCCTCCGTACTACCAACATCATCTACATCTATAACCTCTATAGCTGCATCTACCTCATCAAGACCAGGAGGTGCTAGCTGCACTGTTCTGTGGGCCCTAGTCTAGCCTCAACCCTCCAGATGCAATACTCTCTCAACCGGATATATATGGCTTTAGGGGCACATCCTAAGACATACTTGAACGCGATAATCCACCTGAAATATCCTCTAGACCTAGACATCTATTCCTCTAGCTGACAGTCATTCTTTGAATACACTTTAGCTCTATGACATCCTTGGGCCATCCTCCATAATCACAGTATGGCCTCTATATGATGGCCTCGGGCCCCATCCTGTCTATTAATGCCCTATAAGTATTTGTATCCATCATGTGCCCATGAATGTTAATCCACCTCCTCACATATATCTCGGGCCTGGCCCTCTCTACTCATGGACCCCCAACTAGTCCTCAACATTGTCTATATGCTCATATGCCCACACATGTAATAGTGTAGTAGCTCTTATCCCTCCTCCATGCTCATCATGAGTAAATTTGTACAAATCTTTGTACATATGGGCTAAACACACATCGAGCCCACACATATCTAGTACTCTCCTCTCTATACGCTGGCATATATGTCATGCATATTATACAAGATGCCCACACCATCTTATAGATGAAGCAATTCCCTATGAACACCGGAACACTAAACCTAGGAATAACATCTAGATTGATATAAGCCTTATAGATGTCCAAGTCCCTACAAAATACCATCTCGCTGCTTACATATATCCATGTCCTCCAACATCACTCTATACCCTCTCCCCGATAACCGAAAACCAATATATGATATACATCCTCCAACATCACTGTCATCTCCCCCAGTAGGAAACCAAAAGGTATCACGTGTTTGTACACCATCTCTCACATAGTGCAGTCAACATCGGCATATTATGGGGCACATCCCCCATCCGTACTATATGTCATAGGTTGGCACAGTCCATAACATCTCACTCATCATCCGATAAACCTAACCCAAGAAACGTGCTCAAATGACACCCACCACGAAACTCCCTTGAGTGAATATCCCTCTACACAACACAAAACGACAACAAATGTCTGCATTAGAACACCTTATAGGTACAAACACACTCACTTATCATATTCATATACATAACAAATTTCATTTTTCATCATGCTAGACCAAACACACACATTCTAGACCAAGGCACCCATATGCAGGACTGGGGCACCCAGGAGTAGGACACTAGTGCCTAGTTCTAGGCACTCCTGTCCCAAGGGTCACTAGCATTCCTCACCACTATTATCCAAGCCCAAAATGCTGAGAAAATTAAAATTCTCAAAATTGTGAAAATTCAGTATAAACGCCTAATACACCATACATTTTTGTGAAAAACAAGGCACTTACCAACTCCGGAGTCATGCGTGATGCTACGGCAGTCACCACCCTCTCAAACCGGCTAGGATGCGCTGCTCTCACTTGTGGCATTTTCACTCACCTCATGATCACTTTCACAATCACGTAAACAACAAATAAAGTGACTACTTACTTTTGCACTTTACTATTTATAGTTACCTTTTTACCACCCACTTTACTATAGTCATTATTTTGTGCTTATTACTACTACTAATACACATTACATGATTTTTTCCATATCTCGAGCATTTCTACTCCGATTGGCACCCCATTTGTGGTGTTCCTTATAGAATTCCACCTACCACCATATTGAACATGTTATGTTCATGCTTTCCCTTGCATTAAACTTATCTTCCCACCAAATCATACACATTTTTGTGATGTCTATCACTTTTCTATCTATTCCACGTATACTTTCAAGCTTAGCGTTCATTCTTCTCATCACTTCTTCTTTCGCTGAAAGGGGGGTCATATCACTGGGGTCATCCTATAATTCCCCTTATATCACTATGTGCTTAAAACATTACCAATGCGACAATTCCAAAGCAATTACTAGTTCACAACTGCACGACACTTCACCGATAATTTCCCCTAATGACCTAATCTAGGGGGAAATAAATATATTAATTTTTCTATACAACATTCCATCAACTTCCCCCTAAATGACCTAATTTGGGGGAAACAAACGATAAAAAATCATTCCATACAATTATTCACCGACTTCTATCAACCCCCCTAATGACCTAATCTCGAGGAAACTAGCGTAAAACCTCTCCAAGAGTCAATCAATCAATCAATCAATGCATTCATATTCCTAACAATCAAAATCATATCATTCATATCAATACAAAGTCAACACAATTGGCCTCCCAGATGACTGAACTTGGGAGTTACGTGCGGCCTCCTAGATGACCTAGCTTAGGAGATTACATTCATTTCTCACTTCAGATGACCTAACTTGGAAGCCATCTCACGTTTTGTGCTTGCTTCCAGATGACCTAACCTAGAAGCCATCTCACATTTCACAATTTCTTCGAAATGGCCTAACTTGGAAGCCATCTCACGTTTCTTATTTGCTTCCAGATGACCTAAGTTGGAAGCCATCTCACATTTTTTAATTTTCTTCCAGATGACCTAACTTGGAAGCCATTACATTGCGGTGACACCTATGGAGTGGGGGAAAATTTTCCTTTCCTATACCACTCCTATATGGGTCAACTGTTTGATCAAAATTGTCTGGATCAAGAAACCATCAAATCTTTTATCTGAGTCTATGTCTGTAGTGGCTAGATCTTGAGGATGTAGTTAGAGATTGGAGAATAACACACTTTTCTCCCTACACTCTTCCTCTGGTGACATGACGCCAAAATCCTCTTGTTGATAATTCGTATACATGTTTCTGGGTTAGGGAACTGATCCCTCCCTACCCCACCTCATCATCATCATACATTCTAATCATCACTCTTGTTTAGTGCACTTCATCATACTATTACGACTTTTGCGTTACATTGTATGGATCAACCCGTTGATCCATGGTTCGACATGCTTTTGGTTCTTTCGACATGCTTCTACTACACATCTTTCACGTTCTTGTACTACATCAGGGGCTTCTCCATCGGATTTCTCTCAGGTACACATCTCTATCTACTTTATGTTACCGAGCTTTCGCTCACCAACATAAAGTGGGGGAAAATGTAGTCACAAAATCACGCACTTACTATTAGATTTTTACCTCCAAATATGTTATTTTATATATGGATCTTGCATAAGAAATGTATTCAGTAATGGCTCATCCCCTAGTCCTGTCATCATTTAGTCGGTCATCAGTCTCCCTTGTCTCACACAGTCGTCAATTTTTTATACAGTTTCAGTCATCTCTTAGGAGGTTTTAGCTATTTTGTCTTTTTGTCATTCGTCGTCTTTATTCTCTGGCTAGGGTGCCTAGAAAGGTGTTGGGGCGACCATCGGCACATGAGTCCTCTTTTTTGGCACCCCAGTGTCAGTTGCACTTTGATCGTATTTAGAATTTCGAGGTCGGTCTTTACGGTTTTTGATTACATTCCCCTAGGTGCTAGTCGGCATGTCGAGCCATTAGTGTTGAAATTTGAACAAGATATCCCTATATAAATATAACATACTCATTATCCTATGGGTAGACAATCTACTATCAAGAGTTAGTTATCTTCTAAGAGAAAATACTGCATTTAGGCATCTTCTACATCTGCATCACACAAGCATAGGGGGAAAGGGTTGTATTCATTCTATACCATACACCATTTGCATCTTACATCTAGATATTGCCCCATACTTCTACGTCATCGACGCTAGGGCACCCTAGGCACACAATTGCACACACAAGCACACAAAACTACATTGGGTCTGGAATGCATCACAACGCTTAGTCGTAAGTCCACCATTTTGGTAGCTAAGGTCAGTCCAACCCCTTCATTTGCATCTTTTTTTTACGAATTTGATGCGTTGTATGAGGTTTTGCAGGTAGATCTTCATCACACAACTACAATGACATGTATGAGGATATTGCGATAGCCTAGCGACCAAGGCGAAGATGCTGCGAAGACCTTGTGACACTATCGGATTCAGACCCGAGCCTTTCTATAGACCATAGCACTCAGATTACAAACCAGGGCACCCCTAGGCGACCCAGTCCAGACAGAGCTTCATTCATTGCAATTTCTTGGGTAGCCTTGTCATCCTTTGTCTTGTTTGCACATCATCTTGTCTAGTCCTGCCACATGAATGCTAAGTCAAGGTGGTCCACTACTAGCATACCTCTCCAATAATTTATTGTGAAAATATACAATCTCTACTACTAAATCTAAGTTGAAAAACTGGCAGCCATCTACACTTGCTAAACAATTTTTTGTGACAAACTTTTCATATACCCCTTCAAAGTGTACACAACAATAACTTAGTATCACAAGACAACATTTTCCCCTTCTATATATATATTTTAAAAAGCTCGAAAAGACGAGTATATGAAAAATGTGTAAACAGCCGCCAATTTTAAAAGTGACGAAATATTATCATAATTCGTTGAGAATTTTGGAATGGTGCAATTTAAATTATACAAAAGACTTAAAAGCGTAGAGATAGAATGTTGACACCGGTGGAGAAAATTATGGAAAATAGTTAATTAGAACTATGAGTTAACAACGATTTGCCATGGAAACTCAAAGTTGACAGTTCACTAATCTTTGCAAATTACGGAGAGATCAGTTAAAACATTTTGTAGAGAAAATTCCCTGCCCCAATATGAACAGCTATAAACTTCTGTCGACACCGATATTTCCGTGTATGTGAATGTAGTCGACAATGTCAACCACGTCGTAACTGGTGCAAAATTCTCGGTGCGAATCAGATTTACAACTTCAACGGTAACTTCCTATATTTCGGAAATCCTGATACCGAGTTTGTTGCTACGGCAGCCAGCTAAGTATTCTACATTATTGACGGTCCATCGTGCATTGACAGCCGCTCCGTCGCGAAAGTTGTGGTACGGCCTGTACCCATTGAATCTCTATATAAGCTCCCTCAATCGTACAAGCTTTATTTTAGGTATAGCACAGATGAAAGATTTGTTCATGGGTGGATGTCTCTCCTCCTCTTCACAGCAGAATCCCACTGCTAAGCTCATTCTCGACGATGGCGAGCTCAGGGAATTTTCCGAACCCGTCTCGGTGGAAGGAATTATAACGCCAAGACCGGGTTTTTTCGTGTGTGATGCCGATTCTATGTCATTCGACGATTATTTGTGTCCTCTTCCTGCAGAGGAGGAGCTGCAGCTCGATCAGATATATTTTCTGTTTCCCGAGAACAAGTTGGAGTACCCTCTGCCTGCGTCAGATATGGCTGCGCTGGCCGTCAAAGCCAGCGCTGCGATGAAGCCGAGCGGCCGTAAGAGAGGATGCGTTAAAATCAGGCCTTTGACGGAAGAAAATCTGAATTTGTTGGCATTTCGAAAGGTGAATCATAAAACCAGATCGGGAAATATTAAGGGCAAAGAATCCGAGGGGTCAAATCTGAAGCATGTGGGTGCGAGGAAAATGCAGCGCATGGCGTCGAGTCGGAGGGGGCTTTCAAATAAGACGTGGAAGAGGAAGCTTAGCACGATCGAGGAGGGTTTCTCTGTTTGACGGTCATATGGTGCTCTGTTCTTCCCCTGATAATCATGAACGCCGAAATAGGAGCGTATGGTTTGCGCAGGAAATGTACTGAGGGAGGTCATCACTGCAACTCACGGAGTTCAATAGGTGTTTCTTTCCCTGCTCCAGCTTCTTCAAATAAGTTGTTTCTGCTGCAAACTATGAATCTAAACCAATATATAAAGCTGCATGGGAATCGTTGAAGGACGGAACTAAAGATTTATAGAAACTTGTTCAGAAATTGTATGTGTATCTTTATTGGCACACACTGCGTAATATCAAAAATTACATGGATGTTTTTATGTTTATGTTCATCTTTAAATGAAATCACGGGATTACATGGGTTTATATTTCATGCATACTATATAATGCTTAAATACTGTTGTTTATATATTTAAGATCACGCAATCTATATAAAACATATTGATAATTGTAAGTATATGGTAAAAACCATTAAAATAACTGGTATAGTATAGAGTGAAATACATGTATGTGAAACACTCCTAGAGATATTAATTTGAAAGTTTTTAATTAATTAGAATAGTTATCTTATAGAAATCTATGTATATCTATGTAAAATATGCTGAGAGGTATAGTTTATTGAAGTAACAACTTAAGGAGAAAGAGTTTCTTAGAGGAAGGACTCCTTAGATGATCTAGTAAGGGTTAGTGTTGATCATGATATCATTCAATAGCGAGATAAGACCAAAATCTCTCCCCCACCTTGATTGTGGCGGGAAAGGTGGAACAGGTGGTGACTATTCATCTGGGGGAGGAATCGCCACCCATTATTGGTCCTAAAGAGTCGGCTGGGTTTTTTTCCACATTTCCAAGGAAAAAATTTGGATCCTAATCAAAATGATGGTTGGTCAATTGTAAATCGAACAAAGAAGGGGCCTCTACGTGAAATGAGATTAAGATCTCAAGATCGGAATCCTTTGGATTAATCTGTCACACGGCAACTGAAGTTACTGTTTACGCTTCTTTTCTCTCATCTCATGTTCTTCACTTGTGTGCTTTTGTGGCCTTCATTTTTCTATTTCCTACGGGCTTCTGCGTTGTAGAGATTTAATGTTTAATCTTGCTTTGAGGGATTTGTACAAGGATTTGGATCCTTTCAAAATTCGCCTTTTACCCTACTAAAAAAAATGTAAATATTTAAGTGCAGTAAGTAAAATTACATTAGTATTTGTTTTTTTAATGTAAATATTTAAGTATGGTAAGGAGCATTACATTTGCATTTTTTTTTAAAAAGGTGAGAGGGCCCAAGCTTTTATTTCACGGGAACAAAATAAAATTAGGACAAGGGCACAAAATCAAACTTACTCCATATATATACAAGTGTAGATACCTCTCGGCATAATTAATAATTATATTATATTGTTTTTCAATTTCTCTCTTAGGTGTTGTTGATAGAATGGTATATATGTATCTATTTTATTGTGGTCAGTTTTGTAATAACTTATGTAGAGAAAAGGTGCCCAAAACTCTACCATATGACATGTGTTTTGATTGAATTCTCCAAGTAAGAAGGATTTTTTTAATGATGATCAAAAGGATGTCAAAATTGAAATAATAAAATAACTTTGTAATGGTCATAAAAATTGATAGGTATGAATTTTAAACTTCTTCCAAAAACTTCTTCCACTTAAATTGGTCTAATGACAAATATTACTATTTTTTTTGTTGACTTCGCCGAAGAAAAAGAAAAAAAAATGAATTGCCACATAATGGTTGAATGGATGTCAAATTTAATGTGCTGTGAAACGTGAACACACACTATTATGCTACCTAACTACCATTGTATAAATAACTTTTGATGTAATAATTCAGTCCAATGTTAAATTTGATGGTTACACTTGTTTGACATAAAAAACTTAGTGATAGTAATGTTTTCACTATTAACGATTGTCATATTTTGTATATTAGTTTTGAATCAAATTTTAATATTTGACAAGTATTTTAAGGCTAAAAACATGTGCCAACAATCTAATTAAAACCTTTTTACCCATCACATACACACTCTTTTACATCCATAATTTTTCTAATCAAGTGTAATGGTGTAGGTATATAATGTGAAACAATACTAGTGGATGAATACCACGTAAGCCCATAAACGATGTCATCTTCCCTCTAAGTATGGTATGAAACAATGGATAATTGAAAATCACATCTCGAGAAGTGTAATGTTGTTGTCAATAGCAAGGTATTGAAGATGATAAAGTTGAAGGATTGAAGGAAAAACCATTATAAGAGGGAATATGGATAATGAAGAAGAGGATTGAGAGATGAGAATTTTAGTTGGTGTGAAAACTATTTGAGGGAACAAAGAGGATTCTCTTATTTCTTTGGGTAAGTCACATTCTAACCACATGTCATTTTCATGAACCACTCAAAGAAAAAAGGGGTGCAATGAGTAATTCCTTGGACGGGCAAGGGTTCTTTGTATATATCTCTAAAACTAAGCCCTTGTCATTTAATACAGGTCATCCTAAATATCACATATGTTTGTAGGTTGTATTAGTCAACCAACCGATGAAAAAAAGACCCCATAAAGTGGTAAACAATAGATTGGCTCATTGACCATTCAACCTTGCAAACATATGTGATGTATAGGCTCTTCCATTTAATACTATCAATGTCAAAAGTTGGTCTTTGCAATTCCAACATTTTGTGTTATGTAGATAATTAAAGACCATTCCATTTTCAGGGAACTGCACTTGTGTGTGCCACATGAAACTATATATATAGATTATGTCGGGGGTGTTTCAGCATCCCATTTTGGGGTTTTTTGTAATTGTTGAATTTCATAACCACAAAACATGGCAAGCTAGGTGTTTTTGTGTCAGCTTTATAGATAATAGATATAGCTTGGTAAGGTGGACCCAAAAAAGCTTTATTATTACCATCATTGCATCGTCTATTTTAATATTAATGTTTGTTAAGTATTAAATCTATCTTCCTAGATGCCAACATGAAAAGTCCTACTTTTTAGTGGCTATGTGACTTTCTGGAATTACTAAAGTTACATAATTATTTGTTTTAATGACATAATCATTGAACTAATATAGTAGAAAAATATGTAAATATAATGAAAATAAAGAATACTTCGCTACAAGAACTTGATATATTACAAATAAATTTTGATACATATTCTAGAATAATAGCATATTCAATAAATTTAATTGTTTTTTAATAAAATATACATCATATACATCAATGCAGAACTCTTGGTCCACACAATCAATGAATAAACTACCTTATCTTTATCAATAAAAAATAATTCCACAAAAATATTTACAAGATTGAATATGTATCATTCATCATAAATTTAAAAGGGAAATCATTTCTACATATATTCACCACCCTGGAAACATAAATATTGTTTTAGAAAAAGCATTAGTGAGATTACTACTTTTGCTTCTAGTAGAGATGTGAGTGAAGTATCTATAGCTTCTTGGGTAGAGGGAATCAGTGGTACTTGGAGGTTCAGTGCTATGAACTTCATGCTCTTTATCTGTTGTACCCTCTGAAGTTCCTATACGGCACTGCGTACCCTCACTATCATCACTTTCACTAAGAACAATGAAGTTCTCTCACCCCGAAAGTAGTTCTAAATTATTTGACAGGGGATCTTCCTCAATCAACTCATGTTTAACCTCTTTTATATTCTTTTGGTATACTTGAGTAGACGAAGGACTGGAGGATTTAGGTTCTTTATTTCAGGGAGGGAAGAGGGGTTCGTACAGGTACCTTCGAGATAGGTGTATGTGATTCCTTCCTAGGTGTTGAAGTATCTTTGGAGGAAGATTCATCTAGATTTTTCTTAAGCTCTCTGACCTTCTTTTCAAACCAGACCTTGGTTCTTACAAGAACATGAGCTAGAATTTCAACCAAGTCATCCTTCTCCCTCTTATACCATTCCAGATCCTCCAAGGGAGTATGCTTGAACAATGTATCATACTCATATGACAACATGTCTTCATTATCATCTTGAAGTCCTTTAGGATTTTGACATAGATTGAGCTCCTTTATCAACTGGAGATAAAATCTACCATAATGTCTCTGCCTTGCTTCAAATTCATCTACACAATCGGCCTAGTATGTCCTTAGTATTTGATCTGTGATGATAATTAATTTTCAGATTTAGCTCAATGAACTTCTTCAAATCAAAATAGGTCCTGGGCCTAAAGATGTGAACAGTGATGGGAGCAGGGCCCTTTCTATGTTTTTGAGCATCCAAATCTGTTTTTACATGTATAATTACCCAAGGATATGGGGAAATGCAGCCCAGATATTTTCTTGTCTCTGCAGGTTTCTATGTAACTTATCCAATTGCCTGCATAATTCAATCAAATCCATCTTATCATTATAAATCATGGGGAGCTTGAGAGGTGGTGTTCTCATAACCGGCTAACCTGATATACATAAACCTTCTGAACTGAATGAAGAAAGTCTCCATATTTTTCTTATCAGGTTCATGGCCTCATCAGAAAAATCTTTTGGTAATATCACTTTCTAGAAGCCTCACAATATACATGGTAAAAGAATCATTCACCCCCTGAAGTTATGGTTGTTGGTTTCAAGGGTGAACTGAGGGTAGTATGAATAAATGGGTTCATCCTTCTAACCCTCAATGTATGTGAAACAAAAGCATTTCCGAGATGTTGCTAGGGTATACATAAGATAATAATTCATATAGAAATTCTTGGTCTATTGCACATTGGAAAATTGTTCTGTCAAATTCATGTAAATGATTTCTACCCAATTTTATGCTCTGGCTACCTTCGCAGATGATGTTGATGAGGTGAGCACATCCAAAAGTGAAATTCATTGGTGGAGGGTAATCCCATTACACGAGCTAGAAAGATAATAAAATCTGATAGTTCTTTATTGAAATCAACCCTGAATAATTCTTTAGAAATTTAGGGATGATCATTTTTTAGGGTTCTTCAACCATGATTTTGCTATTCTTTCTTTGTATTTATCACTGTCCCTGCTCGAAAAGAGTCTGAGCCTGAGCCTGACTGAGCCTGAGAGATGAACAATGGAGTCTTCAACCTTTATGATACATAGAGAAGTAGTAATGGTAACAACATCTCGTTTGGTGATTAGTTCCCCATGCACATTAGATAATTCATTCATGTTATGGTTAAAGTGAGCCCCACAGGTTAGCACAGTATCAACATATTGTACTGAGATTGGGAAACCCATAGTAAATGCTAAGGCCACTGTCATTGATCATTTGTGCCATGGGGATAAGGATTAGGGTTAGTCAATTTATTCCAGAAATTGCCAAAATCTAGGTGACAAACCTCTCTATCCCCGATATCAAGAACAAAGGGTTCGAAGTGGTGAAACATGGTTCTTGACCTTGAAATTTGATCTTCATGTTGGCCAGCGTACAAATAAACAACCTTTAAAAATTTGAATTTGTAAAAAATGTAGAGGGAATGGGGAGCACAAGCAGATGACTCTCCAATTACAAGGATTTGAGTGAATGATAGTGAGAAATCAGTGTGCAAAATGTGTAGAGGGGTAGTCAAATTAAAAACCATTTTAGGAGAGAGAAAGTTATAAATGTGCATTAAATTCATATGCACCGACTCAAAAGGGAAAGAATCGAGAAGAATAGAAAAAACTAGCCCATATGGTCTTTGGAACATTTGGGACATGAGAGGGACACGAAGACGTGATCTGGACAATGCGGGGTGATGCAGGTAATGTGGGCCAAAAGAGCACAGGCAGTCCAGAAACTTAAAAACATGAGGGACGCAGAGGGTAGAGAAGACGTGATTTAGCCAATGTGTGCGATGCAGGAAAAGCGGGGGGATGGAATGCACAGATGCTTTTGGGACAAATGAGACAAAATTACATTAAGGGTCTGATGTGGCCGGCGTGGGCGATCGGGGAATAGAAGTCTCTGGTGAACTTAGAACACTTGGAACAAAAAGTTCTGACATAACCGAAAGTTAACAGATTTTTGGGGAAAGTGGCCGATTAGGGAACAGAGGGTCTAGTAAAACTTGAGAAATACGTGAAAAAAAATGTCCAACAGACCCGCAAATCACTAAAATGACTCAAAAAACATGAATTTTCCCTATCTCCTCAACTTTTCACTTCACTAGACCATTATAAAAGAGTGTTAACTCAAAAAAATTCAATTTTTTACTTTGAAAAGAAGGGAAATTTTGAGAGGACAACAAGGTGCAACCTTTGTTTTTGGCCTTTTTAAGTTGCATAGCTGACAATTTCCTAACGAAGATCTCACGTTTTACACCCCGAATGTCTAATGTTTTCTATATATCATCCAAACAACTAATATGTTTCTCAGAACAATCAACCTTTTCCTTCTGCTCAGCTAGCCAATTAACACCTATGATTACATCATAATACCCCAAAGGAGTAACGAAAAGGTCAACTTCAATGGGAAAACTTGGCAAGTCAAGGACTAATCCAAAAAGACACATACTAACTATAAAAACAACATTATTTCCATAATGTACAGCCCATGATTCATCCATTTTCCAGCTTTTCTTATTAATTTCAGTGCTAATTTAGTAGAAATGAAACATTCGGTAGCTCCAGTATCAAAACGTATAGTCACAGGTATGCCAAATAACTTACCTGGAACTTCTATGGGTGTGGCTTTCTTTTCATCTTGTTTGTCAGCTACTCGCAGTATGCATCTTGTGTTGTTGACTGTGGTCATCCTTCTTCAAAGGAAATTGATTTACGTAATTATTTTTACCACAATTATAACAGCATCTTATAGGTCCCTTCCTAGGCTCAAATTTATTTCTAGCCGTAAAGTTATCATTCTAACTCCCATAGGTCTTCTATCTATTATTATTGTTCTTGCCAAAGTTATTTCACACATTAGCAGTAGGTTTATTTGCTACTAATTTCTTGTTGTTATCATAGACAAATTTGTTTTTCATACCAAAATTTTTCCATGGTCCCTTTTTGGGTGCAAAAGACGAAGAAGAGTTTGGAACCTTCTTTCTGATTTCCTCCTTATGGCCAGAGATCGCTTTCAATTTCTTCTCCTGCCTTATGGATTTTTCTACAACCCCTTCCATAGTGGTTGGGATATGAACATCTACTTCACCACCTATAATGGTATTTAATCCCATGATAAATTTCCATATCCTGAACTTCTCGTTAGTTTGGTACTAAGGTACATACTTTAGGAGCTTAGTAAACCTCTACCAATAGTCTATTACGGTAAATTTTCCCTAAGCTAAGTTCGCGAAATTCATTCATTTTATGATCATAGTAAAGTTTTGGCAGTCATCATTGCCTAAAATAAGTTTTAAATTGATCTCATGTAATATTTACTTCTTCAATGTTTAACTCAGCCTTGCAATTGTCCCACCATGAAGATGCTTCATGGGAAAGATGATAAGCTCCTCATTTTGCTTTTGTTTCCTCCAAAAAGTTCCTTATTACAAAGTAATTCTCCATTTCATTGAGCCAGTTCTCATCTCCAACACCTAATGTAGTGTCGTCAAAATTGGGTGGACTTATCCTTTTTATATCATTAGTGAGTTCAGTTTTCAATCTTCCCTTTTTTATATTTAGGTTGATTAGGTACATTAGCATTAGCATTGGCTGCATTATTGTTATCAATGCCTAAATTTCCAACATTGGTGTTATCCACAGGAGGTGGTTGATTGTTGTTACCAACATCTTATTCCTCATCGTCATTGCCCATTACTTATTGCTCAAGTACAGCTAAACGATCTCTTATGTCCAACATGGCAGTGAGGATTTCATCAAGTTTTTGGGCAGTAGTTGCTTCTCCACCGGGGTGGTGGGTTGTTTGCAACATCTCCTCTTGTTCTCACCATTTTCTGTTAACAATAAAATTTAAGTTTTATCATATTATGAACACAATAGGTCTAAGAGCTGCAACCTTCAGCTCTGATACCAAGATGTAACATCCCCAATTTAAGACTTTAGAAATAAAGGATTTTTTTTATAATAATGTTATTTGTTCTAAATAATCATAATTTAGAACACACATTCCATGCCAATCAATCTCATAACAGATAACCATATGCAGCTATAATGACTCGGTGAAACACCGACCACTCATTTCATGACTTAGTGAAACATTGATCTCTCATGTTAACTTAATGAATTGTATACTAGGTATACTTGGTTCACATACCCTTTTCAGGGTGCTAAGTGTTTTGTTTAAGAGGAATATCTAAATACTTTTTACCTTAAAACTAGGTAACGTAGGACAACACAACCAACAGCTTGCGATACTTTGGACAAATATTTACAACATATTGTTCATGTTAATATTCCTAGATGACATACTCGTCGAATGGAATACGTCCTTCACCCCACTTCATCTGTTACCTATAATGGTCTTCACTGATTCCCATCATTCCACCTATTCAAAGTTAAACCCTAACCAAGGTTAGCAACATAGTCTAGGGAAGAAGGCTACTCATAATGAATAACAGTACATTTACATACTCAATCAACCTAAGTCGATTGCGCGGGTCTAGTTAACCTAATTCTTCGTGAGTTTCCCCTGACTCTAGATCATACTTCTAACCTAACCTAGGATATAACTAGGATCAAGTCATAGTTTATGTAGATCTAGATGATTGAACTCTGAAGGATGTTGCAACATGTTAATTGTAACATAGTATCCTCATGAAGACCTAAGTCTTCAAGGAAGTATGGTGCTGCAGTTGGCATGTACCAACATCTGACGGAGTCATTCCCTTTGGAAGTACATACCCAAGAAAGAAGTTAATTACTTAATTATCCCTTAATTTAAGTCTAATTACAATAGCCATGCTGACTTCCTAGTTTCATTAACCATTAAGGTTTCAAACAATAAATGAATTTTAAATGTTTTGCAGAAACATCAAGATTTCCTTTTATTCATTAACTTCCTAATTTAGGACACTTTTTACAAACAGAAACAACATACTAACAATATGGTTCACTTACTTAGCTTAACCATGACTTAACTTCTTTAAGTTTTGAATTAGATTCTTTTTAATGGACTTCTTTGAAATGAAGTCTACTATTTTATATTTGTATATACCTATCTTTTGTTTTATTCAGTTTAAGGTACAAGTCAGGAGTAAGTACCTCTTCCTCTTTCCAAGATGATATTAAGTTTAAATTCCCATTGATTCTAAAAAAAATTATTATCATTTCGAAATAGTTTGTCTTTCTTGTTCTTATTAAGAATTAGGGTTCATTGTAACCTCCTAACATTATACCAGTTATCATAATGTATTTTCTCTTCAATTTACATCATTTTAAATAACCATAGAGATTTAATTAAGTGATCAACCATGAATGGAAATTGGATAATTTGCATTTAAATAAAGGGATAGGTATTTAATTCCCTTACCACCTAGTTCATTTTATTTTAACCCAAAAAGGGGTTCAATTCATAAGTATATAAATAAAAAAACATAGATAAGCATATCACTAATAGTCACTGATTATGTAAAAAGACGACACATCAAGTACATATAAATCAATAGTATTTTCCATTTCTCAAAGAGGAATTCATACATTACAAGTACCAATACTTAAGGCATCCTCAATTTCCTACAGAAATAGTAAACCCTATGAAATTACAACTTTCCCTTCCAAAAATATATTTAAATAATGAATCACATTTCCCATAAGAGAGCCATTATTTTGTTAAACAAAAGTAAAATCATAAAAGATCTTGTCTCCCTTTTACCACTTACGATGTCCATCTGTAAAATTTTCTAGCACGGGTCAGTTTGGTGAACTGAGCATGATAAGCACTAAGCATTAAAACGGTATGATTTTTAACTAACAGTTTCATAAAAAGAACTATGTTTTCATGAAACAGTTAAAGCATTAAAGAAAGACACATCAAATAAATAAAAGACATAAGTGGGAGAAAAAAAAGATAAATCCATATCCACATTAAGTGAAGATCATGGAGTAATCAAAATCAATGTTTAACCTATGATTTCATAAGAGAATTATTTTAGACAAGATCACCAACCACATTTCAACTACTATTATTTATGATTCAAATTTAGATTCATTAACCCAAAAGAAAAAGATACTAACTCTAATAATTCATATAAATAGAATTCCTTAAAGGAATAATGCATCTAATTACATTGCATTAACTTACTCCATCCTAGAATATTTAATGCCAAGCTCAATTAAATTTATGACGAAAAATTAGGATGAACCAACAACATCTTAAAGTAAGATTTTCTTATTTGAGAAACTAAATCCAAGTTCAAAGTCAAACACTAGCTTAAATTTAGGATTAGCATCAACGGGTTTGACAAAGGATAGATTTAATTTGCATGCACCTAAAATTAGTCACACATAATAACAATTACAACCCTACCAATGTATCAGTCAAGGAGAAGGAAGTAAGGATTTATCCACTAACTACTAAAACTAAAAATCCATCAACGTAATATTAACCAAATAGGTCAGATCCATACACAAGAGAAATACAAATGAGAGATTGATCAAAAAAGAGAGAAAAAATCAATATATATCTACCTTCCGAGTTAAAAAATAATGGTATTATGAATACCTTAACCCATAATAGAGAGAGAAATGATGACAACAATAAAGATGAGATAAAATCTCATTATTCCCTCCTATAAAGAGGTATACATACCGGAACCAAAAGGAACTGAGACATATTTGATTGTTCTAGACAAGAAAACATTCAATTCCAACAACCACCGAGGAGCTATTTGATATTACAATTGATATCAATGACTAAACATGAAATTCATAAGCTAAAAAATGAAGTTTTCCCAACATACAAACGAGAAAAGAAACTATAGTGCAAGAGCTACAATAATGAAAAAAATTATTCAAATTTTTTTAGTTAATAGTAGTATCTGAAGCTAACAAACCATCAACGAAACATAAAAATCATTCCAAATGTTAATAACACCAATTGAGTAGTTCATCTAGTTTTCCCAAACAAAGAGAGACATGATAATGTTGAAGTAGATTACCCTTATGGGGCCACACTTTATTTTCAAAGTGTCAACTCACACACACTACTTACCCATCCCTTGATGGTAAAGTGAAAAATAAAGTGAAAACATGTTTCAATAATTTTTCTAGCAAGGAAGAACAAAACCTGAATCATATTTCTTTCACCACAGTGGCCTCTACTATCTAGCTTTAATATAGTCCAATAGGATCTCTTCAGATTCAGAAACATATTATGCTCAACAAAAGTAAAGCATATTTACTAATATTTTCAAACAAGAACAAATCCCAAAACATTTTTCTAGCATAGCCATATATCATACTACTCAGTTTCAGCTCAATCCATATAGATAAAATACAGAGAACATAATTTTTAGAAACAAGACTAAACCAAATACAAACTCATTTGTTTCCCAAGAACAAAGTTCTTTTAAATGAATATATTTAGGAAAAAGTAGAACAACTTAATGGGTAGAGCCTATCATGCCTGATAGAGATTCCTTTCGATGTGCAGATGATTTACCAGTCAAGCCTCAATAGTTTCTTCTTTTTCCAAGCAACCTCGACAACTCCAAATATTTCTAATTTTCCTTCTACTTCCACAGGATCAAAAAATTTCTCATGTATGCCAAGAATACAACAAGATCAAAAATAGAACTACTGGTTTCGAAGAATCGAAAACCCCATGCAGAGAAAAAATTGAAATAACTAAAGATCAAATAGTTTTCACCATTTCTTTTACATTTTGGAATGTGACAAAATAGATAATGTTATGGGCTAAGGAGGAATACATGTTGTGTTGGTTTGGAGGTCGATGCGCGCATTCTAACTTCTTGATCTGATGCTGACTGTGAGAGCTTCTTTTTGGCTGGTAGGAACTACCTAAAATAGAAAACAAGACCACCAAAGAGGAGTTAAATAATATATGATAGTGGAATACCTAGGGTATGTTATATCTAGGAAGTGTGATACTTCTTAGAAGGATGTCAACCCACTGTTTTATAAAAAAAATTATGAAGTAATTGGAATGTGTACATAAATAAATCTAGTGCTAGTATTTTGATTTGGGTGCCTCAGATCATTATCAATGTCGATCCAATTAAATACTAAAAACTATGTGTGTCAAGGTCTTCAGCTTAGGTTACAGGTTGTTTAGGTGGTCTAGAGGTCACAGACAAGGTCTTAGCAGGGTTAGGTGTAAGGTGTTTTGGGTTATCTTGGTAGATATGTGGTTGTTGGTTTTACATACTGTTGGTAGATACACAAAGACTGACGTCGATCAACGTGATTGACACAATCACAGTTAGGAAGAACCGACGATGATTATGGGTAATTGACGGTCGATAGAGGGTGGGATGATAAGAATCAATAAGATTTTTTTAGTGGGGTTTGAGCTGAGGTCAGGAAAAAGATGACAGAGGGCATAACGAGGTATATGGGGATTTTAGGAACACTCAAAAATATGCAGAGGGTCAGGTATAGGTGGGTTTTATGGGTGTGGGTTGAGGAATGACGAGGGTGTATATAAAGAGGAATAGTGGGGGAAAAGGGAGTGCAAGTAGGAAATGACAACAAAGGTGATAAAAACCTTTTAAACATGACAAGGCTAAAATAACATAGGTGATAAATGTACTTATTGGTATTGCAAGTTTCCAATGGCTATGTGGTGGTGATGATTGATCGGTGGGATGGAAACTTGTTGCCACAGTGGTGCTTCCAAGAATGTTATCATGAGTACAATACCCTTTGTATATGTCACTAGTGTTGGCTATGGATTTCTGTAGGTATAAAAATGGTCTAGTTTTGCTTGCATGTAGCTCTCTTCTCTTCTCTTCGATCTCAGAATGTCCCAACCCCTAAACAAGGTTTCCAAAGTGAATAAATGGTAACTGACGACAGTTCCTAGTTGATCGACATCGATTAGGGTGAGATTACCTAGGTTTACTAAAAGTAATAGATCTCACAATCATTTGGGCCAGGTCTGGCCTTTATTTTTATATTTGAACCAAGTCTTATTCATTTATGGAAACATGCTATGAATATGTCTATTGTGAGGTGTCTAGGTGATGTCTCCATCCATTTAATTAAAAGTAATTAAATTAATAATGGGGTGAGGATGGGTATTAATTTAATTGTAAATAATTAAATTAATGTTAATGTAGGGTATAAGGGTCATAGTTAGCGTGAATGTGTTTATGTTGGTTATTTGACAAGGGACCAAGGGGAGTGTGACCCAAATTTTGGTGTCTACAAAAACAACCTTTTCAGAATCCCACCATGTCATTCTCCTGGGCAGTTTCTTTGCCATAAGTGAGATTAATTAATGTGAAGGACTATCATTTTTCCCTCTTATTGTCTTCATGCCACGCACCATCCAAATTTGGTGAGCCTTTCATTCAATTTTTTATTTTGTAGTGATGCCAAATAGACATCCCCTAAATCCCAAAGCCTTCGTCAAAATTGGCAGTCCTATGTTATTAAATACCAAAATTAATTCCCATTAATGCCCTGAAAACTGACGCCACCAACCTTTCCATTTGCAAAGTGGTCAATAGGTGTCTTGTTAGGTTTAGCAATAGTTTAGGTTATATTTTTATTAGGTTAGGAATCAACCTTAGTTCCTAGGTATGTCTTAATTACTTTAGGTTATAATCCAACTTAGTATAAAACATTACAACTTAGGTTAGGGGTATCCCTTTAGTAATCTCATTATCAGGTCTACGATTCCTATACGCTATACAATGTTTAATACGAATAAAAGAATGCCGAGCCTATATCCCTTAAGTCTGATGCCGGTCAAGAATTTCTAAGTTAAATATTTATTCACCATAGTAAACAAGACAAGTTACAGTCAAGCACGCTATCCATTTCTTAATGCCAAGCCAAGAAGGTGAGCAGATAAAAAAATACAGAGGCATACCTTTTGATTAATGGAATTGATCCAAGGTTTTCCATTTACACGTAATAAATTAATTCTACATAGAACAAGTTCATCACCTTCCTAAAGGTGAATTTTAAGTTGTGCAAAGAGATGAATGGAATTATTTTCAAGTAAGAAGAATTCACAACTAGAAATGACTCTTTTTAACCAATAATAAATTATCCATTGCAAACATGATTTCCTAAAATCATCAGAGTATTTCCTCTAGAAACAGATGACTCGTCCACATTTGCAAAGTCAAGAGTGGAAGTCATCATCATAACAGCCCAATAAAAGATGTTACAAAAATCGTTAAGGTCCCTCGATCAAATATAGGTGATGTCAGGGAGGTGTGTAAGATTTTTTGCAAAGAGAATATCATTCCTCTATTAGGATAATGGTTGAGAGATAAGATACCAAGCACTGGAGTGGAGCATGAGAGGAATATTTTGTATGCTAACCTTCCTCCCAACAACCTCAAATATGATAAGGAGATTACATTGAATGCTATTATTGATGGATGGATCCTAAAGTATATTCTAATTGACATGGGTTGGGGAAGTCAATGTTCTCACCCTAGACACCTAGAATCAAATGGGAAGGCCCACATTACAGTCATCTTAAAATGTGTTGTATATGGATGATAAGACGAAGGCAATGCCCATTTATATTTTAAAGGATGTTGATATCACTATCTAAGGGGAAAAATTGACTAGAGACATCGAAGCCTTAGTGCTTGATGAGGTCGAAAAATTTCCAGCACTACTTCGGCACCCCTAGTGCTATAAGAACAATGTTGAATTATGTTTCAATAAGGGGTATATAAGTTTTGAGAACAAAGAGGAACATGTTATCATTCCATTGGTGGATGGGAAGGCAGTGCCCTATATTGAGCCTTTAGGAGAAGAAGACATAGACATAATTTACGTGTGCACTATTTAGGACCCTGAAGTTATGTAACCAACAAAGGAGGTTGTTATTCAGTGGGAAGATGCTCAATATATAAGTGATACAACTAGTGTGGCATGTAAAAATTGGGTGCATGGGACATATGAGTTAGTCAGAAGGAAGTTAAGAGGATCTGTGAGGAGGGTAATAAAGTGTGTGCTTAGTCAAACACCTAGGAAGAAAGAAGTTGCCAATTTTTTCTAGGGGACCCAACCCTGATGTTTTCCTGCGAGAAATGGAGACCCTATGGAGATGTGAGATCAAAAGGATAATGATGCTCATTTATACCTTGCTTAGGATCACAACATGTTAGTTGGGGACCCATCGTGATAACCTTCTAGAGTGGCGTGAAGTTAGAATAGTGTTTTCTATTAGGTTTGTCCGGACCAATTCACCTACTATCATACAAAATTATCATGGGAAGGAATCAGCCTCGTTTCACATCCAATCATGTTAGAAGGCATAGATAGAAGGTGTGAATGCCTTGCTACCTTATTTATGGGAGAATAATTTATACTCCACCTTACAAGACCTCACGCATGCATGGTACATTCATTCAGAGATGCACCATCAGACAAGAAACTAGTAGGAGTTGACGATTGACCTCCTTCAAGCTTTCGAATATCAGAGTACTAAGTCATTGCTAGATAACGCATTGTAGGTTGTTAAGCACCTAACTATGGGAGATAGTTCCATGGTGGAGGATAGAATACTAGAAGTATTGGTTGAATGTGTCTTAGAAGCACGCTTTGATGAGGAACAATCAGAGGAGAAACAACTTGAACGTGCATGCATGGAAAAAGAGAAAGGAAAATTGATCTATGTGATTGATGGTGAGGAAGTGGAAAATTTGGATGTAAACCATACTATGGGTATGCATGAATTTATGGATAGTAGTGATGAGCAAGCATGCACCTACCATGGACCCTTGAAAACCAAGAAAAGTAGGATGAACCTAATGAGGCTACTACTGGAGATTACTGGACAAAAAAGGAGGTTTCAAAGATCATTGATTTGTTGCGTGAGTTTTAGGAATTATTTCCACATGGATACCATGAGCTTAAAGGAGTTCACCACTCCCTAGGAGAAATGAAAATCAAGTTAAAGGGAGGTGCGTGCAAAATTTGGAAGATACCTTATCAAATGAATCTGAATGTTCATGTCAAATTCAAGGAGGATATTGACAAGATGATCGCATCAGGCATCATTGAGGTTGTTGAGAAATCAACATGGATAATTATGATGGACATCAACATTAAGAAGGATGGGAGTATAATAATTTGTGTTGATTATAGGGATTTGAATGCGGTATGTGTTTTTTGACCATTTTTCAACCCCCTTCATTGAGGAGATCCTAGAAGTAGCAGCTAGGCATGAGATCTATTATTTCATAGACGGATTCTCAAGATATCATCAGGTTAGAATGCAAAGGAGGACTAAGAAAAGATAATTTTCACCACTTAATGTGGAATATTTTCCTACACATTCATGCCTTTTAAACTGAAGAATGCACCTTCTCTGTTTTCATGCATTTTGGTACAGCCATTTCATGACTTCATCCATAAGTTTCTTCAATTATACCTTGATGATTGGATTGTATATGGATTAGTAAGGGACCATTGTGACAATTTTACGTTGATGTTTGATAGATGCTGACAATTGAGGATATCCCTCAACATTAAGAAATGTGTTTTCGCTACTCCATTTGGAACCCATTTAGGGCATATCATATGTCAGATAGGTTTGTTGGTGGACCTTGCCAGAGTTGTCATTATTGTGAGATTGGGGGAACCTACTAGCCACAACGTAGTGCAAAAGATTCCTTGGACATATGGGGTATTACCAAAAATTTATTAGGGGGTATGCCAAGATTGTCGCACCATTAGAAAAGTTGCTAACACATGAAAGTGCATTTCACTGGGGAGAGGCGCAATAAATGGAATTTGAAAAAATGAAGAATAATATTATCACTACACCCATATTATGCTTTCCTTCTTGGGATAATCGATTCTATGGAAATGTCGATACTTCAGGGATGGTGATTGGGGAAATATTAGCACAACCTGGAGAGGGATTTATTGACTACCCCCTTTTTTTTTGCTAATAGAAAGCTAACCCCATTAGAACAGGACTATACTACTACTGAGTGAAAGGCACTATCAATGATATATGCACTGCAAAAATTCAAGAAGTATCTGTTGGCAACACCCTTGAAATTCTACATAGACCACATGAGATTGAAGTACTTGGTAAACAAACCCATTTTACAAGGGCACATATGTCGTGGATCTTGTTGTTTCAATAGTTTGAGTTTACGATTATTGTGAAACCAGGTAAGAGTAATTTAGGACCTGACTATTTATCAAGGATTGAATCAGGGGAGGACATGCAAAGCATTGTGGATACAATGTCAGATGCACAAATTTTTAGAGTACTACGCCCACCATCTGACTTGGAAGATATTGTTATATTTCTCAAGATGGGTGTGGCATATGAGGCAATGAAGACTTTGGAAAGGAAGTAGTTAACCATACATGTCACGCCCTACATGTTATTTAATGGAGACTCATACAACATAGGCCATGATGAGGTTTTGCACCAGTGTGTGTTAGAGCATGAGCACGTTGCAATCATGGAGAAAGCACATGGTGGAATTACAGGAGGACACTATGCAGGGAATGCAACCATGTGAAAGATATTTCTAATAGGTTTTTGATGGGAAATGGTTTACAAGGATTATATCAAGTATTGCAAGCTTGTGACCACTGCCAACACCTTGGTAAACCAGGGAAAAGATATGAAATGCCATTAAGACCAATTTTCAGTGCAAACCCATTCAAGAAGTGGGAAATTAAATTCACAGGTGCTATTTCCCCAGCCGCACGAAGAAAAGGTTCACATTATATCATTACATGCATATATTATCTTATAAGGTGGGAAAAAGTGGCACCTATAAGGGATTCCACAACGATTAAAATATCTAGTTTCTTGTGTGAAAACATAATCAATAGATATGGATGTCCGCTAAGTTTAACAGGTGATAGGGGTTACTCATTTCTTGAATGAGACAATTAGGATTTTTTTGGTGCAATTCATGGTAGCCCACCAAAATGCTAACCATTATCACCCATAAGATAATGGGACTATTGAGGCATTTAAAAATATTCTGAATCACACGTTAACCAAGATTTGTGATGTGGGAAGAAAGGATTGGGATGATAAAGTTTATGTTGTGTTATGGTCATACTGAACTACTTATAAAAGACTAAAAAAGGCCACACCTTTTCAATTGGTGTTTGGTGCAGAAGCATTGTTACCTATTGAATTCATGTCACCATCATTGTGTATAGTGTGTACAGGAGGATTAGATGATGAACAAACACTTGAGGAGAGGATTGAGAAGTTAATGCAGTTAGATGAGAGACATGATATTGCTCGCTGGAGTCAGAAAATAGAAAAATATAGGCAGAAGGCATGGCATGATAGATACATCAAGAATAAATAGTTTGAGGTTGGGTAGATGGTTCTATTGTATGATTCCAAGTTTTTACACCATCCTAGGAAATTCAAAGTCCATTCGATGGGCCCATACATTATATCCTATATACTTGATTCAGACACTTTCCAGTTACAAGAATTGGATGGAGCAAAATTGTCAGGCCATTTCAATGGGAATAGGTTGAAGCCCTACTATAAATAAGTATTCTTTGTGTTTGTAAATAAGGCAATATTGCCAACTAGCCTATGATTTGATTTTTTCCCTTTCTTGTTGCTTTGTGTTGTGCGCATTTTTGCACTGGTAGCAACTTACAATTACAATTTTTTTATATATATAGAGGACCATGCATCTATTTTTCTATGGGGTGAAGTGATGTGAGAAGTACTAGAAACTGGTATTGGAAGTTATTTTTTGATGGCTCGGGTTAAAGGACCAAAACCACATAGATTAGAAGAAAGTTCATATAAAAAGTGTACATGAGGAGTGTGGTGTCAATAAGACTTTACGAAAACCACATACAAAGGTGAGAAGTGTAGGGAAAACATGACCTAGGAAATGTCAAAAATCAAGATATGGACAGAAGAAGTGCCTTAGGTGTTGAAAACACAGACATAATGATCTTCATTCAGTAAGGGTTTTACATGTGAAAAGGTTATATAAGTTTTCGCATAGGATTGGGTACAGGGGATAAAAGCGCTAAAGGTTGGCATTAGAAAAATATTCCTTTAATGTAAAAGTACATTGGTAGATGACATGGCATTTATCATGGAAAAAAAAAAGATATAAGTAGAATGTCGAGGTGCATTATTGTTTACCTTTTATTTGTGTTATTAAATAACTCTCGTGAACTAGGGAATCCTTGAAGAAAATTTATGTGAAAAAGGGTTGTGAAGATTTGCATGAATAACTAGATTGATCAGTGAACTAGAGTGGAAAAAGACTACATGGGCGTGAGTGAAGAAGGTTGTGTGAAAGAATCTCGTGAGTGATTACACCATCTTGTGGAAAAATGGTTTTCCAAGTTAGGGTTCCACAGCTAGGGCATAGGATTAAGGGGATTTTTGTAAAGGAGTGGAGCCATAGAGTTGAGAAGAGCCAAGATCAGGATAAAGGAAGAAATTTTAGTGACTCGACAAAGAAATGGCACCAGGGAAAGTTGGAAATGTTTCACCAAAGGGAGAGGGGAAGTAAGCCATTTCCACCAATTTCAATGAAGAATAGATGCACTATCCAGACAACGTATTGCTTGGAAAAGAATGGATGTATCATGTTAGAAAGATGGTCGTGAGTGAATAAAACTATCGAACGAGAACCACAGAGAATGAGATGGAATTTGAGATAGATTGACCTATAGACAAGAGGACACCACGTGGAATGCCTATCTATGATGATGAGGTAAAGGTGAAAATGGAGAAGGTTGGGTTATTGCAACTCTATGAGTTTCCCTATTTCAGAAAACCTAAGTGACTATACCAGTGGTTAATGGTGCGCATAGATAAAGACCACTTCTACTTCACAGGACAAAGGATGTGAATAAATCCACTACTAATTTCTAATTTTGCTGGTGTTATCTTTGAAGGAGAATCATTCGATGATGACTTGGATGATAAGGAGGCCATCAAGAAGACTATTAAAACTTATGACTACAACAAGGTTTCATGCTATTTTGACACTTCTGTGATTTACGAACCTGTAATGAGGATGGTCACGCACTTTCTCACAAAATTGAATGAGAAGGAGATATGGACATAGATCAACAAGGCTTGGTTGAACATTTTTCGTAAGGTCTTGGAGGGGACCACCTATAACCTATCAAATTTCATAGCAGAAGAAATCATCAACACCGCACGCGATGGAGAAAATATCATGTTTGGTAATTTCATCCTTACCATTGTCTTTTCAAATATTGGAGTTCCTGATAGGCCAGATAAATTTCTTTACAAATACCCAGATGAGAACCCTTCCCCCACCGAAATATTTGAGTAATGCACTTGTGAAAATATTACGACCACCCACAAGGCACACCTAAAAAATGGTATAAATGGATGCATGATGCATTTGGCATTGAATGGAGAATACCTAAGAAATTACCTATTTTACTGCTAGGCAAGGCTGAATTCCCCATGTACCAACATTTTGTATTGGCAAGTTTACTCTAGAAAATTATGCCAAGGGTCCCTAGTGCAAATTGTTGTTATCCTTCACATCACTATACTTACAGGCCGAGGTCAATTGATTCAAAGAGGTAAAGAAGCTAAGGTTTGACCTCATTATGGTAGACCAAGATTACCACGAGCTACACAGAACATTGATATATCCAAAGAAGCACACCTATGTGGAGAAGTATGTCTCCCATGATGTATATATATTGAAGCCAATCACATTATCTATTTCTGGGATGACCAAAACAAGGGTATACCTGTGTATAAGGCCTTAAGTATAAGAAAGGTGCTTACATTGAAAATGATGTCTCTATGCTAGAAGACCCCACCATAAGGAAGAAGGCCATGCTAAGTAAAAGAGAGAGAGAGAGAGAGAGAGAGAGAGAGAGAGAGAGAGAGAGAGAGGATTCCCCTAAGAAAAAAGAACCAAGTACACATACAGTGCAATATGTAGGAATGCATGATTCAGGTGCAAAAACAAGCACCTATGCACAAAGGAAGAAGTATCCCACATAAGAGAAAGAGAATACACCTGAGGAAGAGGTTCCAAAGCAAGAGAATTCCCCTACAAAAGAAGAATAACTAGCAAGAAAGGAGTTTCCTAGGGAAGAAGAAAAATAAAAGTCTCATATATTGGAATCACGAGTTAGGAAGAATCAAAGAGTAATGGAAAAGGAGGACTCATAAAAAATAGAGATCATGGAGGCCAAAAATGGTGAAGAGGATGATGAATAGCATGATGAGGCTCAGAACCATCCTGTGTATGATGTACATGATTTAGAGGAAGAGGTAAATGAAGAGAAGGATGAGGATGAAGGAGATGTTAACAGTAAGGGGGGAAGTGAAGAAATAAACATGAAGGATAAAAATATTTTAATTTTGACTAAGGAACAGATAGAGGATGTCACGGAGAGGGAGGTAAGATGCATTATAAAGGACTTAGTGGATCAAGAGGTGGAGCGCACTGCTGAAGAAGTACTAAAGGAGATGGAGGAAAGTGAAAGTGTGGGAAAGGAGTATGAAAGCATGGGTGGAGATCCCAACCTAGCAGTAATCTTCCCAAAGGTAGTGCACAAAGGTGGAAAGGGCATAGTAGTGGTGTAGGAATAAGAAATGACTTAAAAAAATGATCCAAATAAGGTACTGTGCATATATTTTCAAATTACCATGCCTTCAAACCAACTCCTTACATGGTCTTATTTCGATGAATAGGTCACATACCCGCGCATGAGGAAAATTCTATCTTAGGATTTTTAGTCCCATGTTGATGAATCCAAATTCAAGGTCAACTAAGATGCATTGATGAAGATACCAGATTCCAATGGAGTAAACCCTTTGGTGAATGCCCAACAACTGTCCGATGAGAAATTTTTCAACGTGCTTAACAAAGTATCAGTAGAAGTTGAGGTAAGGCTCTTCAAGAGAAATGACATAATAACGGTCTTGGAGGAAGATATTGAGAAGAACAATGAAGAGATAAATGAAAGAGACAAGGAGATAAAATAGAAGGAATTGATCAGTTCATAATTAAGGCGTGAAATTTTTATCTTGAAAAATTGACAAGAGAAATTTGTAGGTAACCATACCAAAAATTATGTTTTGGTCCCTGGAGAAGTCTGTTAATGTTCAAAATGGCCTAAGAATCCCTTCCGAAAATCAAGTTTTTTAGAACTTAGCCATTTTCAGCTTTTTTTAACTGGGCGCAAGAATTGTTGTGTCGACATCATGAAATTTCTACCCCTTTGAAAACCATTTGGCGCAGGAAATTACATGTCAACATCATTAAACATGCACCTAGAATGTGCGTTAAGGCGCTGAAAACATTATGTCAACACTAATAAACTTACACCAAGGTGCATTTTAACCCGTGTTGACACTCTAGAATGTGCACCAAAGAAATTTGGTGAAACAATAAATGCTGATTTTTCTATATATAGGCACCCGACACCTATCATTTTCATGATTTAAAAATTGTGAAAAGTGTTTCTTCTGTGCCTGTCAGCTATCCTTATCACCCCCCGCACGTCGTTTTTCGAGCTGTGGACCCCAACGTCATCCTTCATCCTTTATAAAACTGGGTAAGTGGTTTCTGTCATCCTTGTTGTTGTCATGGTTTTTGCTTTTAGTTGTGTTAGGTTTTAGGGGTGTTAAAAAGGTTAAATATAAAAATGAAGAACTTAACAATATCCAAATCAACTGAAAACCCCTTTTCCTCTCCTTCCAAATCTACAAATCTGGAAGGCCCTTGCCTCTGAAAAAACCTAAGCCCTCCTTTTCAATGCTTATTATCTTGCTAAAAACCTCTCTTTACCACTTAAAGAAACCAAAAGAGAGAAGAAATCTAGGAAATTACAAATAAATATGAAAAAACCTTGGCACATTATTTTTCCCTATTGCACCCCCCCACAGTCACTCCTTGGTGCATTGTCCTCGCTTACAACATATCCTAAACCAGCACCTAGTTTAATAACACTTAGCAACTTTTGTAAAGGCACAGGCACATCCTGCACAACATCAACATAGGATGTTGTGTGCTCCAAATCCATGCCAAGTGTTTTTTCTTTGGTGCATTGATTTCCTTTGTAACATACTTCAAAATTGTGCCTCGGACACCCTTAAAACCCATGCAACATAGACTTTTCCTGTGCCACACTAAAGAAAATTTCCTAACGCATAGGTGCATATTCCTTGACATCAACATGACATGTTGTCTGTTGTAAACCCACGCCCTGTGCTTTTCCCTTGACACTACCTTCTGTCATGCAACACTCCTCAAATGTGTACCCTTTATAACCAGAGTGCAAATTTTCTCCTATCAACACTAGCGCACCTTTTTCCATGTCAACATCTTCAAAAATGTGCCCAACATTTTTAAGCCTTTGTAACACGTTGTAAACCTACGCCTTGCGCCCTAAGCCTTATAATTGTTAATTCTTCATTCTAAAAGATTTCATTATGAATAACATGATGGTTGACATGGCTCTTCTATGTTTGACCTCCTTGATTATTCTTGCAGAACAACAACAACCATCCATGAACCCACACATGTCTTCGTCAAGCAAGAAACCAATAAAGTCTAAAGGTAAAGCTAAGCTGACAGAACAAGAGATGAAGTACAATTATCATAAAGTCAAGATGCCTGACTCATATGCAGAGAGTGACCTCAACATCAGAGACTCTGAGCTGGGGCATATCAATATGGATGGCTTTTGGGCAAGGACCAACCAGGAAACTAGTGGCCCATAGATGAACAAACTAGTGGGCAGTGGATTACACTTTGCAGTTGGGCTGCCAGTAAGTGCTGTGAACAATGAGTTCATCATGTTGGTGGCTCAGTGATATAATAAGGACACTATATGTGTTGAAGATAAAGAAGGAAAGATGATCATCGACCTCACAGCCCGTCACTTTGAACTAACCCTGGGCATTCCTAATCATGGGCACTATGTCGCCAGAAGTCTAGAAGACTGCAAGAAGGTGTGGGATGACAATGAAGACAAATGCATGCAAATGATGAATGAACTTTACCTAAAGAACAAGAATTCAGTGAGCAGATGGCCACAGACCATCCACCACAGTGACTTTAATGAGGAATTGAGTGATACAATCACCTTCCTGAACAAAGTATTTGGGCTTCCTAACACCCATTATTTCCACAAATGGATGCTGAGGTACTTAGAGACCATGAGTAAGAATATGCCTGATCAACGTTTTGGTTGGGGAGAAATCATCAGCGAAAACATCTCCTAGTAGCTTTAATAGGTCCTAACAACTAAGAAGTTCTATATGAATTCCTATGTTGTATACATTGTAGCATCAACAAGAGATTTTGTAGGCCTAGCTCAGAATGGGGTATGGCCCCAGGTTAAAATATATGAATTCTAACTAGAGCTAAGACTCAAGAACAACATCCCCCAGTTCTCAAAAATCAATGACACCTTCTTCTATGAGGTGATCTGTTTGCTAAGACCAAACATGAGACATGGTCGAACCAGCCCAAGCGTAATTGCCACTAGGAAGAAGTGGGGAACGTTGTTCACGTAATTACCCACATTCACATATCTCAGGGCTGTGAATTTTGAAGGTGAACCAACAAAGCTACCAAGGTATGTAGGGCACAAGTTGATACTCTTAGAGTTGTCAAGGCAACTGATCACTTACCATGAGAGGTACATGAAGAGAAAGAAAGGAGGAACCCCATTCCCCCTTATAGTTTGCCGATACACCTGTATCATACTTGCCAAAGCTCAGGAAATGTATGCCGAGCTTGAATTTCTGAATCTAAAGCATAATTTCCCAACAAGGCCCACCTTCGATTGCCAGAGTTTCCTCCCAAAGGAAAAAATTTATCCCATCCATGTTCCTAAGATCGAGGACATCTACATCGATCTGACACATGAAATAGATATCAGGCAAAAGGATCACTCCCAGTTGGTTCTAGTAGAGATCATACATTATGGCGTAGCCATCATTCCAAAGGGATTCCAAGAGATTGATCAAGAAATTGATTAGGTTTACCTTGATACAGATGGGGACGATTGGTCGTTCACAGAGGTTGATAGAGCCAAAACACCGAAGACCATTCAAGAAAGGGTTAAACCTAGGTTGTAGCACACCGAGCATTGGTGCAAACAGAATGGTCTCACCTACCTTAGAGTAGATTTCACTACTTCTCCTTTAGGTAGAGCACCTCCAAGGCTGGAATTGGCACCGAAAGAAAAAGGAAAGGATAGGGAGGGAGAACCAAGCAAACAGGAAGAAACTCCTAAAATCCCTCCTACTACTTCTGAGAAGCAAGTGGTCGACTTGGTGTCTCCAGGTAAAGAATAAGAGACCACTGAAGTTTAAACAGATACATCCACTTAGGATGTTATTGCAGCTACAACTACTAAGGTACCCACCATTCCTTCTTCTTCTCCTTCTCCTCCCCAAGTTTTTCAAGCATCTATTCCTATAGATGTGTCTTCTCCCATTCCTTCTTCCCTTCCATCTCCCACCTCTTCCATTTTCTCCTCTCTCGCGGATCTGTCGCCTAGTTTTCCCTTCATCCCATTACAGATCCCTTCCATCTCCATGACCTTTTCTTCTCTTGTAGTAACTCCAGGCCCCACAAGCAGTAGTGCATTGGAATCCTTGTCGATGCCACCACCAAGTGTCTCAACATTCTTCCCTGTAGCCTCTTCATTTGCTTCCCCTTTCACCCTCGTTTCCTCTTCTATTCCCTCTACTCCCACTCCCATAAGTCCAAGCTGGATTTCTGACCATCTAAGCCAGCACAAGAGAAAGGTTCCCATCTCACCCATGGACTTCTTCGTCATTCCAAAGAAGGGACCCAAGAAGCTGAAAGTGATAACTCACTTTTTGAAGAGCATTTCGGGGGCGAGAGTCATGGAGATTGCATATCCGAATCCCACCAAAGAAAAGAAATATCTGTCTCTTACAGACTTTACAGTGACCCAAGTCACAATGGGAACCTCATCTGAAAGCCTACAAGGAGAGGCATTGTCTGCAGTAGACGCCCTTTGCAAGAAGCTACAAGAAGCAAAAGAGGAGAAGAGAATACTCAAGGAACAAAATAAACATCTTCTCCAAGCATTACAGAGAATGGACAATGCTCCTCCTATGACAACCACCGAACGTATGAAATTTCTCAGCTAGGACAAAATAAATGAATATGCTAAGATTGGCGAACAAGGTGTAGTAGTATCCTCTTGGATAGAGTTAATCCTTAGAGATAGTGAGGAAATGATTAAGAAATTCATAGTGCTCTACCAAGATAGAGATTAGGGAAATAAGGAGCTACAAGTAGTAGCAGTTTCCCTCTCTGAGGATTTGGACAATGCCAGGTTACAACATGAAACATTCCAAGCAATGGCTAACTGATATGTTGATGACCTATTAAAGGTTAGTGTCATTGATTACCCGTGAGAACACAATAAAGCTCTCGTCACTTTAGATTATCAGGTTGATCAAATGGAATATATCCTGGAAAGGATAGATAAAATCAAGGACGAAGCCCTAGATGCATGATTCAACATGGAGAATACAATTACAAAGATGTCTCCAGGGATGCTCAATGAATCGTTCACCTTGAGGGAAGCAGATGATACATTTTAGTGCTTTAAGGCTATCATCACCCAAGGTTTGGCACCAAAGCCCACTTTTGATCGAGAATCAATTAATAACCTCCTGGCTTGTTGTGATTTCATTGGCTTCTTGATCGAAGCATGTGAGGAATATGTCGGGTTACCTGACAAGCTCAAGAATGAAAAAGAAACTTGTGAAGTCATTGGTGACCATTTCAAAGGTCCAGATCATAATCAATTTCAGACAATGATCAACAAGTTTATGGAATATCAAGCTCAGTGTCAGATTTCCTCTCCTGATCAGAAGCAAGACACTCCGTTTAAGCCAAGAGAAGATGAGGACTAGTTTCTCCTCTTGTGTACGCTTTGATCAATTTTGTAAAAAATATTTTAAAAGTATATTGGCATTTATGATGACATCATCCATGTTGCATCATGGGATGTTGCCATCCAAAAACTTGCCCAAAGTCAACTTTTGACTTTTAAAATATTTTGTAAATAGTGGTTGGTTTTTTTTTGTCTTCTTTCCTCTTCTCCTTCTATAAATATTGGGATACTTGTTGTATTATGGGGTGGATATCTTTTTTATGAAAAAATAAGTAAGGAAAGAAAGACTTTGTGCTCTCTTGTAACAAAAGAAATATTAGTATATATGTTCAGACTTTGTGCTCAATATATGTGTTATTTGCATCAAATCTTTCTTAAGTTACATATTTTTTTTTTTCTATTGGATTCATTCCTATTGTCATCATATGTTCATAAGTATTGCTTTATTTTTTTATGCAAGTAAGTTTGGCTTTGTTTACTACCAGCCCAAAGCATAAACCTTCTAACCTTTCTGTCTTGGAATTCATTTCTTTTCTTTCTTCAAATCTACTCTCCTCTGCTCCTTCCATCCTACCTTTTTGTTCATTGTTGGAACTACCTCTATTGGGATGAGATCCCAAAACCCCTTGAAGTTACAATAGTGTAGATTTTCAAAGATTACTTGTTAGATTAGCAATAAACCAGTTTAACTTTGTTGTCTCAAAGAGGGGCTATGCCCTGCACACTATTGGCCTATTTCCCCACAATCTACCTAATCTGACAGATTTTAAAACAAACATAAATGAGGGATGAAAATGAAAAGGTGTGTGAGATCCATAAGAAGATAGAGATTATTTCAGATTCCATACTCCTTAAGCACCCTGACCTAGCCCTTCCTAAGCAGAAGTATGAATCAACCATGTAGTGCTTGGAAGACTTGACCTGCATCCTCACCATGGAAAGGCGTATACTCACATTGGATTCAACAGAAGAGGCGATGGTGTGCCATAGGGAGGAAGAAAAAATGAATATTGGGGAGATAGTTACTTGGTATTCCAACCTCATTTCCATTATAAAGACCACCACATAAATAGCTGAGGTTGTATATGATAATAACGCTGACAGAGACAGGGTAACAAGCATATTGGTTTCCATGCATGAGGTAGATCTGAAGGAATTTCAAGAAAATAACAAAGGTAACATGTTAGAGTGTGATAAGATCCTAGCTGAGGTTGAGAAAAATTTTGGAAGCAATCAAAACCTTACAGGGTTCGATTAAGAATTAGCTCAATGAGCTATATCCCTAAGGCACTCGCATAATGGATGTGCTGGACAATCTTAGCAAGCAAATAGAAGGCATTGTAGATGCACTGGATGATAAGAGTAATGAATTAAGTTTTGATGAAGTGAGCGCTCTAGTAGGTGACCTACTTCATCAAGCGCAAGGTGAGGTAGATTCCTGGGAAAAGATCGAGTTAACCGTGAAGAAGGAATTCCCACTCCTATAACAGTAGAAAATTCTTCTATTCTTTCATTCTTTATTCAAATTGTCCCAGTTCTACTATTCTTTATTCTTTGAAGAAGAAGGATGTTTCCATGGATGGATAACATGTGTAGTATGGGGTGATGTTAGACCCTAAATATTGGCTAAGTACCTAGAGGCACGTGCATAGGACTAATGAGAAGAAGGGCACTCAGGGGAAAGTGCATAGGAAAAAGGGGTTTAAGAAGGGTTTAAGTGAAACCAAGGCACGTGTGGGAGGTAGAACATGGGTTTCAAGGAATTAGTCATATTTTATGTTCTAGAGGCACTTTAGGAAAAGCATGAGAACCCGAATAGGCATGATGAGTGGATAAGGTTTCAGCCTGGAACCTTGGAGGTCAAGAAAAGGATATTCCCCACAAGGAATATTCCCATAAGACATCATTATAGAGAGTGGATGGTTTGTAAAGGGATAAAAATTAACCTATTGAGGACCACATCGGCACTTGGCACATGATCTATGCTTAGAGAGGGCACAATGGTGGGTGTTGATCTTATATACAGAAATTCTTGGGCCAGAGACATAGACAGATGAGAGATAGATAGGACACTCAAGCAGAAATACACAGAGTAACGAAGTGTTGTAGCAATGCTAGGGTTTAGAGAACTTAGTGCTAGAGGGTTGTAAGGGATGCCATAAGCATATGTATAGGTACTGGAATCTGTAAGAGGGCATCAAATTATAAAAATTATAGTTAGGATCTCATATCAGGAGGGTTTGCAGGAGACAAGTCTCTGTCATTTAATAAATATGGTCTAAGATGACCCTTTCGATAGTAATATGGCTACCATAACTCTTTTAAATCAATATATATGTGGGTTTTTTCTATACAAGTTGTTTATGGGTGTAAACCCTCGTGTTATATGACTTATCATGGCTTAGATCTACTTTATTATACTTTTTATAATGTTATTTAGCTTATGTAATGCATTAATGTGTAGATATGTTATTTTCATCTTCTACCTTTTTAAGTAAGTGAATATACTTATAATTATGCAAATAATCCTCTGTTAATGGTAGAACCTTCTCACAAATCTTACATAAAAGAGGGGCTCGACCCTTGTACATGCCTTGGGTGAGTGCCCAACACCCACTGGGTGATAGGCCGGTGCACCTAAGGTTAGAAAGAGGTATTAAGGCTAAGTAAATGACTACACTACACCCTATTGCCCTTGTTTTTATCTTGAAACTACTTTAGATATACCTCATGGGTAGCAACTAATATGATAATTACTCTATCTATGTCACCACAGTTATCATACACAACTTCAGCCATTTGCGTCGTGGTATTCAGTAAGGCATGGAGCTCATAGTACCGAGTTATTGTCTCCATAATCTTCAAGTTCTTCTCTTCCTTTTGGCACGCCATCACCTCTTTTTCTGACTCCAATGTAAGCGGTTACCTCTCCATGGTGAGTATGTGTGTCAAGTATTTCAAGCAGTGCATGGTTGACTCATATTTCTGCTCAGAAGGGGATAGGTCTAGATGCTTTAAGATACTGGAATTTGAAATAACCTATATATTTTTGTAGATTTAACACACTATTGAGAAAATAACATATTTCTCTAAGGTGAAGGCACATAAAGGATGTGTGTGCTGGAGTAAGGAACATTTGAGGGCGTAGAAAAATAGTAGAATGAGCACATGCTAGAACACTTTGAGTGCAAGACTTAGATGTTTTGTGGATAAGGGAAATTCTTGGAGGTAGAGTGTTGAGCACACAAAGACATGAAGACTTGTAGTCCATGCAATAGTATTTTGGGAACAAGCAACAACTGAGTGCCATGCATATTTTAGGCTAATAATAGGATTTCTACTCAGAGTTAACTATAAGAAGTCTATTCTTAATATCACTTGCATTTTTTGCATCATTTTGTAAAGGCGCATGGTTATTATTAGCATGTGACCTATTTTGAGAAGTGCATGGGCAGTGAAGGGTAAGTCCCCACCCTTTGTGTGTGTGTGTGTGTGTCTTGATTTGCAAAATTTTGTGTGTGTTAAATGGTAGAATTATGCTACTGGTTTTTTCATGCCCTTGACTCATGAAGATACTTATGTAATGTAAGAATATTTTTTGTTTTATAGTATTTAATACAATGGCTCATGTTGGCTAGATAATGGTGTTGAACATAAATCTTGTTATAGTCATTTTTTAGTTCATTTTACATATATTCTAAGATATAGATCTAGTTTATGCATCATGTGTCATTTACTCTTTGTTATGAATCTGAATGCCTGTATGCACCATCATGCTAACATTTTGAATAAACAACCATAAAGAGAGACCTGGTGCCCTTGTGGGCTTTGGGTGAACACTGAACTCAAGATGAGTGATGTGTCAGCGTGCCTGGGTCATTTATAGTAAATTCTAGGCTACATCATTGGTTCCATTGTTGGGACCTCTTTTTCAGCTATTTTCATGATGTGTGATGAAGACATACTGATTGACCTTGGCAAGTGTTGAGGAGTGTATAGTATATCTAGAAGAAGAGTATGCTCAGAGATTCAACATTGGATCTAAGTTTGACACACGCACATGGGTAGAAAAGAATATGTATGACTACTTATATGAAATATTATTTGCTATCTTTATAATAGATCTATACGAGTGGTTGGTTACTTGTCTAAAAGTAAGTGGAGGTTTTGTACGCTTTTCTGGATGTAAGAAGAATTTTAGGCTCTCTATGATGCCGATCTAATTTGAATGTGTGATGTGGATGCTTTGTTCAATGGTATTTTGAATAGATATATTTTGGAGTACTCAATTTCCACTTACTCTTGTCCAAAGGTAGCTGAGTTTCAATTTTTACGTTATCCCAAGGGAGCATATCTGCATGGAATTCCATTGGCGATCAATATCTTGATGGTAACCTTGAATTTGGAAGAGAATTCAATGGCTAGCTAAACCCCATCACACATGGGGACATGAGTAGGTGTGGTGAAGGATGGTGGACCTAGAGGCAGAGAGGCAAAGATAAGAAAGGATGATTAAGCTCAATGAGGTGTGTGAGAGGGATTTAGAGAAGTAATGTGAGATTGCAGAATGGATGGCATTGAGGAAAGAGATGGCTCATGAAGGATTTGGAATTCACGCAGAGGACATGGATCCAAAGAATTTGGAACTCCCCCATTCGGGAAAGCATGACAGGGAACCCTCATTGGCCTCTTATGAGAGTGTACCAATACAGACAACATGGGTTGTAGGTGCACATCTGAATCTACCAAGCAACCTAGCTCTTGTGTTTGGTTTTCTAGTTTCTAGTACAAACAGTTGTCAACAAGAAAGTTTGGGCAGTAGAGTAACAAGAGGTAGAGTTGACTTATCAGTAATTTAAGGAGTGAATCAAATAGTAAGTACATCTATGGTCAAGTAGACGTCTTCCCTATTATTTGGAGGACCGTTTAGAGGAAAAATTTTAGACGAGTTATTGACATAGAACATTAGACTCACATTGGGTAGTAACAAAACTTCACTGATTGTAGGAGTTTAGTTTAGCATGACATTTTGGACACAAGAAATTACATCCTCTGGTTCAATTCCTTTTACATGTGAAGGATTAGAAGGAATAGGTGGCTCAGGATCTGGAAGATCTAGTGGATCCAGAGATGGAACTAACATAGGAGGTTCTAGATCTGGTGGGCATGGGCCTCACCAGCCCCATAATATTTACATAGATATGTCACTTCGTCTCCCAGAGTAAAGGGAAATAGATGATGCTACTGAGCATGTCCATATATGTGAGATAATGTGGTGTGTGAAAGGAATTACATATTTATAGCACAAGGCCAGTCAGTTTGTAACTATGTTGTAGGGACACGTGTATAATTGGTACATGAAGTTTGACCCTGATTAGACTTGTGTGGATTATACGGCGTTATAAGATGCTTTCATTAGAATTTTATATCCCTGAGTTTGAGAAGAAAATTATAAGCGCACTCAAGGATATCAAGAAGGTAACTATTGAGAGTGTCTCAGGATATGATTCCCATTTCAAAACAATCTTGTCTAAACTATCTTATGATATCCATGCAAGTTAGCATGCACAATGGTTCATCAGAGGCCTGATCAAACATTTTAGGAGGGTTCTCTCACATAAGATGTATACAGACCCACGTGAGGCACTTGAATCATCTTTGCGCACTGAGGAAGTTGAGAGCACAGACACTGGAATGATCCCATTCTTGGAAGCTCAGATTGTAGTAATGGAAAAGTAGTTGGAGAAACTATTAGCCAATACAGCGCATGAGACACACACTAGAATTTGGTGCACAGATTGTGAAGTGAAGGGGCATACTAAGGATATTTTTCCTCACATATCGGTGTGCTCCTTACTTATGGATTGTGAGATATGTCATTTAGACCATGATGCAAGATGTTGTGCATTGTTGGAATGCATGATAAGGAAGAACGTGTCTTACTATTATAATATTTTTAATTCCACAACTAACAATACTTAAAAATGTAGGTTGATTGATCAAATCCATTATTCCATTGATATTGGTGTATAAAAGATGGGAGTTTCAAATAGATGTAAGGATACAATTGTGCAACATGATCATGATCACAATCAAGGGAGCTATGATCAAAATGAAGGGTGATTTGAGGGAGGCCATGGTATATGTTGAGGATACCATGGTGGATTCAGATTCTGAGGCCATGACCATGGACAAGGTGAGTTCCCTTGTGGAACATGTTATAGATGTAGATCACCTGACCATTACATGCGTGATTTCCCTCAAGACATTAGTTGTTATTTTTGCAGAAAGAATCATAACTATGAAGATTTCCCAGACTTATATGAACATATGAGAAAGAAGCAAAAATAAGAGAACAAGGGCATATGGATGGTTAGAGTACAACACGCCATGGAAAACCAATGGATGCCAAAGTTAGCACCAGATCTTGAGGTAGTACCTGTGAAGATTACTACATACACTGAGGGTGCACGCGCTAGAGAAATGTTGTAACAAAAGCCTACCATTACTAAGGAGGAGGTTTACATGAAAAATATCTAGACACTACACATCAGAAGAAGTTTATCAAGAAATCATGGAGGTACTCAGAAATCTACAAGGTGAAATACAATGTTTAAAGGAATAGTCATGGAATTTGGAACAGAAGAAAGTAGTTGAAAATTTCTAGTCGGATGTTGATGATTTAAAAGAAGTATATAATATGTTGCACAGGACAATATTATTCCATTACTCTTGAGTTGGTTAAAGGAAACACTCTATGTGCTTGGTATTGAGAACAGATGGAAAATTTTGCATGCTAATCTTCCTCCTCATCGTTTGGATTATGACAAGGAGATCGCTCTAAATGTTGTTGTGAATGGATGGATTTTAAGCAATATCTTGACTGACACAGGCATGGAAGTAAATGTGCTTACTTTAGATGCATGGGTTCACATGGGCAGACCTCTATTACAATCATCTTCCAATGTTATGTATATGGTAAATTGGACTAAGGCCATGCCAATTGGAGTATTGAAGTATGCATCCATTACTATATAGGGGGTTAAGTTCACTAGGTAATTTGAGGTCTTAATGCTTGTAGAAGTGGACAAATTCCCAACTCTTCTTGGGAACCCTTGGTGCTATCCAAATAATTTTGATCTATGGTTCAATAAGGGATATATCTTTTTTGAGAACAAGTAACAACGATTTATTATCCCTTTGATATATAGGAAATTTGCACCTTATGTTGATCCCTTAAGCAAAGAAAACCTAAACGTAATTTATGTGCACCCCATTTGAGATCCAGAAGTGTTTAAGCCATAAAAGGAAGGAGTTATCTAGTGGGATTATGTAAATTCCATCAGTGATACTACAAGTATTGCATGTGAAACTTTGGCACATGGAACCTACGAGATGGTTGGGTGCAAGGTAAGAATTACAGTTGTGCTCATAAGCAGACCACACTATATCAGGCGGTTAGGAAACAACCCTATACCCCAGTACACTAGAGAGGGAAACCTTGAGGTATTCATGTGAGCCATCAAAGTACAGTGTAAGGATCAGGAGAAAATAAGGAATATGTTAGTTTTATACCCTACATGGGACAATAGTGCACTAGTGAATGCTTAATATGGATAATATCATAGAATGGAGAGAAGTGAAAATTTCTCTATCAACCCAATTTCTCAGGAGTAATGCACCTACTCAAATATTTTAATATCATGATAATAATTCAGTTTAACAGTGTGAGAGACTCTAAATAGATGGGAAGGAAGCTTTACCACCTTCATTGTGGGTGTAAAATATTTATTCCACCTTGCAAGGCTACGCACGCGCATGGTATGTTTATGTGGATTTGAATAGACATGTAATGCCTCTAACATGGTTGATATATATGATGACTTATTTACTCGAAGTTGCAAATGTTGATATGTGATTCTTGTTTGAAGACAATGTAATCTTGTGAATTAAGTAATCATGTTTATTGTAGATAATATGTTATCTTCTGGAAATAGATATAACTCTACCATGTCTAGTTTGAATTTAGAATGAAGTATTTCATTTATTCTTATGTTGAATGTTCACTACATATGGATAGAGGAAAATTATTCATCTTAAAATCGTTCATAGTATTTATTGCATTTGAACTTGTGCTTTAGTATTTATGGTTTCTGATGCAGGATATCTATACCTTGGATCAATTTCAGTGATCCAAGGCATGCTTTTGATTTTATGATGTCAAGGTCATCTTGACCAAGATGGGAAGAAATTTGGATTTCTGAACCCATGTTTCCATGGGATCATGGATGATTTTTTCTTCTCACACCCTTCACAAGTTATCCAATAATGTCATATCGATTCTCCATTCGGTAATGTTGAATTGGTAATTTTAACAATTATTAAAGGAACCTAATTAAATATAAGTTCCTTAGTTGTTATCCTATCCTAATTTAAGCTATATGATTTTTATTAATGTGGTTGTTTATTAGATGAATGGATTCCTAAGGCATGTAATTAGTATATCCTAAGACTAAAATAAAAAACTAACCTAAGGACCTAAGTTGGTTTCTAATCTAATGTTTGTGGACCTAACTTAATGGCATGGACTAGCCTAAGGGGGATGGTGTGGATGACATACTAAGAGGTTTTGGTGACACAAATCTATAAGTGTTTATGACCTTTTAATAAGGCTTTAAAATTTTGTTACCGCCAATTTTGGCGAGTGCGTGAACAGTTAGTGGAGGTTGAGTTGTCACCTCTGCTAATGTATAAGTGGCATGGAGTTTTAAACTTGGTAATAGCCAACAAAAGTTGGAAAAGGAGGGAAATAAGGAAGGAATATGTCAATCTTATTTGCATTCATTGATCTTGACCATTGCAAATATAGCTTGGGAAATAGGAGAAGTTGGAGAAAAAGGTGGTTTTTAGTTTTCATTGTTTCATTTGGTTTTTGTGAGCTTTGTAGATCGGTATGTGGTTTTTCTTTTTCAAAACTATTAAGAAAGGAAGTTATAAGAGGAAGAAAGGGAAGGTTTCAAAGCCTATTTTTTGGCATTTTCATGAAAAAATTACTATTGAGGTTCTTCTTGAAGATTTGCAACAAGGAATAGAAGATAGGAGCTCTATCAGGTATGATATGCCCTATCTCTTTCAATCTTCTGTTGTTATTTAAATTTCTTCATTAAAAGAACTCTGTTTTTGATTGGAAACTCTCTACTTTTGGTTTTTGTGTTTCTTCTCCTTGCTCCTATGGCATTTCGACTTGGTTCTTTTGGATTCAATATGATTATGTGTTTGATGTGTGGAATATGAAATTTGGGTTGTATTGATTGATATACAATTCTATTAGCTTATTTTCATATGAAATTTCTTAGATAATGGTTCAAGTTTGTGTTATTTTCATCGATTAGATTATTTACCTTGTTTAGGTAACTGTAAAATGTGAAAAGGATGCCAAGTTTTTGATGATATTATTGGGGGATTTTGTTTTGGATTTGAGAGATGTCAAATTTACTTGTGGTTACAGGGGCTTATATTGTGGCTATACTCTTTTTTCATTCTTGAAGCTCTATGCAGTTTTTTTTGGACATATGTCTGTGATAGGGTGGAAGTCCTTTTGAATTTATGTATTAGGTATTATCTCTTTTCTAATATGTAGAGACCAACTTTATTGGTCTAATTTTTTTATCAAATTTTTAAAAACTCCTAGTTTTTTTATGTGGTCATTCACAGAGACTTTTTGGTGATTATTCCCTTTAGTTTTGAAGCTCGTAGTTGCTGGTAAACTGGGTTATGTTTATCATGGAATTTGATTATTTTTTCCCTTTAGAAAGGACTGGAACAAATCATTTGCTTCATTTGATAAATTCATGTTTGAGGAAAATATCCTTTGTTGGCATTGAATAAGTATATATATGCCCTTTTAAGGTTTTTGATTTCAGTTCTTCCTTGTTGACACATTTTGATCACCCATTTTAGGCTTTGTATTTGTTTCATGAAAGATCTTGTTGATTTGTACCAAGCTTGCGAAGTCTATTTTATTGTTGGAAGAACATTTTGTTGGAGGAATATTGCTTTAAATTTTCCTTCTTGCAATTTTTTTTTATGGTATGGTAATCAATCTTGAGTGGAATGGTTGCATTAGGGAGATTGGTATCATCTTTCCTTTTTTGGCTTTGTAAGTTATCCGGGAACAAAAACCCATCTGGGTTAACCTGTGAAGATAGGTAACATTTAGTTGGCTTTTTCTAATTTATGATTTAGCATCTAAATGGATTTGTATAGAATTGAAGTCTGATTTAACTCTTCTTTCTTCTTTTATTGTTTTCACCCTTTGAGTAGATTCCAATTCTTGAGCTTGTGGAACTTGGATTCTTGGGAAAGTTGTGTCTTTCTTTATCTAGGTTACAGATCTTATTACACTTGAATTTGGTGTTGATCATGGTGTTTCCTCGACCTTGGTGTAGATGGGTCCAAGTGTAGGACTGTTCCCTGGGAATGATATGGGTCTTGAGTTGTTTTTGAGCTTATAGTTCACCTATTCCTTTCTTGATTTGGAAATTGATTGGTTTGAACTTGTGTTTTATTTAAAACGATTGCTCGTTCTTCTTTGTAGATTGTGAAAACAATAAACATGTAGTTGTTGATGTTTAAAGGACTACATGGTGTTGTTATGACTATTACTTTTGAGTTTGATTTTGGATATGAATGCATGTCTTTAAGAATTTATACCATGAGTTATGTTGGTCTTGTTTCTAATTTCTTAATAGGAAACTTTATGGTTTTTGTTTGATCATCAGTTATATTACAGGTTGTTAAATTTTGAATACTAAACAATATACTTAGTATAGAAAGGAAGTTGTTTATATCCTTGTACTTTTTTTTTAATAAGAGAATAGATTGAGGTGCTAAACTTAAGTTGGAATCTTGATTGAGAAGTTAAGATTAAGTTAGAAATATGAATTTCTTCTTTCTTAAATACTGTTGTTTGGATAACTAGCATGTTGTAATGAGTTCATATTTGTGGTTGAGATAGAATTATTTATGTTGATTTGATCAGTTCTTACTTAAAAAATACTTTGTGGATTCTATGATATTTCTCTCTCCTTCTTGGTTTTTAAATATTTTGGGAAATCCTTCTATTAATTTTAAATTATGATTTCCGAGTTGTTTCATTAACAGTGAGGTTCCTTTTATGAAACAATTAGATAAAATTACATTGATTTAACATCATAGTGTTTATCACTCTCAGTTCATATGAACTAACTCGTGCTAAAAATTTTGCAAATGGATTTTGTAAAAGATGAAAGGAGAAAGACATATAGAAATTTACATTTGTTTTATGAAAGAAATTATCTCTTTGTTATGATGACTATGTAGCGACATTACTTGAAATGTAATTTTGTCAAGAAAAGAAGATGTATTAAAAACTAGTTTTATATTGATGCAATGACATTTTTGTAATTCTTGAAATATTTCTAAGTTCAGTGAGCGAATGATAAATTAATTTCTTTGGTGATTGTTGATTACTAATTTACTTATGATAATTTCATGACATAAAAGGTGTATTATTACTAGGTAATATCATTCGTAAAGGGGGGAAATTTAGATACATATGTGATTTGGGATTACTCAATTTATTAGCTTTTATGAAATATAAGCCTCTTGGAATAAGGATCTACAATAATAGTTGATTTATTTCTAAGTGAAAGAGCACACCTAAGTTGATACTCTTTGGTAGATCCTTAAATAGTAAAAAGGGGACATGATTAATTATATAAATGTGTATGAATTATTTGTTATATTAAAGAATATGTGATCTATTATCATAATTAGGACATTAATCCTTGATAAGGAAAAAGGATATTTTCCTTGTAATACAAAAAAAAAAATTGTGGTTTTTTTAGGTGTTTTGATTAGTTATGAGGATGGTTGTCTGTGTTTTCCTTAAGCAGATCTCTGCAATTGAAATATGAATGCTTAAAAGGATAATAAAAGGATTTAAACTTCAACATTATGAATTCTAAAGAAAAAGTTTCAATAATATTATTATGAGAAAAAAATGAAGTAAAAAGATCTAACGAACACACTTTCATAACATTGAGTTGAGATGTGTCGTCACATGAATTAAATAGATAAGATTAAGATGAACCTAAGCATGAATTTAGGGTGTTAGGAAGGAATATTTTATCTACATACCTTCCTTTCATGTAAAATACATCTCATAACCTTTATGGGTTAATTTATGCTTAGTAGACCCTTTATAACATTGTTATCATTAAGATATAAGATAATAATTAATTGGGTTAATAAAATAATAATATTAAGTATGTTAGTCTAGTTGAGGGAGCTTAGTTAGATGTTGTAACATAGAAACTGCAACAGAGTTCCTTCATTATGATAGGGGTCATAACGAGGATAATATGATGCAAACTGTTATTCCTCAACACCCCAAGTAGTTCGATTAACTTGATTTACATAGGTGGAAGTCTGGATAATGGTCCCACCCTAAACAAATATAGAAACATGCACTAGTGTTGAGGTTAACTCATGCTGAATTAGAGTGACTAGACACACCCAATCAATGTAAGTTGATTGATTATGTCTATGTATCCTTAGTCACAATGAGTAGTCCTCCATACTAGTTCATATAAATGCCCTTGTTTAGTGTGTAAATTTAACTTAGATTGGGTTGACAGAAGTCAAGGAAGACCATTCTAAATAACATAACAAGTGTGGTGAAGGACATGTTCCCCTCAACGATTATGTCATCTAGGAATGTAAGCATGGTAAACATGTTTACAAACATCGGTCAAAGTATCACAAGTTTTTGGTTACATTGTCCTATGTCACCTAGTCTAAGATGTAAGATTTTAGATGAATATCGGTAACTTATATTTAGATAGGCCTCTTAGACAAAAAACTTGGGTACCCATAAAACGGTAAATGAACCAAGTATACATAGTATATACATTATTAAGTTAACATGAGAGATCAGTTTAATACCGAGTCATTTACAGTTGCATATGAGTTTCTGTTATGAGATGGATTGGTAATGGAATGTGTGTTCTAAATTAAATTAATTCATAACAGATAACATTATAAAAATAAAAAATAAAAAATTCCCTTGTTTCTAAAGTCTTAAAAATTGGATGTTATAAGAGAGACTGGAAATTAGCAAGACTTGACTGCAAGTATGATACAAATTTTTGACTATTTATCCACTATACCTCCAGCGAATGTGGTGTTACAGGTTATGAAGAACTTGACTATGGGAGATATTGCAAAGGATGAAGAACTCATTGAAGAGTTATTTGGTGAGTCAGGCCTAGAAGCGTGTTTTGACGAAGTAGATGAGACAAATGCATAACTGCTTGAGTGATATTTCCTAGAGAAGGAGAAAGAAAATAAGGTCTATATGATGGATGATTAAGAAGTGGAAAATTTGGACATAGATCATTCAGAGGGTACGTGTGAGGTCTTAGATTGTGTGGATGAGAAGGCGTGCACCTAATACAAACCTATAAAGACAAATAAAGTGAACATTGGCATAGATGTTGAACCAAAGGAGGCCATAATTGGAGATTATTGGTCTGACTCTAAAGTGGCTAAGATAATTGAGTTGCTACATGATTTCCAAGACTTATTTCCTAGGGGTTGCCATGAGTTGAAAGGAGTGCATGAATCTTTGGGAAAGATGAAAATTAAGATAAAGGAAGGTGAGCACCCAATTAGGAAGAGACCTTATAGGATGAACTCTAACATGTGCGTAAAAGTTAAAGAAGAAATTGACAAGATATTGGAATATAAAATTATTGAGCCCATAGAGGAATCAGATTATATCAGCGCTATGGTAATTAGTATAAAGAAAGATGGATAAATCATGATTTGTGTGGACTACATGGTGTTGAATGTTGTATGTGTAATTAATAATTTCCCTACACCATTCACTGAGGAAATATTAGAAGGTGTTACAGGGTGAAAAATTTGCTCTTTTATAGATGGATTCTCAGGGTATCATCAAGTAAGAATTACTAAATAGGATCAAGTGAAGACTAATTTCACCACTGAGTGGGGAATTTTTACATACACGGTGATGCCCTTTAGATTGAAGAATGTTTCAACAACATTTTTACGCATTGTAGTTCAAGCATTCTAGGATTTTATTCACAAATTCTTGCAAGTTTGTTTGGATGATTGGACCATGTATGGGCTCATCAAGGATCATTTTGACAATTTGAAGTTAATGTTTGAGAGGTATAGACAATTAAGCATCTCCCTTAATATTAAGAAGTGTGTATTTGCTACACATTTTGGAACTTTTTTAGGGCATATCATTTGCAAGGAGGGCTTGTTAGTAGATCCAACTAAGATTTCATTCATTTTAGGATTGGAGGAACCCACAAGTCAGAGTGAGGTGCATGGATTCTTGGGCCACATAGGTTATTATATAAAATTTATCAAATAAAATGTTAATATTATCACACCCTTTGAGGAGTTATTAAAATCTAAAGGTAAGTTCTATTGGGGAGAACCACAACAACGTGCATTTAAAGCACTAAAGGAGAGGCTTACTACAACACCTATTTTATGTTTTACTTCATGGAATCTACCCTTTCATGTACATGTGGATTCCTCTGGCATGGCCATTACTGCAATTCTAGCTCAGCCTAGAGAAGGTATTGCAGATCATCCTATCTGTTTTGCTAGCAAAACATTGACTCTTGCAGAACAAAATTATACAGCTACGGAGCGTGAGGATTTTTCAATGATCTACGCACTGCATAAGTTCATATAATACTGTATAGAAAAACCTTTTGTGTTCTATACATATCACATGGAATTTAAATATAATGTAAATAATCCCATTTTACAGGGGATGAATATACCAATGGGTTATATTATTACAATATTTTGACTTTATAGTTGTGGTAAATCAAAATACAATCAATTCTAGCCCACACCACTTATCAAGGATTCAATCATGAGAGGATGCAAATAGTATTGAAGATATAATGTCAAATGCATAGTTATACAAGTTGAACCATGCACCCTCAAAGTTAGAGGATATTGCTGTCTTTTTACGAATAGGCATGGTGCCTGAAGGAATGAAGGCCTTGGAAAATAAAAAACTTGCAATTCACACCGTACCTTTCATGTTGATCAGTGGTGACTTATACAAACTAGGATGAGATGAATTATTACGCCAATGAGTACTCGAGCATGATCGTACAAAAATCATGGAGGAGGCATGGCGGTATTGTAAGTGGAAAATATGTAGGTGATGCCACCATGTGTAAGATTCTACTAGTTGGTTTATGGTGGGAGACCTTATACAAGGATTGCAAGGAGTATTTTAAGGCATTTGATCATTTTCATCACCTTAGAAAACCTGGGTCGAGAGATGAAATGCCTTATATGATCAGGGGATCATTTTCAAATTTTCCCTAAACATCCCTAAATGGTGTCAGTACAGAAGATAATTTAGAGAGATTTCCATCGACTGTAAGAACGTGACAAACGGACATCGGGAGCTCTAGATGTGTTCGGTCAAAGTTTAGATAGTGGTAAAGTCAACTCTGGTCAATTGGTCAATATTGGACCAAATCACACTGTGACACGTGGCTTTCCATCGCTCATCGAATTCACTCGATTTTCCTATCGGGAGATGACAAGTGGACTACATGATGACCGAGTTAATTAATTTAGATACCCCATGGTATGGGTCGAATTTTTATTTACTTGGTAATTCCACTTACACACCATTCCAAATGCCACACACACACACACACACACACACACACACACATATATATATATGTGTGTGTGTGTGTGTGTGTGTGTGTGTGTGTGTAAAAACATTAGTATAAACCGCCACATGCTAATCCATTTGTGAAGGAGATAAGTGGTGGTGGGGGCATGCAAAGGACCACATGGAAGGAGGATGAAGTGGTTGTTGGGGGCTTAAAGCCATGTGTGGTATTATCCACATATAAAATGGTGAGAGTAAGGTTTGTTAAAACCTACCCATAATAAAAGGGCGCTCAAATGTGGGATTTATACCACTTTATCCTCAACTGCCAAAATTGGGATACTAATCCCATCTCATATGCTAATCCTCCACTATGGGATTTAATCCCTTATCAAATGTTAAGCCGCCAACATGGGGATTAATCCCATTTAAACATGCAAACCAGATTTTTTGGAATATTTGATCCCATTCATTTTACGGGATGAGGCTTATAATAGCCTTAAGATAAATTATATTCCATATTTTTTGGGCCCTAATTTTGTATAAATAGGGAACCCGTTCTTTGTAAAGGACACACAACCCAAGCTTATTATTTGTTAAGCTTATTATAGGGACACTCACAAAATACTAAGACAAGCTCAGAGATTGGAAGGTGAATGAGAAATTGTTGTTGTGTGAAGACCTAAATTATTTAGGCATTATTATTTTGATTATTATTGACCTATTATTTGTCAGGCAATAATAAATTAAATATTTGTGGCTAGGAGTTATTCAAACTAACTAATCAGCCCATAACGCCATAGTAAATTATTGTGAATCCTGGTATATTGACCAGAGAGCCATAGGGAATTGTATTAGCATCTGGAAGGCCGAGCGAGAACTGAAGGTTTCCGAATAGTGGAACTGGAGCTTTCAAGCTTGTCGAATATGCTAGGAAGGTGGAAGTCGGGTGCTATTTTTCACCCTTATCGTCCAAAGGTCTAGTTATTCTTCTAAGCAAGTTTAAATAGTTTCCATTAGGTTTTATTGTGAAAGTACTATTGTAACTTACAAGTTTTGACTAGTGGAATGGTTCGACCATGAACCCAGAGATGTAGGCAATTTCCGAACTCTATAATCAATCTTTGTGTAATTGTCTTATTTTCTTGCATTAATTTTAAAATTGATTAGTTAAAAGGAGAAAATCATCAGCAAATAATTAAAGACTATAAGGGTCTGAGATCAGGTAGTAATAATCTGATTATTTTCAGATCATGTTTGGTATCAGAGTTGGTAAATTTGATTAATAGAGTGATTGCTTCAAGATTGGTGCAGTTGGTTCAGTTTGTGAGAACAGGGTACAAGTGCACTATGGGCAAGATGTCTAAGCAGGCAAAGCTCAAGGAAATTGAAGCTTATAATCACCAGATCCAGGAAGAGAATTCTCTCCTGTGATCAATGTATTACTCCTTGGAAGAGGAGAATGCTCATTTGAAATTGGACCTAAAAACCAAGGATGAGCTCTTGGTAAGGTTGTAATGTGGTGATCAGAGGAAGGAAATACCTTCAACTTCAGATGCAGTGACCATGGAAGATGATTGCACTGTAATTTTTTCACCACGAGAATCTTCTTCTTCCTCCCATTTGGTTTCGGATTCAGGTAATGAAGTATTTGGTTTGTTTGAAAAGCATACTAGAGGCATTGGATCCAAGTTACTAGATAAAATGGGATTTGATGGAAGAGGCCTTCGTAAAAATGGCCAAGGTATTGCTAACCCAATATAGGTCGAGGATCGTCCTCGTTTTGCATGTTTGGGTTATCCTAGTGCGGGAATGGAAATTGGAGAATGCTCCAAGAACCCTGAAGGGAGACAAGCTTCCAAAAGCAATCTAAATACCCCACTAGTCCTGCAAGAAGATTTTGAGTAGGAAAGTTGTGCTTCGTCATCATAGGTAGAATGTGGTAAGTGAAATCAGTGAAGAGGTAATGAGATTCCACCTCTAGTTTCTTACCATAATCGTAAGCACAATAAAACTTCTTATTCACTTTTTCAGCTTAAGAAGTATGGTTATGATTTTTAAAAGATGTGGAATTCCTTTCCATGTATTTTTTGTGGATTGCATAATCATTCAGTGGCCAGATGCTAGAAGAGAAGGACACTGATGAAGAAGTTGATGCCGTTCATCAAGAACAAGGAAAATTAGAAAGACCAATCTCGTCATGCAAAGTCGAGAAATGGCAGAAAGAGTTCCTCATCCCAGAAGAAGGAGATTAAGAGGAATTTTTTTGCTCATTGCCAAAGGAATGGGCATCGGGTGGAAAATTGTTGGAAACTGCATCCATCTCACCATAAGAGTAATTGCAAGCCAAAGATGGAATGGAGGCCTATTGCAAAGGCAGAAGAAGTTTCTACTCCACCACTAGTTGACAAGTCAACCCAGGACTAGGTAATACCTGAAAGTGAAAGTTCTTTAAAATGGGTAAGTCAACAATTTTTCAATTATATATTGCATGATTCAGATTGATGAATCTTATGCAGTATTAAGTTTGGAGATCAGATATTGTGAGAAAATGTTGAGAGAAAGGTTTACAATGCTCAGTGGATTTTCTTAGAAAATTTGATTAATGCTCTAAACATATCTCCTAATCAGCGTGTGAGTACCTGTTATAGCTTGGATACAGGATTTAACTCATATAAAGATTGGAGATTGATCTACCATTTGTGCAGACAATAGATTTCTCAAAAGATCAGCTCGGAAATTCATTCTGTGTAGAGGCATTGTGACCGTGCAACAGAATGGTAACTGAATCATCATTGGCATTGACGTCGGGTCAGACCTTCATTCTGTGTAGAGGCATTATGACCATGCAGCAGAGTGGTACCTGATATTGTATGTCAACAAGAAGAGCTCTCAAAGGATTATCTCAAAACGTCATTCGGTGTCAAGGCATTATGACTACACATACGAATGGTAGTTGATCAACAGACTTAGCATCGTGCATTGGAGGCTCGAGGTCTTGCAAGAGGCTTAGCATCATGCATCAGAGGAATTGAGGTTTGTAACAGACTTAGCATCATGCATCGGAGGCTCGAGGTCTTGAAAGAGGCTTAGCATCATGCATTAGAGGCATTATCCATCACCGACATTGGATCAATCAAAGCTCTACGTAACATGGATTTCCTTCAAACCAGTTTGAATTCTGCAGAATCAACTCAGAGCCAGGAGCTGTGTTATAGAGTAAAAGAAGATCCTTATTGTCAGATATCAAGAAGCTTAGCACCATACAAAAGGAGTGTTGAGGTTTCATTCAGAAACTTAGCACCATAAAGTGGAGGCGTGGAGGTCTTCTTTGGATATCAGAGTGGCACAGCGGAAGCGTCGTGGGCCCATAACCCACAAGTCCCAGGATCGGAGCAGATTTTTCGAAGTGAGAAGGTTGGAGGATAATACCCAAGGGTCTACTATAGTAGGACTTCCGAGGTGGCAGCAGAGTTATTCAGATTCAAGACAGTATGGAAGATTTTTGGGACAAAAAGCCTTTCTAAATGGGGAGGTGTGATCAAGGGATCATTTTAAAATTTTCCTTTAACATCCCTAAATGGTGCCAGTATAGAAGATCATTTTGATAGCTTTCCATTGACTGTAAGAACGCGACAAACGGATAATGGGAGCTCTAGATATGTTCGGTCAAAGTTCAGATAGTGGGAAAGTCAACTCTAGTCAATTGGTCAGTATTGGATTGAATCGCACTGTGACACGTGGCTTGCCATCGCTCATCGAATTCACTCAATTTCCCTATTGGGAGATGAAAAGTGGACTACATGATGACCGAGTTAATTAAATATATATATATATATATATGTACAAACATTAGTATAAACCACCACATGCTAAGTCCATTTGTAAAGGAGGTAAGCGGTGGTGGGGGCATGCAAAGGACCACGTGGAAGGAGGATGAAGTGGTTGTTGGGGGCTTAAAGCCATGCGTGGTATTATCCACATATAAAATGGTGAGAGTAAGGTTTGTTAAAACCTACCCATAATAAAAGGGCGTCCAAATGTGGGATTTATACCACTTTATCCTCAACCGCCAAAATTGGGATATTAATCCCATCTCATATGCTAATCCGCCACTATGGGATTTAATCCCTTATCAAATGTTAAGCCATCAACATGGGGATTAATCCCATTTAAACATGCAAACCAGATTTTTTGGAATATTTGATCCCATTCATTTTACGGGATGAGGCTTATAATAGCCTTAAGATAAATTATATTCCATATTTTTTGGGCCCTAATTTTGTATAAATAGCGAACCCGTTCTTTGTAAAGGACACACAACCCAAGCTTATTATTTGTTAAGCTTATTGTGGGGACACACACAAAATATGAAGACAAGCTCAGAGCTTGGAAGGTGAATGAGAAATTGTTGTTGTGTGAAGACCTAAATTATTTAGGCATTATTATTTTGATTATTATTGACCTATTATTTGTTAGGCAATAATAAATTAAATATTTGTGGCTAGGAGTTATTCAAACTACCTAGTCAGACCATAGCGCCACAGTAAATTATTGTGAAGCCTAGTATATTGATTGGAGAGCCATAGGGCGTTGTATTAGTGTCTGGAAGGCCGAGCGAGAACTGAAGGTTTCCGAATAGTGGAATTGGAGCCTTCAAGCTTGTCGAATACGCTGGGAAGGTGGAAGTCGGGTGCTATTTTTCACCCTTATCGTCCGAAGGCCTGGTTATTCTTCTAAGCAAGTTTAAATAGTTTCCATTAGGTTTTATTGTGAAAGTATTATTGTAACTTACAAGTTTTGACTAGTGGAATGGTTCAACTACAAACCCGGAAACGTAGGCAATTGCCGAACTCTGTAATCAATCTTTGTGCAATTGTCTTATTATCTTGCAGTAATTTTAAATTGATTACTTAAAAGGAGAAAATCATCGGCAAATAATTAAAGCCTATAAGGGTCTAAGATCAGGTAGTAATAATCTGATTATGTTCGGATCATTAGAGGCCTATTGCTAGTGTACAACCTTTTGAGAAATGGGCAATAGAATTTTTGGGTCCTATTTCACCATCTGCATGCAGAACTGGATCACTCTATATCATCACTTGTACATATTATATTACAAGGTGTGTGGAAGTGACACCTATAAAGGATTGTACAATAATGACAACAACAAGGTCCTTGTGGGAAAATATTCTTATTAGGTATGGATGTCCTTTAAGTTTGATAAGTAATAGAGGCACTCATTTCCTTAATAAGACCATACAGATATGATTGGATGAATTTATGGTTACACACCATAAGATAACACCTTATCACCCTCAAGAAAATGGGACTACTGAGGCTTTCAACAAGATATTGAGAAAAAAATTGTGATGTTGGGAGGAAAGATTGAGATGATAAAGTTTCTGTTGTGCTTTGGGCATATAGAGCAACCTAAAATAATTGAGTAATGAAACAACCTTTCAGTTGGTGTTTGATGCAGAAGTAGTTCTTCCCATGGAATTCATGTTACCTTCTTTGCATCTTTCGTGTGTGAGAGTTATAGCTGATGAGAAAGCTTTGGGAGAAAGAATTGACAAGTTGATACAACTAGATGAGAGGCGCGCAATACCACGATAGATTCAGAAGCATGAAAAATCTAGGCAGAAGGCATGACATGACAGGAACATCAAGGAAAATAAGCTTGAGGTTGGGAAGATGGTAATTCTTTATGATTCAAAGTTTATGCACCACCTAGTAAAGCTTAAGATGTATTGGTTGGGACCATATGTTATCACTCATATACTTACGTTAGGTGCTTGCTAGCTAGAGGTGTTTGATGGAACACTTTTACTAGGTTACTTCAACAGAAGTAGGCTGAAGCCCTACTATAATAATCCTTCTTCGTGTTTGGTATAAGTATTGCTATTTAGATTATATTTCCCTTAATGTATTTTTCTTAATGTGTTTCCTTCTTCATTGATATGATTTGTCAATTTAGTTCAGTGTTTTACGTAATAAGTGTGTTTGCACACCAGAAGATGATTGCAATCTAAATTGTTTTTATGCATATAGGACTACACATACCCTTAGTGTGGGGTGGTTTTCATTCAAATATGGGTATGCATAAGGAAATACTTGTGCATGTGGTTTTTCTTGTTAGAAAGTGCATATAGTATGCAAAGGTGCTGCTAGAAATAAAATTTCTCCTAAAGAAGACCATAGTTGAAAAAAAAGAATGCAGAGTGTAATGTGAGGGAAGTTATAGCCATTGAAACTACTTAGAGGAAGGCACATTGGAAAGGTACTTTAGTGCATGGAAGCATGTGAAATGAGGTTTGTAGCCAAAATTTAGAAAGGCACGATAAAAGGTTATAGTTGCGATGCGTATATGTATTGCGTGGAAATTTGGTAAATGGTCAATTGATGAGAAGATCAGTGGTAGGTGGAGGAGTAATAAATGCAATAAATTTTTCCAAATCTATATAATGACGTGATGTGGGTTCACTTTTAACTTTACATTCAAAAGTATTTGAGTGAGTCAATTATGGCCAAGCTGAGAAAGACACGTTGAGGTGTAGAGAGTTTTGAAATCAAGTGAGGAGAGTAGATTTGTGCACAAAATTGGCTTGCATCCACATTAGAGAAGGGTTTAAGTGAAGAAAAGGCATGCAGAGAGGAGGAATAGAGTGCTAGGGTTTGATAAGAAGCTAGGGCATGTGATTTCAAGCTAGGGCACGGGTGTTTACTTGACATAAGTAAAAAGGCCCAACCTTGTCTTACCATGGCACCAAGGAGAGCACCTAGAGTAGGAACAAACGGGAAGAAGAAGGTAGAAACCAAGGAGAAGATAGAGGATTCCTCCAAAAGAAAATTATCAGAAATGTAGTACCCAGATTATGTAATCATGGGAAGTGACTAGGATTCTCACATCTGTAGGTGAAAGGTAAGAGACTACAATCATCGTACAACTAACAATAAGGAAGAGTTTGATGCACTATTAAGTAGAAAGAAAAATAACCACACAGTTGATGACATGCCTATCTATGACGATGCTGGAGAGAAGTTTTTGAATAAGTTAGGGGTCTTACAGTTATATGAATTCCCTTACTTTGGAAAACATAAGAAACTATATCAATGGCTAATGAGTAGAGTCCATGAGGAATTATTTTATTTTTTTGGGCAATAGATTAGGATCACTGCACCCTTAATTACAAGCTTGACAGGTTTGAAGGGAATAGGGATAAAGATTACTAGTGAATTATCTTACAAAGTAGTTAATTTGGCCACTTGCAAGGAGTTGGGATACTCAAAGGGTCCATACAAAATGGACATTTACAAGCTAAGGAAGTACCTTGTTGTGCAGGTGTCTGCACACTTACTCACAAATTTGAATGAACAAGAGATGTGGTCACAAGCGAACACCATGTGGCTACACATTTCCAAAAAGATGTCACAGGGGTAAATTTACAACTTGATGTTAGGTTGTGGAGCTTGTTTTCATGTGATAAAATGTTGAAGACTATACACTAAGAGTACTGTACACTTTCCACAGTTGTGTTGCCGGGGTTCAGGGCTAGGCCAGGCCTCGAGCAAGGGTTCGGGGGTGGTAACACCTGGTAGTGTGGGTTTAGGGGCGCAGCCCCCGAGAATTTTTTTTGGCCTTAAAATGTGCCCAATGTAATGGGAAACTTGATTTTCTTATATGGGAAGGATTTCGACCCATAGGTTTATGGGACAGTTTCGTCCCATGATTTTAATACCCACGGTTTTGTAAAACTGCTTAAGTAGTTGTCTACTTATATGGTTTTATGCATATGGTAGGTATAATGTAACATTGCAGATGTGTTTTGAATTCAGGCGTGAATTTTGTAGAGTTTTTTTAGCATAGCTCCAAATAGATCTGGGTATTGTATTGAGAGAGCAGTGGCTTGCAATAAAATCTAAGCAAGTGATTCTTGGTGGACGTAGCCCAAATTAGGTGAACCACGTTAAATATTGTCTCTTTGTGTTGTGTTATTTTATTTTGCACTTTTATTTGAGATATGTAATACTTTCTACATATTAGTATTCTACTGTTGTGATTCTGTGAGTGTTTATTCCATATATTTTATCCCTTATTTCCTAACACTTATCATGATACATAACAAATACCATCATTTAGGAAGCACACAGAGGTGAGAAGATACGCCTTGGTTCCATTTTGCTATCTCTTGTTTTTATTGAAATTGGAGTGCCCGATGGGCCAAAGAACAATATTTGGAAGTATCCTAAAGAGAATAAGTCTCTAACCGATAGGTTTGAGTAGTATTTACGTGATGGATCTATGAGTGTCCCATTCAAGTAAAGGGTAGAGATGTGGTATGATAGATTTTGCACACCCTTCAAAGAGGAATGGAGAATTCCTAAGGAGATGTCTATCAGTAGTTGGGGAAGGCGGGTACACTTTTCTGTGTACCAACACTTTTGCATTACGCGCTTTGAAATGAAGGATGAGACATGGAGTTCCTGGTGTAAACTCCCTTCCACCTTTACAGTGTAATTATTACAGGTGTTGGTTCACAGGTTTTTTGATGCATGAAGGTTAATCTACAATGCAGACAAGGTAGATTGTGACTACCATACCTTGAGAAAGACTTACACATACCCAGGTAGGTATGCTTATATTGAGAGGTTCATATAAAATTATATAACCATGAGGCCTATCACTTTGTTCATTGGTGATAGTGGGGCCACAATGATTTATATCTAACTTAAGCCTAGGTTGGAAAATGGTAAGTATGTTTTGAAAATGAATTTATGCTACCAGGTTTGCCGAAGGAGAAACATATAGTTGGGAGTCTGGCGGCTAAAAATCCCACTTCACCATTAGAGGAAGAAGAAGATGATTAGGAGGATAGTGGTGGTTTAGTATACAGGGGATAGAGGTAGCCCTCAAACACTAAGGATAGTGAGCATGAGATTACTCCTCCCCAATAGAAAGAAGAGGAGAAAGACTTAGAAACAGATGCGCCAGAATTAGATACATACCCATTAAATGAGGAACACACATTTAAAAGTTTATTCAGAAGGACATGGAATTAGAGTGCAGGGCCATACCAACATATTTTTAGATCACATCATATCTCCCCTCAGAAAGTAATACTTGATAAGAAGAGGAGGAGAAAGTTAAAGATCATGGAGGATTAAGAGGATGAGTCTGGTGAAAGCGTGCTAGGGACCCAGGTGCATTCCAAAAATATAGAGGAACCTCATTATGAGGAAATAAAATATGATGAAAAGGGGGTTAAGGAGATAGAAGAGGAAATGGGTGAGCCATCTATCATGCCTCACTCTACATAGGAAGGTGAAGGACCCACTGTAGATTCTAGCACTCAGGTTCCTAAGGGAAAGAAAATAAAGAAAGGAAAGGAAGGTGAGGACTATTTGACTCCGGCTATGGGGGTACATAGAGGACTCTAGTAAGATCATTCCCTCTAGTTTCCATAGCACAATAGGGCCAAAACAATTTATATGGCTTGGAGTTAATGGACCCAGAAAAGGCCAATGTGCGGACTAGAAAGTAGTTTTCTTGGTCTATATAGACACACATCAATGAACCATATTTTGATGTGTGTGAGAAGTCATGTGTCTTGCATGGTAAATAAGTAACTGCATATTAGGTACATGAATATCAAACCTCCTATAATTTCTGATGATAAAATAAGCAATGGCTTGGTCAAGGGTATCAACTAAAGTGGTGTGGGAGGAACATTGATAAAATTAGCCACCATTCAAGCACTACTTGAAGATAACAAGGATAAGACTGCAAAGATAAAGCACTTGAAAGAAGAGAAGGAATGAGTAGAGGAAAAGAATGAGGTCTCTATTAGCATGGTTGAGGAACTTGGTGATCATATCCTTAAGGCAGGCCTCATTTGGAGTCTAAAGTTCCTCAAAATTTTCCCTCTACAATGCATTATATGTGCACTCTGGTGGATCTTGTTTTGAATAAAGAGATTGTTGTTATGGATGCACAAAAATATTCTACAAAATAAATAGCAAGAGAAAGGGATACCATTGTTAGGAAAATTTCAAGTTTTGAGTCCTTGCTCCAAACATTGAAAGATGAGCTGAATAAAGCGGATCAATATTTGAATAGGTGTGCAAGCATCAGACGTCATACAAAGAATCAAAACTATAGCAGAGGATAATGAAGTACTAAAGGAAATGAAGGATGAAAGACTTGGGCACGCAACTAGGTTAGCCCTGGTAAAACAAAAGTGTGAGGCACTTGTAGCTGCCCAAGATCCATACAAACGTAGGATCAATGAACTTGGGAAACTTATAGCGAATAAAATGGGCTTCATGGAGGAAACAGTATAAAGTATGGAAAATGTTGTCCAAGTGTTGTAGAATGAAAAGGAAAAGATCAATCAGGATGAAATAGATGCCATAGTGATAAACATACTAGAAAAGAAAGGGAACGTACTAAGTGATTGGAAAAACTTGGAGGATAAACTCAAAAATTAATATCAAGAGCTATACCTTCCTGAGGAAGAGGTTACTTCAAAGTAAAATTCATTATTTTTTATAGTTCTTCATTCATTGTTTCAGTCCTTATTCTTTATTTTTGGAGACATAAGAAGAATTTACCCATTGCTGGGGTGGAAATTTACTTTAATGTGGGATAATGTTGAGTAGATAGCATATTTCTATAAGGTGAAGGCACATAAAGGATGTGCGTGCTAGAATAAGGTGCATTTGAGGGTGCAGAAGAATAGCAGAATGAGTGTGTGCTAGAACACTTTGAATGCATGACTTAGCCTTTTTGTGGATAAGGGCTATTCTTGGAGAAAGTGTGCTGAGAGCACAATGACATGAAGACGTACAGTCACCAAAATAGTATTTTGGGAACAAACAACAACTGAGCGCCATGCATAGTTTAGGCTAATATTAGAATTTCTACTCAAAGTTAACTATAGGAAGTCTATTCTTAAGAGCACTTGCATGTTGTGCATCCTTTTGTAAAATAGTATGGCTATTATTATTATGTGACATATTTTGAGAAGTGCATGGGTGGTGAAGGGAAATTTCCCACCCCTATATATATGTATTGATTTTCATGGTTTTGTGTGTGTCAAATGGTAGAGTTATGTTGTTGGTTTTGTTGTGTTAATGACTCGTGGAGATACTTATGTAATGTAAGAAGCTTCCTTGTTTTACATTATTTAATTTAATGGTTCATGTTGAGTAGATAATGGTGCTAAACATGACTAAATTTGGTTATTGCATGGTAAATCATTGTTTATTTTATCTTATATATATTCTAAGATCTAGATCTGGTTTATGCACCATGTGTTGTTCACTCTTGGTTATGAATATGAATTCCCATATGCACTGTCATGCTAACATTCTAAATAAGCAACCATAAAGAGGGACCTAGTGTGTTTGCATGCTTTAGGTGAGTGCTTAGCTCAGGATGAGTGATGTGCCAGTGCGCTTAGGTCATTTACAACAAATTCTAGGTTGCATCACACACCATCACCTTTTCATCCCTCAGTTCATGCCTTAACTATGCACTGATCAATTTCTTCTTCTTGATCTCCATATCCCTCTCAATGATCTCCTCCAATATTCTTATTCTACCATTTCTTCTGTAAAGTATTTCTTCCACCTCCAATGACACTTTGTTGAGTGTGTTGCAAAATTTCTCATCTAACAATTTCTGGTCATTTACAAGAGAGTTTATTCCCTTGGCATTTAGTGTATTCATCAACACATCACTATTTACCTTGAACTTGGGTTCATCAATGTGGGACTCAAAATCCTAGGATAGCATTTTCCTTGTGCATGGGTACATAACCTCTTCATCAAAAGAAGACCACGCAAGGATTTGGTCTATGGGCACTATTCTTTGAAAACAGACGTGCAACACATTTTTCAGATCATTGATTTAAGTCATATCATGTTCTTGTGCCGCTACTGTACCCTTCAAACCTATACGCATTTTCGTGGGGAAACTTATTGCTAAGCTGGGATATCAACCCATGCTTCCATATTATTTCCCTACACTCACACTCTCCTTTGTTTACTTTAGCACTTCGTTGGTTTTGCACTCTACCTCATGCTCCACCAAATTTTTTATAGTATCCGCTACCTCTTTTTCTACAGTTTCATCTATATGTTATCTAGTTGGGGTCAGGGTTTTCTAAGAATACATGTATACTTCCTCACTTCCTCCTATGTTGTGAGCACCTTCTTCATAGTCATTATGCTTTTCACTAGACTCATGTACATCATGAACAAGGGGACTCTAACCCTCTTCGTGCTCTTCATCTTATTCCTCAAAGTCATCACCCTTCATGCTCTTTATCTCCTCATAACCTGAGCTCTCGGTCACCTTCTACTTCTTCTTAACTAGATATCCCTCTAACACTAGGGATAACTTCCTTCCAAGTGACTCCTCTCTCTCAGGTGACTTCTCCTTCTCTTACATGAGTGACTTATTTTGGTGAACATAAGTGCTTAAGCTTGTGCCTGACTCGTGTGCCTCCATAGTCTATATTGTATATCTACTTGGTGCCTTTGTTGCTGGAGTCTCTTCTTGTTCCCTTTTCTTAAACACCATCTTCTTTCTCCCAGAGGATTCCTCTGGGATTGATACATCATCCTTAATGTAAGTTCCTTTCACAAACTTGGGCCTTATTCACACATATACCCTTGTTTCTGTCCTACCCACAATAGGAAATGTCACCAATTTTACCATGTACACGTCATAAGACACGTACTTTTCTATATATACATGCTTCTTCAGATACTTTAATGTCTAGCACATCTCATGGTGATCCTGATCTATAGCACTTATAGAAAATCTAAGTTTCTTCACCTCCTTAAACCGGTTGACCACACCTTGAAAATATCGTGTTGTGAAGGAGAAGGGAAATTTACACCAAGGGCTCTTGGTGCCATTTGTCAAAGTAAATATATCGATATATAAGTGCTGGTATATAGTAAACTCAGCTTCTCCATCCACCCATGCAAGAAACTACTCAGGTATCCTCCATTCTGCCTTGAATGCACTGCACATCTGTTTATACCATTTTTCAAGCGCACCTTATGAGCCGCCATCATGGTGTCACAGGTATACTCTTCAAATCTATTTGTGGTGGAGGGGTCCTCATTCAGGTATTCCCAAACAAACTTATCTAGCTCATCGGGTACTCCAATTTCTGAAAATATAATGGTGAGAAGGATGTTACTAAACATAACCTTTTCCCCATCACATGCGGCATCTATGATTTCTTCTATAATAAAAATGAAAGGTTGTAGATGGTTCCCTCATAGATCTTATAGAAAACATTCAACTAACCCTTGTTTATATGTTTCCATCTCTCCTACCCATTTGGTCTCTTAACTAGGTATGCAACCATCCTCATGACATGGTCAGTCATTACAGAGATATCAAAGTAACGCAAACCCTTCTTGTAATTATTTGCTTCAACTATTTTTTATGGCCTCCTTGTTGCATAAGTCATCATCTAGAAGATCTCCTTCACAGATAATGTCAGTGTACTTTGAAATTAGTTGAGGAGTTATGCACATCCTCCATCCTACAAAACAAAAATCATCCTCATGCACACGCAAAATTAACCATTGGTATAGTCACTCAGGTTTTCCAAAATAGGGAAACTTGTATAGTTGTAGGAGCCCAACCTTTTCCAACTTAACCTTTACATCTTCATCATATATGGGATTCATATCTAGTGTCCTCTTTTTTGTAGGGTGAACCAACTCTAAATTCATCTCACTTTTCATGGTGCTCGTTTGATGGTTATAATCACTCACATCCATCTTTTGTATATGAGACACCCACTCCTTTCCTAATAGCACACCATCTAGGTACTGCATCTCTATGTACCATTCTTCATTAAAATTGGTTGAAATTGTCAGTTTTTCCTTTACCTTACTTTTTCCCTTTCTTGGTGAAGTGTTCGCTCCCTTCATTGGTGCCATTTTTCTCCTCTTCAGTCCTTTGTAGGTCTTCTCATGTGTCAAGTTTAGTCACTTCTCAATCCCTCAGCTCCACTTCTATGAAATCTCATCAAAAATTTGTTCCCTGGCTTGTAAACCCTAATATAGAGCACTTCTTTTCCACAAGGCAACGTAATCACCTGCGAGATCTCAACAAATAACCTCCCTATGTATGTTTGTGTACTCTTCTTTCACACTGGTTCACAAATCCTTTGATCTCTTCAACTCCGTACACTACTCTTCGTAAATTCTTGGCAAGAATCACCTTAGATTGTAAGAATTTCTTCAATATCAAAACGCAAGGTGAAAAACTATAGCTCACTAACCTTTTATTTATATCTTCCCATTTTTCTCTACATTAAATGTCATGCCACCTACAACGTATGAACATAGTAAATTCATCTTTTTCCAACAACATCCCACCGTGTGTTTTTTTAGGTGTTTTCTCTTCGTACATAAGTTCACTTGAAAACTTCTACAACCTTCTGGCGCAGAAGACTTCTTTGATAGAAGACTCACTTGCGTGCACTCCCCATGCCAAAGTATGTCATCCTTTACCAAGACCTTGAATTATCCTACATCATGTTGTTCTATGCTTATATCCTTGTACATGGTTTCCTCAAATCCTTTTGACACAATTTTTCTATCATGAACACTTATGTTACGCACCTTCCTTCATACTACGTGCCTTTGACTTCATAACCCAGGCCACCATCCAACATTGTTCTCATCACTTATCACGTCTTTTTCTAAAGTTCTCTTTTTCACTCCACCCCACACTAAATAGATGTGTGGTCCTCTACACATAAAACCCCTTTAGATGGTAATTGGCTACCGGTGCACAAATGTACCCAAAACAAACCAAACAAAAGACAAAGAAAAGTGATGAAAAGGGGAAACACAAAGAAAGAAATTTCGTTAAGGGAAATCCTGAGCTAGCTGGCAATATTGCCTTATTTACAAGCACACCGAAGACTTATATATAATAGGGCTTCAACCTACTCCCTCTAAAATGATTAGGTAACATTGTTCCATCTAGCACTTATAACTTGTAAGCACCTGAATCAAGTATATGAAATATCACGTATGGACCTAACCAATGTACTTTAAGCTTCCTTGGGTGGCATAGAAACTTTAAATCATACAATAGGACAATCTACCCAACCTAAAACTTCTTGTTTTTGATTTTATTATCATGTCATGCCTTCTACCTAGCTTTTTCTATTTTTTGAATCCATCATGTTATGACACCTCTCTTATTCAACTACATTAACTTTTCAATTCTTTACTCAAGCACTTCTTCATTAGCTAATCCTCCTGTGTGTGTGATACACAATGATGGTAACATGAGTTTAACAGGTAACACATTCTCCATGCCAAACACCAATTGAAATGGTGTGACTTTGTTTAATATCTTATAAGTATTTTGATATGACCATAATATGGTGGAAAATTTATCATCCTAGTGTCATCTACCAACATTCCTAAATCTTGGTTAACGTGTGACTCAAAATTTTATTTAAAGATTTCATTGTCCCACTATCTTGTAGGTGATAAGGGGTAGTCTTGTGATTAACCACCATGAAATCAGCCAACAAGATTCTAACCATCTCATTTAGAAAATGAGTACCCCTATCACTCGTTGAACTCAATAGGCATCCATACCTACTGATTATATTCTCCCACAAGAATCTAGTTATTGTTGCCACTATGTAATCCTTCATAGGTGTTGCTTCTACCCACCATGTAAGATAGTCTGTATATGTAATGATATAGCATGAACCTGTCCCTCATGTGGCTGGGGTAATAGGGCCTACAAAGTTAATTACCCATTTCTCGAATGGCTCTGCACTAGTGATAGGCATTAATGGCATTTCATCTCTCTTTCCTAGTTTACCAAGGCATTGGCAATGGTCACAGGCCTTCCAATACTTGATACAATCCTTATAAATTGTTTCCCACCAAAGGCCAGCTAAAAGAATATTATATGTAGATGCATTCCTTGCATAATATCCTCCTGCAATTCTACCATGAGCCTCTTCCATGATTATAGCGTGCTCACGCCCTAGCACACACCAACACAAAACCTCATCACAACCTAGCTTATACAAGTCTCCACCAATTAACATATAGGGAATGATGTGTATGGCTAACTGCTTCCTTTCTAAAGCCTTTACCCCTTCTGACACCCCACCCTTTCATGGAAATAGAGCAATATCTTCCAAGTTAGAGGGCTCATGTTGAATCCTGAACAACTATGCATCTGACATCGTATCCTCAAAGCTCTACGTATCCTCACCTGAGGTAATTATTGACAAATGATCAAGTCCCAAATTACTTTTTCTTTGTTTCACCACAACTGTAAACTCAAAATCTTGAAACAATAGTATCCAATGGCATATGCGTCCTTGCAAAACATGATTTTTCACCAAGTATTTTTAATGTCATGTGGTTTGTGTAGAAAATAAAGGGAGTTGCTAGTAAATACTGCTTGAAATTTTGTAGTGCATAGATCATTTACAATGCCTAGAACTTTGTGGTAGTATAATTCTATCCTGATGTGGTTAGCTTCCTGCTAGCAAAACATAAGGGATGGTCTACAATTCCCTCTCCAGGTTGTGCTAAGACTACCCCAATTACTATATTGGATGCATCAACATGCATGTGAAAAGGCTTATCCCAAGAGTTAAATCACAAAATGGGCATGGTGGTAAGATTTTCCTTCAATGTGTCAAATGCTACCTAGTGTGCCTCTCCCCAATAGAAATTAATTTTATGTTTCAATAGCTCTTCTAGGAGCACGGAAATCTGGGCATGTCCCTTGATGAATTTTATGTAGTATCCTGTATGCCCTAGGATTGCATGCGCCACACTTTGACTAGGAGGCTTCTCTAATCCTACTATAACAATAAATTTTGCGGGGTCTACCAGTAAGCCTTCTTTACAAATAATGTGTCCCAACAATGTGCCAAAAGGAGTGGCAAAAACACACATCTTAATATTCAGGGAAATGCTCAATTGCTTGCATCTCTCAAACATCAACCATAGATTGTCACAATGGTCTGTTAATAATCTGTAAACCATCCATTCAAACATGTACACTTCAAGAAATTTGTGAATGAATTCCTAAAAAACTTGAGCCATAATGCTTGAAAACAAAGCATGCACATTCTTTATTCCAAAAGGAATTATCTTATAAATTCCCCATTCAGTGGTGAACATTATCTTCTCTTGGTCTTCCTTTGCAATTCAAACTTGGTGATATCCCTAAAAACCCATCTGTAAAAGAATAGATCTCGTGCCTGGCTACTCCTTCTAAGATCTCCTCATTCAACGGGGTTAGGAAAGGATCAATTACACATACTGCATTCAAATCTCTATATTCAATTCAAATCCTTATTCACCCACCATTTTTGATAGTGATGACCATTGAGCTCACCCATTCTGATTCTTCAACGAATTCTATGATCTCGTATGTTATCATCTTATCAATCTCCTCCTTAACTTTGACATGTAGATTTTGATTCATCATTTAACGTCTCTTTCAATTTGAGCACATACTATTCTTTAACTTGATTTTCATTTCTCCTAGTGAGGGGTGAATTCCTTTAAGTTCATAATACCTGCGTAGAAATAAATCCTAAAAATCCTATATAAGTTCAATAATCTTTGAGACCTCTTGGTATATCCAGTAGTCCCCAATAATAACATCCTTTGGTTCTTCCTCCATAACAATGTTAACCTTCTTTGTCTTCAATAGCTTGTGGTAAAATCACACTTGCTCATCAACACTATCTAACACTTCATGCATACCTTTTGTATGGATAACATCCAAGTTCTCCACCTCTTCATCATCTATCAAGTAGATCAAATTTCCTTTCTCCTTCGTTAGGTAGGTGCGATCAACCCATATTTCCTGTGATTCTTCTTCCACAAAGCACACACCTAACTCTAGTTCATCTAATAGCTCTATAATCCTATACTATGCCATAAAATTGTCTCACAAGGTAAGGAATCTGAATACCTGTAATTCCTCATTCATTGATGGCTTAGTACTATGATATTTAAATGTTTGAAAAAGATCCTCCTTCAACTCCTTCCAGTTCAATGTATATTGCTGCAGCTCTGAATGAATATACCATATGCACGCGCAACCCTATAAGGTGGAATAGAAATTATGTACCCATAGAAAAGGGGGTAAAGCTTCCACACCTCCCATCCAAGTCTTCTCACCTTCCTAAAAATGGCATGAGGCAGATCCCTTCCCATTACAGTCACAAATTTGAGATGGTGCATTGCTTAAGAGAAACCTAACAGAGAGTGTGATTCTCACTTCATGCCACTCTAGAAGATTATCTTGATGTGTCATCCACCAACATGTTGTTGTCCCAGGAAAATAATTGGTAAGCATATTCCTTCTCTCTACTTGAAACTTCCACTAGGTCTCCATTTCACATAGAAAGACACCAGGGTTTGCTTACCCAGTGTACTATGGCAACTTCCTTCCTCCTAAGTACCTAACTGAGCATATTCTGAAAACTCGAGTATCAGTATCCTTCAGATGCCTTCCAACCAAATTGTAAGTCTCATGCACCCAGTTGTCACAAGAAATGTTGGTTGTATCACTTATGGATATTGCATCATCCCATTAAATGACCTCTTCCTTCGATGGCTGAATGAAATCTACATTTTTAATGGTGTACACACACATAGATACATACATACATACATATATATATATATATATATAGTATTATTCACCCAATGGCTCCACATATGACATGGACCGTCCATCAGTTAGTGGAATGATCACGTGCTCTTCCTTGCTCTCAAAACTGATGTATCTCTTATTGAGACGTAAATCAATATTGTTTGCATAACACCAAGGGAACCCAAGTAATGTTGGGGAACTATCAGCCTCAGTGATCTCTAGAACCTCAAAGTCCCCAATAAAGTTTTTCCCTTGAATAGTAATGGATGCACCTTTTAACACCCCTAGAGGCATGGCCTTTGTCCTGTTAGCCATGTACAACACATTTGAAGATGGCTACAATGGGAGCCTCCCCATTTGATTCCATGCATCTATATTAAAGACATTAAACTTTGTACATGTGTCAATCAATATATTACTCAGGAGCCACCCATCAACAACTGAATTCAGTGTGATATCCTTGTCATAATCAATGTTCTGAGGAGGTAGGTTAGCATGTAAGACTTGTCTCTCATGTCCTTCTCCAACGCGTGGTACCTTCTCCCTCAGTTATTCTCTTAACAGAAGAATAATTTTTTTCCTTTAGTGACATCCAACACACTTTGCTAACCTCATCCATCTCTTGCTTTGGAACCTCACTGCTCTTCTTATGCTCCAATTAGTGCGATTGCTCCTTTAGACACTGGATTTCTCCTTGCAAGTTCCTAATCACCTTCATGGTTTTTTGGTACACCTCCTTCTAGTGGGTAGGATCAAGATATTTCTCATGAAATATGTCTTCTCTTCTAATAAGGGGATTCTTCTTTGGTTCCTCTCAGGCACGTGTAGCCTCAACATGTGTAGTGACCAAAAAAGGCTCTAGCTTGAAGTTAACCACTACCCTCAGCATCCATTGTGGGTTGGCCCTCTTTACACTAACCATCCTCGCACTTTTTTTATTATTTTGGTTCTTTCTCATGTGGTCATACAACTTTGGGCCCTCTTCATACTTGTTCTTCTTCCTGTACCATGAGCACTATAAGAAATAAGGGCACTCGTGCTTGTAGTGTTCAGTCGATCCACAATTGTAGCAAGTCCCATGAGGTAAGTCACTTCTTCCTCCATAATTTCTATGGCCTCTGAATCATCTGCAAAAACTTATTCCTTGACCTCCTCCATTTACGCACCCTTCATATCAAAAATCCTTGACCTTGGTATTCCTCCCAATACTAGTCTGGCACACACTGAGATTGATGGCATCATGGATTTGGTCTATCAATCTGCAATCCTTGGTGTCATGAGTAGGAGAGGTACAAATCTGACAATAGCAAGCCACATTCTGATGGATTACGTGCTGCAACAATGTGCATCTCCTTGCATCATGATCTCTATGGAAAATATCATAGTCTACCAACATGGCATGCACCGACTTTCATAGTCAATTTTCCTTTGTATCTCCCTCTACTTCATAATCTGTGCACCATAAACCACTATGAGTCTCATGAACTGAGTTCATAGACAATTTTTCTAGCTATTTTACCATGGAAACAATCTATGTTTCTAGAAATGGGATAACTCCATTATCAATACTTCCCACCACCTCAGCACGTAATGCAGCCTCTATGTCCTTGCACCGATTTGTGAAGGTCATATATGAAAGCACCTTTCTTAATGGTGTAATCAGCCCTACAAGGAACCACTGAGTATCTTTTGAAGGATGAATGCCATAAGATGACTTAGATAGGAGAGTCTTTAAATATGTGTCATACTCTTGCACACTCTCCACCATTCCTTGTTGAATCTCCTTAAGATTGCTGATGCTCTTTTGTTTAAACTTAGGATTTTGGAACACCACAAAAAATGCATCACATAATGTGATGTAATCCACCATTTTCTGGTGTGGATCATACATCCTGTACCAGCTATGCTCGCACCCTTGCAACATGGTTACAAACTAACTCACTTTCTACTCTATGGAAATGATACCCTTCATGCACCATAGAAACTCACATTTGTGCACATGCTCTATAGCATCTTCCACACCACTGTAATAGGAAAATGTAAAGACATCTCCAAAAATACCTGTTGAGGTTGTTGAGGCCCTTACCTTACTAGATCGAGAAGCTTTGCATCCTCTAATATTTCCACTACCTCCAGAACCACTAGATCCACTAGTTCAAACTCTTTTGGATCCAGTAGATCCTTCTCCTTTTGTAAGTAAGGGGCCTAACATAGTTGTACCCTGTAAACCCACCATTATGCTAAATTACAAGCTAACTATCTATGATACTAAACCACTCCCATATGTGTTTCTTGTGCCACTTCTAGATGCAATACCCAAACTTTATAAACATAAACCTTTCCCAAACAATGTGCTAGAAAAAATACCCCCAAACACTCAAAATTTCTATACGGCCATAGATGGGTGTAATTTAAAATTATATCTACTTGAAGTTATCTACTCACCAACACCAACTGAAATAGAGGTACTTGTCTTCTAGGGTTTTGTCTCCGAGTGGGCTAAGATGGGTTCTATGGATATCCTTTCTCAATACAAATATCTCTCACCATAAGCTAAGGGGGTTTCTCTCACACACTTTCTAAGATGGGGTAGCACAAACTGATCAGGTTCCATACCCTCTGTGCTAACAAAAAATCCTTCTTGTAACATTTGTCTCTATACGTCTATAACACCAGAAAATTTTCACTGTCTCATCAACTCCCTCTCTTGAGATTCATTATACTTGAGTCAACTCTCTTCTCTCTCTGCCTCTAGTGTAAGGTTTTCCATCCCCATCACACCAGCTTCCACATCCCGTGCCTAGCGCGAGTTTAGAAAGCCATAGGAAATGATTCCAAACTCAAAGTAATAATCATGATCTAGATGGCTAATGGAAAATCACACAAGAAATATTCTCTGGGTTCTCGTAAGAAATCAAACTCAGCCACCTCTAGACAAGAATAAGTTGAGATTTCATACTCCAATGTGTAACTAGTCAACAAACCTTTCCAGTAGTGATCAAAAAAATGAGTCTAGGTAAGATCAACATCCTCAAACTACTGATATTCCTCCTAGGTCTAAACATAAGGTGTGTAGTACTAACTTGTCCTTGATGCATATGTTGAGATCCATTCATACAAATCTACTAGGAAATAGTAGAAAAATGTCTCATAGAGCTCGTGATACAGGCTCTCCTCCACCCATTTACATGTATCAAACTTAGATCTAGTGTTGAACCTATGAGAAAACTCATCCTCTGTGCTTTTAATCTAGGTCTCGACGTTGTATAATTTCTGATGCTTTTTCATCACACATCATTCTCACAATATCTTCAAAAGAGGTCCCAACAACAAAACCAAGATGTAGTCACCTTTCATACTCCTTCTTTCTACCCTAGACGTGTCATCCTATCACCCAGTATGCATTGGGTGCTCACCCAAGGTGTGTAGGGTGCCAGGCCCCTCCTTTATGTGAGCTTTGTGAGAATGTTCCATCATTAATGGAGGAAAGGTTTGTTGAATAAGAAAACATGCATTTAAGCTAATATAAAGGTACTAGATCTAGGTCTACGCATAAATGCTACATGATATAAGCATAAACATCACATCAACATAATGGGAACATATCTAAACCATGAATAACATGCAAATACACTAGGGTTTAGTCCATAGACACAAATATGTAAAACAAAGATCCATATATTGATTAAATTCATTTACAATAGTCATATTACATCAAACAGGGTCATATCAAACCATATACACCATGAAATAATGTTCCAACCCTAAAAAACTACTTTGAGTAGAGATTCTATCTATGTTTTCCCATTATAACCCTTTTTCAGACCCGAGCATATGCATCTATTCTTAGTAATGACATTCTTGCAACACTTTTTTACCTCTCTTCTTCCTCTATATTCTCAATGTATATTTCAAACCCATACACTCCTTTAAATAAAATTTGGGTTCACCTCCATAGCCTCACCCATGATCATATCACATGCCAAGTGGAAATATGGTCGTCAATGATCGATCAAGTGCTTATGCCAGCTTACAAAAGCCTCCACTAACTATAATGATCCTGTAGGGAATATTCCTTGTGTGGAATATTCTTTTCTTGACCTCCAAGGCTCCAAGATAGTAGTACCTTATCCATTCATCATGCCTACTCGGTCCCTCATGTGTTTCTCCTACAACACCACCCTCGGAATGTGGCTAAGTACCTAAACCTTCATCTACTTCTGAGCGCTAACCTCCTCTCCCACGTGCCTTTCCCTGAGCACCTTCCTACATGTTTTCCTTTCACATGCACACCTCTTCTGCCTTGGGACTTAGTCAATTCAAAGCTCAACATAGAAAAAATATTTTTTATTAGAATATGAATACAATTCATACACAAAGAGAAAATATGGTTGATAACTAACTCCTCTCTGGTAGCATTATGAGTCTCCATTGACATGTGTAAGTAGTGGCATTGAACAACATCATGGGAATAATATTTAGTAGGGCTCAATATATTTGACATGAGAAGTCATAATAAGTAAGTGAAGAGGCTTCAATAGATGGTGAAGGATGGATTCAATATGTTTCAATATTTTTTATAGGTTGACCATTTTTCCTGAGTCAACTTGTTAGATCCCCTTTGAAGTTCCTTTTGATATGCATTACAATATTGTATACCTCATTATTTTCCCCATATTTTAAGTAAAAAATATAAATTCTAAAATACATTATGGAAGTAAACAATAGAGTTGATTCAAATTTAAATCAACTAAAATTTAATACAGTTAATTAAGTTTGATCCATTTGATAACTCTTATATGTATAAACCTTGTGTAGTTGGAAATGGTCTATCCTTATCTACCTTGAATCCACTATACACAAGAAACCATACAATATTTTTATATGTCCAGGTTTACCTTTTTCTATGTTGATAAATTTATGTTTTCCAACCTTAAATGTATAACACGAAAGTCAATTTCTTTACTTTGTATTATGTTATCTAACATATATAAAATAAGGATATGATGAAAAAAATAGTGCAATAATTTTCTTACATTACTTTGGCCAAAGTCTTTTTTCATTCATAAACAACTTATCCTAAGACCACACAAAAGCCTTAGGGATGTAGTCTTCCTTCACCAAACAAATATCTCGACATAGTTATTTAGATATTTTTGTTTAAGAAGATGAACAAGTTAAGTAAAAGGAAGTGTGTGATGTACAAGACCATCTCCATAAATTAAAATAACCATGAGATACTCTATGTATTTATGAAATAGGAATGTACCATATAATGGAAATACTTTCATTACATCCTCTTTCCCTCTTCCTTAACTACCCCTAGTTATCACTATGTCAAGATGTTTGAAATATGACGTAAGATTACATCCAATCTATGTTGCATTTAAGTTTTTATACCCGCAAGCATATTTTGTCTTGCGAAAACATCTATGAGACTTAAGTTACTCCTTTTTTACCTAAGGTATAGTCGATAATATTACTTAAGACTTCTTATAAAGTCATCCAATTGTATTTTCCATAATTTTTATAACTTATTTATGTTATGGAGTAAAATATTAATTTACCTCTTGCAAGGTCATCTTGTTGAAGTTATAAGTTACCAAGTCAAAGGTTGGTTTAGTTTACTAACTATTGTCTTATATAATAGAGATGATAATATCATTTACTTGCAATGGAAAACTTAATATTTCATATGGAAATAATATTAAGAGTAATCATTTTTTGTTAACCATGCCCATTTTTATCCTCAACTAGGAGTTATTAACCGCAATCACTATTATCATATCCTTTTATTATTAAGTATAGATTATATCATTATTATTCACGGTCAATCTACATTTTACTTTATAAACCATTAATGATCAATAATATTATTTCCATGATAAACATTATGTTCCACAACTTGATTTTTATTGTCCCAATTTAAACATAGGACTAGTTAAGTAAGGGATTCAAATTAAGTAATGACTTAATAATTCATCTAAAGGTATTTTTAACACTTTTTTATAATAGATCAAAAGCAGTTTCTATGAATACATGGCCATTAAAATAAGGAATTAGATAATATCTACACACACACACACAATATATATATATATATATATGTATGTAGATATATACATACATATAGATATAGATATAGATATAGATATAGATATATATGTATATATACATGTATATATATATATATATATATATATATATATGTATGTATGTGTATATATATATGTATATACATATATACATATACATATATATATATATATATATATATATATATATATATATATATGTATATGTATCTATATATATATATACATATGTATATATATATATATATACATATGTGTATATATATATATATATATATATGTATATGTAGATATGTATATATGTATATATATACACACATATATATATATATACATATGTATATATATAGATAGATACATATACATATATATATATAGATATATATATATACATATATATATATATATATATATATATATCATGGTTGATTAAATAGGTAATTCATTTATTTATTAAAACAAAATCACACAAAGTTACAAAATCAACTTTAATCATCATAAAGTCGAAAAAATCCATGATGAGGATTATACATCGGGGTTATATATCCATCCTTTCAATTAGGATATATTATTGAAATCATTTTAAACAAACAAGATACTTATTGAAATGAACCTTTTTACATATGACCGCAAGGTTGCAATCTACAAAAAGTATTAAATCATTCCAAGTATTGACTTTATAGCTTCTCCTATTTATATGTACATCAGTTAGTAGAAAGAAATATACATGGGTCAGTTTGAGAGAACTAACATGAGTAAAATCACATATTTTTTTATATCATGATCATTATATAATGATAATAACATCCATTTTTGACAACATACTACATAAAATCAACTTACTAATTTTAACCAGACAATTAATATCAACGGGAAAATCATCAAATTCCATTAGACCAAAACAACTCTGGATTCATTATACTTTAATTATATCAAATTAAACCATCAAATAATGAACTTAAAATTATAATTTATAGAAAACTATCAATATTCGTCAACATTAAACTTATGAATGTTAATATTAATTCTAGTATAATTCATTTAGTTGTTTCGTAAATATATTTATATTTTCCAAACACAATTATTTCATGTTATCACTATATACTCACAACCTTAACTATTTTATCACTCAACAAAAATAAAAATATAAGTTCAAGCACAACACGAATATAGTATTTATAAATCCATAGAATATATAAAATGAAACATTTATATTTTCTTATAAAGTGATCAGATACAGAAAGGAGAATAGATAACAAGTTATTATCTTACAAATATGCAGACCTAAGAAGGGAAGATAATGGTCTTTATATCCTATAAAAGATCCAGATTTAAAAGGATACAAATAAACCCACACCCACATGCAATCAAATTTATGCATACCAAGATAAGGGAAAATCATCATTCACAAGCAAGTAGTCAAAAATATCATGTCCTATCATAAAAATGTGCATATACTTCCATAACTAAAAATACAACATGCAGACCCTTGATATAGTCAAAAAATCATGGACTTACTACTATAATTATACTATCAAGTATGTTGTTTTATTTATGGATCTTGCATAAGAAAAGTATTCACTAATGACCCATCCCCTAGTCCTGTCATCAATTTAGTTGGTCATTTTTGTTATGTGTCTTACATAATCATCACTTACTTACACAATTCCAACCATCTCTCAGGGATTCTTAGCTATCAGCATTCATTCTGTGGTCATATCTAGTCTTTAACTAAGGCGCCTAGGAAGGAATTAGGGTGCCTTGAGTACCCTAGTCCTAACCACACTTGTTTCAAATTTAGATGTTTGAGGTCGGTCTTTATGATTTTCCTTCCCATACCCCTAGGTAATAGCCAGCATGTTGGGTCATTAGTGTCAAAATTTGAGCAAGATATCCCTATAAAACAGAACATACATACTACCTTGTGGGTGAAATACTTCTACTAAGGGATAGATCTATCTACATAAGGTAAGGGACTATATTTTGTCCCTATTCTGCATCATACACTTCATAGGAAAGGGAGTCTATTCTATCCCATCCACCATCCTGCATTTTTATCTAGCTATTGTCCTCTACTTTGGCATCATTGGCGCTAGGGCACCCTAGTCACAACATTACACACACAAATAACATAGAACTACATCGGGTCTGAAATGTAGTACAACACTCAGTCATAAGTCCATCCATTTGGAAGCTAAGGACAGTCCGAACCATTAATTTGCATATTTTTTTTTTATGTTTTGATGCTTTTGTGTGGGGTTTTGTAGGAGATTATTTATTGAAGATTTACGGTGACACTAAAAAACCAAGTGAAAAAATAACTTGATCAAAGGAGAAGTACTGTAAAGGTTTAGCGACCATATCTAATCTAGTTTCCAAATCACTTAGTAGACCAAGGAACCTTTCAAACCAAGGCACCCACAGGTGCCCTTGTTTGTCCCCTAGTACCTCAGTTTGGCCAAATCTACCACTTCTACAATTTTTTGAAGTTCATTACAACACTCAGTTCAACAACCACATCACCTTGTTAAGTCGTAGATTACTGTGAGGTAAGTCTAAATCAAGTTAGTACCTTTTCCCTCTTATCTCATTTATTTAATTTCATTTAAAATATAAAATAAATTATCTAGCTCTTATATTTTAGTGATTACATTGTTGTAATTTATTAGATTAACGCCTAAAATCTATATTTTTAGTTAATCATTTTGGTGAACCCATACTTCAAACAATTTTCCCTTATGATCCAATTTAAACCCTAATGGCTAAGGATAGCTCTTCCCCTTCTCATCCCATCATGTTACACTTTAGTGCCAATCCAATCTATGATGAGGCTATTATCACTGATATGATGGCTATATATAGTAATGTTACTATATCAGACCATGTTCAACAACAACTCTTACACATTCAATGATATGTACCTACTAGTTTTTAAAATTCTCCCATTAGTATTAGTATTATTTTAGATCTGATAGGCTTCACTCGTTTTACACCATACTATACGGCTATTGGTAATCCTCATGTTGATCATTCTAAGGAAATTGTAGATGAATCTCTTATTGATTACATGTTAGGTCTTGACAATATCTCTCATAATAATTTTCCTTCTGATCGGACTACTACTATGGCTACATCTCATAACTCTCCTATTTTTGATACTGCTTCTCCTAATCCCTCACATGCTAGTTCACATACTCTCTCATATTATGTTGAAAATCCTATTAATAGTACACTTAATGACATTTTTCGTATCTGAGTATTTATCCAATGTTGTTTATATTGATAGTCATGATTCTACTACTTTTCATACTATTGAGTGTGAATCTCATATTCCACTTTATCATGAGATAATATCTAGCATCGTGTATGATTCATCTCCATCTATTCATTCTTCTTCTCCTACCATCATCTCTTCTTAACACTTCACCTAAATAGATTAGTTCATCTTATCCTATCGTGGTATCTTCATTAGTTGTTTTACCTCCTAGGGATGTTTTTGATGTTATTACTACCACTTATATGGATGTCCCATATTCTTTCTTTACTATTACTTCTTTAGCACCTACCCCTAGCGTGTCTTTAGCATAGGAATCTCCTTTATCTTCTCTTGAGGTACCTATGATTACTCACAATGGCAAGTTATAACTACTTAATACATTATTTCCATCTCCTACTATTCCTTCACGGGAAATTCTATCTCTCATTCATGTCATAGCTCAATTACAATCTCAAGTTCAGTCACTCACTTTAGAAAGTAGGGTCTATTATGCTTCAATTAATAAAAATTCATTACATGGTAACCCTATTCCTAAGAAAATTCATAACTCTGCATTACCTGACGTCTTTATCAAGCCTACATTCACATTCTTTGATGGTACTTGTGACCCTCACTTACATCTACAACATTACCACATGGCTATGGCTCCCTATTCTAATGATATATTATTGCTTAAGGTCTTTCAACATAGTCTTACTAATGATGCATTAAAATGGTACACACATATTCCATTTGGGTCTATTATTACTTGCTATGATACATAGGATGTATTTCTCCATCATTTGTGTAGACACCAAATTCGGGTCTTACGACGCCCTGTACCCCGTATCTCATCCCGCAACCTAACCCTACCTCACCACCTAAACCTTACACACTGAATTATTTATTAATTACCTTATAACTAATAAATCCACATCTCCAAACCTGCCACATCACCTCACCACCTCACTATGACCTAGCCCTAACCCTAAACTAACCTAATTAAGACCTATGACTTGGTCCAGACCCACACCCATGACTCATCACCCCTCACCCACATCAAAATGAACCTAATAATGAATTGACCAAACCCACAACTGATCCCTCGAGAGAAAAGGAGGGAAAGTTGGCTATTTTACTAAAAATAGCCAACTTTGACCTAACCGACATCGGTCCCTACTCAACCGGCGTCGGTTACGTAACTACCATCGGTTCCCTATAATGACCTCCCCCAACCAAAACCAAAGGATCGAACTTCATTTGGAAGCATCCGGAATTCATTTGCAAGAAAGAGACAAGTGAAGGAGAGAGAAGAGTTTGCAAAGAGGAGTATCGAGCCCAAGACTAGAACTGAGAAACTAGAGCATTGTCACACTCTTCCAAACATTGGGAGAGTTGGAGGATAGCTTCATCATATCACTTCCGATTGTTGGATCATCCCAACTAAGCCTTGCCTTTGCCACTACATTCTTGGGACCTGCATCCATAGCAGAAACTAGTAAGTAGTATTTTTTATCACCTTGTATGCTTCTAGACACTACTTTGTGAAATTTTAATTCATAGGGATTATAAGCTCACTCCTGGATCTACTACATGGCAACAACTTGAACCTAACCTTCGGTCATCCATCTCTATATTGCCCCAAAGAAGCTCTCTCACTCTCCGAGTCTTCTCTATCACCCTACTACTCCCCTCAACCATCTACCAACCTTCCAAACCTCATAACCACCTTACACCAACCTCCATTTAAAAATCCCTAAATCATTGCCCCTACCGATATCCATTATTTCCTACTGGTACCAATTTTATAACCTCGATCGGTTATCTATTGACTGGCATCGGTCACCGTGACTTCTACTAAAACCAACCTTTCACCTATTCACCTCAAAATAATCTCATGTCCAACTTGGTCTATCCCTGTAGCTTGATCTAAACATATCAATAACCAGTGACCAAACAAATAGTATTACATTCTATTATTGGTAGTTTAGTATCTATTACTTTTAGTAACGAGATACCTAAATTGTGAGTTCGCAATAGCTTCTTTATTATCATTTACATAAATTTGTATTAAAAGGGAACTGACCACATTTGAAAGGAAGTCTAATATTTCTTGGGCCCAAGGCAGTTCCCTCACTTATTGTCTAACTAAAATCTGGTGGTCTTGCATTCTTATTTACAGGTAGTCCTTCCTAGACAAAAAGGAGCTCTTCACAATCAATCTGATCTCTCTATGGTACATGCACACCTTCCCAACACTCAATAGATATTCCTCCTAACCCTAACCCCTATCTGTTTCTCAAGAGAGTGAAAGGATAAGATTAACTCTATTCTGGAACAAAATTTTGTGCGAAACATTTTTGGCACGCCCGGTGGGACCCTTCTAGGGTTTCTTTCTTTCTTGATTGTTTTCATGTAGGGAGCACACTTGTTGTTTCTCTCTTCTAAATATTCAAAAAATATTTTGTCATTTTGGTGAAAGAACTTGTCTTACTTTCACATCTTTGCATTAGTGAAAGTTATCTTCTTGATCTCTTCTCTTTCTTTGCTTCATCGAATATTATTTTTGATTTGGGTTTAAAACACATGCATCACATTCTTGCTTGTTGTTTTTAATTCTAGTGAACGTAGATTAAGTAACAGATCGTACACGTGGTGGTAATATCCATGGTATTGATGAGAAATTAATCTTACTCTCACTGCAAAACAAATACCAAATCACATCATAATCTACACAACATCTCAAACATCCCCCCTTTCTGCGGTATTCCTCTGCCCGATTGAGGTAGCCTTACAAGCCAAAACAAACTTGACATCTCCCTTAGGTATTTTGTTTAGGATTGACATCATCTTGCATCTAAGGCATAAGCCCAAAAGTGATTAAAACTAATCCTAGGGTTAGTCTCTTGATTTGCTTGTGCATCTTGCTTGTTTTTTTTCTTTCTTTCAGTTCTGTTCCTCTGTTATACCTTGTCTCAGTGATCACTTCAGACAGTTTGGTGGGTATACTAAGCCTTGTTATCCCAAAACCAGCAGCCTCTTACATTCTCTCTTTACCTTCACAGTGACCGGCACCGGTCCTCTTCTACCGACATCGGTTACCTGACCGACGCTGGCTACCGTCTAACCGACATCGGTTACCAGACTGATATCGGTTACTATGTTTCATAGTTCTTGACAAACCAACAACCTACCAATTCCAACATTTTTTTGTTGTTTCTATTCCTAATTGACTAATTCCCTATTGTATCCTCTTGTCCATGGTTGTTATCACCCAGAAACAAGCCGCAACCATGGTTTCACATGCTTGTTCCGTGTCTTTGCCTGAGTCACCCCCTTCACATCCTATGGGGAATCCTATGGACACCAATGCTTTTCCCAAGATCTCTGTAGGAGATCTGGATTTTGCTAAATTTTTGGATTCTAATCTTAGCTCCGTACAATATTATTTGTCTCATACCCCTGACCTTACACCTGACGGTCAACTCCTCTTGGGTATGCCTATTAGTATAGCTGCTCACTTAGCTCCTTCCCCACCTAATAACTCCACCTCACTGTCGTCATCCTTAGCCCCGTCTCCCAACTCAGCGGCTTCGGTGGTTCATACTACACCAATTGGCCTTCCTTTGGTTAATCTGGGGCCCCACATATCACTACCGTCCACTACCCTTACCTCATCTCTCTCGCAGATTACCTCCTTCATAACTTGTTCTCTACCACCTATCCACACGAGCTTTCCCTCTCAGGCTTCGCCCACCTTTTCATTTCCACAAACTCATCCGGTGGCCTCAACATCTTATATAGGACACTCTTATTCGGCCGCCATAACACATTCATCATCAATACCTTATCAAAATTTAACCCCACCATTGTCTAGTAGCGACTCTTGGCCCAATCCTCCTCCGTTTACGATGACAGCACCATCATCTAACCCAACCAATGATTTTATCAAATAGATGATGGACAAGATGCAAAATCTTGAGGCTTCTGTTTCAGGAAGCTGTAACACCCTGACATATGAGCAAGTTTTTCGAGAGCCTATTCATCCTTATGTCCCCCTTCATACATATCCTCCTCAATGGGAATTACTGAAATTTACTCACTTTAGTAGTAAGGAAGACCCTCAACAACACTTGCGATCGTTTAGACATGCCTACTATCTGATTGCTCATGACGATGCCTTACTACTCCGTACCTTCCCCATGTCCTTATCAGGACCTACCTTAGAGTGGTACAGTGCTTTAGCTCAGCACTCAATCTTCTGCTTTAACCAGTTAGCCCAATATTTCTTGGAGCATTTCTCCATCAATATTGCCAAGAAAGTATCCATTACCGATCTCTATGCCATCCGACAATTTGAAGATGAATCTATTGCAGATTTCATTGGACGATGGCGGGGCCTCATCAACCAACTTAATTATGCCTTACCTCAGGCTGAGCTCATTGAACTCTTTATGCGGGTCTACGCTAAACACATTTCCCCCACCCTCTAAATTCAAAATTTTTGCACCTTTGATGAGGCCTTTACTATGGCTCGGAAACTAGAGATTCGAGCCTTAGAGGAGGTGAAATTGAAGTTGCACAACAAAAACTCAAATGTCTGAACCCAAGACTCCACCAACAAAGCCAACACCACCAAATATCACACACCATCTACTTCGAAATCAAGAGGAGTTGTACACGCTGTCACGATCAAATTTCAAGCACCATCTAATACCCAGCCGAAATCCACCTATAAGTATAAAGCCGAGCCCATCAAGTACACTCCCTTGGGAGAAACTTATGATGTGATCTTGGAAAAATTTCTTAAAGTAGGAGCTATCACCTTTCCTCCTGCTAAACCTCACTCCGGGTTTGATTCCACCCACGCCATACCTTCTTGGTATAAATAAAATGACTTCTGTAACTTCCATCGCGTGAAGGGACACAACCATGAAAACTGCAAGATGCTAAAAAACATAGTGCAGGAAATGGTTGATGCAGGGGATATAACCCTTGATAATCCTAATGCCCCTGCTAATAAAAATTTAAAAATCTTCAACAAACCATTTCCAAACCATTCCTCTAACAGTAACACAAACGAAGAAACCTATGTCCTCACCTCCACCCCCCTCATCCCTACTAAATACCTCATCCACCTATATCAACCTTTCCAAACCTTCCCCTACGCTTGGGACTTCACCAATACCTAGCCTGATGCACGCACCTAAATAGTTAGACTTATCTAAAAATAAAGCCATTAATCCACCTAAGAGACAGACCCAATCTCCTCGAGTCCAATCTATGCCTCTGCCACAACTAAAACCCTCACCCTTGATCACACCACTACAGCAGGCATGGCTTCAACCCTCACTGTCACACCTACCTTCTATATTGGGGCCTCACCCCTCCACCTTGCCTCAATACACCATGCCTCCCACGTCTTCTTTAACACGACTAACACCTTCTACACCCATACAGAAATCCACAGGCATCTCAACACCGTCGCCCCAAGTATCTTGCCTACCTACCAACCCTAAGCAAACTCGATCATCGAAGGACTTGTTTACTGCCGCTTCTCTTTCCCCATGGTTGTTTCCTACCACCACATCATCTGTGGCCTCATCATATAACCATCTAAACATGACTTCTATGTAAAAGAAGCCACGCCTAGTTAAACCCAATAATCAAAATCCCTTGCCTAAACCACCATCCATACGAACCACTCGTACCCAACCATTACCAAAACAATCAATAATCTCACCCACTCAATCAATAGCCTCATCTTCATTTGACTCACTTGTTGGTCATCAAATAGGACTTCAAGAAGAGCAACAGTCAGGGGATAAGAAGTCCCTCCTCTTTAATGGGAGAGGTTCCCTTATTCAGAAATGAACTTATTTACACATATACAAAGCATGATTTTCTTGTGGAACTTGGATATTATGAAAGTGTTTTCTATAAGGATCATCAATCACAAAAGGACTAAGGAATGAAAATGCAAGAACGAGTAGAAAGGCACCATTTAGAATTATAGATGACAGAGTAATTCCTTATGCATGCAAGGGTACAATGAATTGGAATAAGATCATTTGTATCTCATTAATAAGATGAAATTTGAAAAGACACAAAGTTCTATGAATAACATCTGCAAGAATACAAAGCTTCTCAGCATAATACAGACAAATGATCTAACAAGATTAAATGAATAGCCTAGGAATAAAGCAAACCCGATAGACAAAGAATGAAAAATCCTTCTGTATTGATTTCTTTAAGATTTATTTACACTTTCAGAAATAAGCCAAGTTCCTTCCTTCTTTTCAAAATGGCGAGGAGAGGCCATTATATAGTTTACAAATAAGTTACTCACGGTAACTACTTCTTTTAACTAATGATTAGTTAAAGGGTTGCAAATCGCAATACCCCAACTAATTACAACAAATCCAAGAGAAAGAAGGGGAAGAGAAGAGAAGAATTAGGAGAAGAAGACAGGTGCTTATGATTGGGAGGGACCCACCGACTTTAAGATCCGCTGTCTGAATCTCTTCAACGCCTCTGCTATGTCTCTACCTCGTGGGACTGAAATGAGCTCCGCAAGTGAGTATTGTGTCTGCACATCGTACTAAAATTGGGAAGCCACTGGCGAATGCCAAGCCACTGTCATGAATCATCTGTGCCATTACTGAAGGGTTTGCATCTGTCAACCTTGCTGAAAAATCCCCAAAATCAAGGTGGCGAACTTCACTATCCCCGATATCGGGAACAACAGACTCAAGTGGTGAAACTTGTTCCTGCCCCTGGAATTTTATCTTCATGTTGATAATAACTCGGAGAGCAAAGCTGCAAGCTAGACTTGGGATGGAATCGCAAGGGAAATGGATACGCACGCATAAATTTTGGTTACAAGGGTTCGAGCAATAGATAGCATGAAAGTAGTGTGCAAAAATGTATAGGGGGTAGTTCATTATATAGCCGTTGCATTAAGTACCCATCTACCAAATTGAAAAGAAAGATATTCGGGTAGAGCAGGAAAAATTAGCATGAATGGCACTTGGTTCATTTGGGACATGAGGGACGCGAAATCACGAAGTACGCGGTTCGGCCAATTTGGGTGATGCGGGGAAAAGACGCAAAAATGATTTTGGGACATGCGGGACGAAGGTACGTGGAATACGTGATTCATCTGATTCGGGCGATGCGGGGAAAAGACGCACAAATGCTTTTGGGACATGCGGGATGAAAGTATGTGGAATACGCGAATCGGCCGAAAAGGGAACAACGAGTCTGGGTGAACTTGGGACATGTGGGACAAAAGTACGTGGAATACGTGAATCGGCCGAATCAGACGAAAAGGGAACAACGGGTCCCGGTGAACTTGGGACATGTGGGACAAAAAGTTCCAACGGGCCCGAAAAGAACAGACTTCAGGTAAACTGGCCGATCGGGGAACAGAGAGCCCAAATGAACCTGGGACACGTGGGACAAAAATGTTCGACAGGCCCGAAAAACACACAAAATGACCCAAAAAATGTAGATTTTCCCAATTTTCTGACTTTTCACATCACCAGGACAACAGAAAAGACACTTAACCTCAAAATTTTAATTTTCAACTTCTTAAAAGCAGGGGAATTTTGAGTGGACAACAGCTGGCTCCTTTTGGGGATGACTTGGCATAAATTCAAAGAATGAGACAAGGCAAGAATTTAGAAAAACTCAAGGAAGTAGACCAGTACCTTATCCATTGGGCCACAGAGTAAAAAAGTAAACAAATACAGAAGACAACACCGTAAACAACACATAAAAAAAAGGGAAGGAAAAGAGGACACACACTATACAGAATATACACAGGACTCCCTAATCACCTAAGATTTAAATAGTTTCAGGTACTTCCCACTATAAGGAAGTGGGAGAGAAGAACCATCCATATAATCAAGGTAAAAAGAATTCTTACTAGCAAAGTGCCTGATCTTGAAAGGTCCGAGCCAAAGGGAATCAAACTTGCCATGGTTGCCACGAGGTTCATGCCTTTTATCCCACAAAAAAATAGTGTCTCCAATTTTGAAATCTCTAAACCTGGATTTCTTATCAAATAAGACTTTTACTTTCTGTTGGTGAGAAGATATCTTATCAGCAACTTCCAATCTGTCCTCATTCAATTTGTAGAGGCACATGATCCTTTTATCCAAAGAATCATTGAAACTGGCATCTTCAATGGCCTTCATTAAATGCAAAGCTGGAAGTTCTACTATAACTAGCAATTGGGCCTCCACTCCGTATACTACTTGAAAAGGAGACATCCCAATGGCTTTCTTAGGTGTGATCCTATTTTCCTAAAGAGCATCATAGATTTTCTTGTGCCAGTTCCATTGGGATTCATTGACTAATTTCCTTATTATGGCCACCATATTTTTATTTGTTGATTTGGCTTGTCCATTTCCCTAAGGATAGTAATCTGAGGAGTGAGCTAGGGAGATGCCATATCCATAGCAAAAATCCATCATCTCAGTTGAATAAAAGTTTGAAGCATTATCTGTCACGATCTTGTTTGGCACACCATACCTTATCAAGATGTTTTCTTTGATAAAACTATATACTACTTCTGAAGTAGTACTCTTTACTGGAATGGCTTCTACCCATTTGGTGAAATAATCTGTGGTAGTTAATACGTGGGTATGACCAGCACTAGAAGAGGGATTAAGTGTTCCAATGAAATCTAAACCCCATTGCTGAAAAGGTTCTTCGATCACAACTGGTTTAAGGGGCAAGGAGGCCAATTTGGGTCTACCCACGAAAGTCTGACAAGCCTCACATTTATCAACCCATTTTGATGCATCCATGAACAAGGTAGGCCAGTAATATCCTCCACAAAGTATTTTATGAGTAGTGACAGTTGATGAGTAATGCCCTCCACATGCCTGATCATGAAAAGCTGAGAGTAGCTTCTTCTGTTGTTCCATGTCCACACATTTCAAAAACCTTCCATCTAACCCACGTTTAAACAAGGCGTTTTCCCACAACACATATTGGGTTGACCTTATTTTAACGGCTCTCTTCTCTTTGGCAGTCAAATGAGATGATCATTCTCCATAGGTGAGAAAGTGAGAGATATCAGCATACCATTCATCAACTGAGCTAAGAAACAGAATGGTAGGAAGACCAACTTCATCCTCCAGTAACTCATGTTTAGCTCCTTCAGCGATGAGTTCACACAGGCCTTTTCCATAGACGAGCTTGGTCAGTTTGATGTCAATATCATATTCTTAAACCTTGGCCACCCAGTTCCCTCTCTTGGATCCAAATTCCTGCTATGTGAGAATTGACTTGATAGTTGTATCTGGTACCAACACCGTGGAGTGAGAGTTAAGAATGTAAAAATGAAACTGCTTGATAGCTTTAACCACTGCAAAATCATGTTTTTCCATTATGGTGTATTTTAACTCACGATATTTTAGAATATAGTTCATAAATGCAATTGGGAGTTCGTGCTCATTAGAATCTTCCTGAGTCAAAACAGCAGCCAAGGTGTTATCCGTGGCGTAGCAATAGATAATGAAATCTTTGCTGAAATCCAGACATGCTAAAATAGGAGTTTTAGCAATGGCCCTTTTAATACCTTCAAAGGATTCTTTCCCTTCAGGAGACCAACCAAACATTTGTTTTCCTTTCATCATTTGGGAGATATTCAAAGTTAGCTCTGCAAAATTAGGGATGAACCTTCTCAAAAATTTGATCTTACCAAAGAAAGAGTGCACTCCCTTTTTACTGGTTGGAAGAGGAATTTGATGAATAGCTTGAACTCGCTCAGGATCGATTTTTAGACCATCTCTGGAGACAACGTGCCCCAATAATTTCCCCTCCGTGACACAAAAAATATATTTCTTAGGATTCAAAGAGATCCCATGTTCTCTACATCTTAGCATAACTGTCTCTAGATGCTGGAAATGATCCGCCCTTGTTTTAGAAAACACAGTCAAGTCATCAAGGTATACAACAATACACTTCCCTTTCAAACTTCTAAAGGCTAATTCCATAGCTCTCTAAAAAGTAACACCGGAATTAATGAGCCCAAAAGGCATTCTTTTGTAAGCAAAGGTACCCCAAGGGGTAGTGAAAGCTATTTTGTGTTGATCTGCAGTATTAACTTCTACCTGGTTATATCCTGAGAAGCCATCAAGCATAGACAACATTTCGGATCCTGTTACTGCTTGCAAGTACTGATCCATCATAGGTAAGGGATAATTATCTTTCAAGGAAGCTTGATTTAGATACTTGTAGTCAACACAGATACGAATCTCACCATTTTTATTTCTAACAGGCACAATATTGGCAATCCATGTTGAATGATGGATAGGAAAAATAATTTTGGATTTCAACAACTTTTGTATCTCCTGAAAGATGGTGTCAGCTATTTTAGGATTATATTACCTTTGGTTCTATTTAAAAGGCTTAATCCCAAGTTTGAGAGGGATAAAATGCTACATCTCCTTTGGTTGGAAAGCTTTTAAATCTTCATAAGAATAAGCAAGAACATCCTTATACTTTATCAAAAGACTCATTACCTTCTTATTTTCTTCTGAGGTACAACATTTTCCAATGTTCACAAGTTTAGGATCAGTAGAACTCCCAATATTAATTTTTTCATATTCGGCTGATTGTTGGGGTCCAGTAGAAGCTCTAAACTTTACATACATGTCATGTTTGTCAAACAGTTTTTCTAAACTCACCAATCCTTTTGGAATCTTGTTTCCTTTGAGTTTGATACATCCATCCTGATCCGCTTCTTCTTCTTGGGCGGTTTCTTTGTCAAAGGGCACACTTTCACGAGGAAAATTATCACTCCCTTCAAAGTACAACTGTTCAAAATTATCCTTGAGTTCTAAGAAAGAAAGAAGGTGTTGATCGTTATTGAAAACTTGCCAGTTACTTATATTATCAGGTACACTGGGTCTATGAATCATTTCAATGGTGAACTTATCTTGAGAAAAGTCAGGATGAGGGATAAGCAATGACCCTAAGACTGCTAGAGAATCAGCCCTGGTATTCTTCTCCCTAGGCATTGCTTCGATGGAGAAGGCGTCAAGAAATTCAATGGAGTCCCAAACCTTATTCTTGTAATGTTTCAACCTTCCATTCTTTACCTGAAAGAGGTTTCTAACTTGCTTGACGATAAATTCCACATCCCCACGAGCTAGAAGATTCTTCACACCCTGTTATTTTGCCACCTGGAGTCCAAGAATGAGAGCTTCATACTCTGTTGTATTATTGGTATTTTCAAATTGTAACTTGAATGAGAAAGGATGAATGCTTCCTTCAGGTGACACCAATATGACACCAGCTCCAGAACCAGCTAAAGAACAAGTTCCATCAAACTCTAATATCCAAACATCATTAGGATCTTTAGGTGAGACTTTGGGGAGTTGGATTTCTTCTAGAGACATAATCATGTAGTTGCCATGCCCCATATCCTCATAGAGTATTTGCACTTTGGGATCATCAGTTTTTTGTACAATATACTCAGACTGCTTCTCAGGCAGTAGCTTCTTCATTTGCCCATTAACAGGTATGAGGGCATGTGACCAATCGATTTGAATTTCTCCACCCACATCCTTACAGAAGTTCCTGCTTAGCAACATCCCGTATGAAGGAGGAATATCTGCTACTAAGATAGTAGCCAAAACTTTCTTCTCTGGAAAAGTGGCAAAAGCCACTTGTGCATCCTTAATCCTTCTGACCAAGGGCACTTCCTTACTCTCCATGGAATAACAAGATCCGTAAGTGCATGTGAGAGTCAAGCCTAAGGCATGAGCTACTTTGGCAGGAATTACATTGTCTGATGCTCCTGATTCTATGACGTAATTACTGAGCCTATGGCCAGCTATAAGGAGTGTTACATAAAATGGTTTGATTTTGTCATTGGGTGAGGTGACAACGGCTACCAGATTAGGCTATGGTGTAGAAGAAGGAGTGGGTAAAATGCCTTTAGAGGTAGTTTTAGAATGGGAATTGATAAAGTGAATCATTTTAGCAAAATCCTTGGGATGAGTTTGATAATATTCAGCTTCTGAGATTTGAACCTTAGTCTTTTTTAAGTGATCAATAATATTGAAAGACCCAGAAGTGGACAGGTTATATCACTTGAGATCCTAGTTTTATCAATTTTAGGGGAAAAAGAAGTAACTTTAGTAGCAGAATTGACAGGACTCACCTTTGGTGTAGATGAAATGGGGATCGGAGATCCTCTTTTTGTAATTACAGGGATAGTTGTTGGCTGCTCCTTATATTTCTTGGTGGGCTACATCACTTTCTCCCTCTGATTTGTCTGCTCTCGAGTCATGATAGTGTATGATTCACTATTCATGTCTGCTACTACTTGGTCATAATCATCCCCTTCATCAATGCCTTCAGTGGTGAAGAAATTAACTCGAGATCCCTCAAGTTCATCTGTTTCATCATCAACCTCTTCAACAAATTCCTCATAATCTTCATTAACCTCCTCATCCTCTGGTTCCTCAAATTCACAGGTTTCATTGACAGGAACTTTAATAGGAGGTCCTTCAAGTGATAGCCTTGTTTGAGAAGTAGGAAAATGATTTTTGGGCTGAAAATTCCTTCTAGGAACGTTTGCATATGGAGTATGCTGAGCCAATTATTTCTTAATGGCGATGAGATAATTTGCAAGTTTTTGTACCAATGGATCAATATTAGGTCCAGGAGTAGAAAAGGTGGAAGAAGAAGACTTAGATTTAGAAGGGTCTCTCCTCAACTTCCCTGACATGATTAAATCATCTTCAACACTAACAGCAAGAGTTTGATCCTCGGCCAATGTTGCGAGATTAGCCCTTCTCAGTGCATAGCTAACTTTAGGCAATTGGGCGTTTAGGAAGAAGCATTTTTGAATTTGATCTACAGGATGAGTATTTGGTGGAATTTTGTTAATCAAGCTGTTGAATCGAGCCATAAATTCTCTCATGGGCTCTTGTGAATCCTTCTTTATTTGAGAAATTTGGGCTAGAAAAGCATGCACGTCTTCCGCCGGTTTGAAAAGGTTTTCAAACCTAGTTCTCATTGTGTTCCAGCTAGTGATAGCTCCAGTCAGAAGGTGATAGAACCAATCGATAGCATTATCTTGTAAAGTCTGAACAAAAAGTCTTACGGAGACGTCTTCATGTTCAACTCCCAGAACTCCGCATGTAACTATGAAGGCTGCGATGTGTTCATTAGAATGTACTTTACCATTGCCTTTGAATTTAGGAAAGTTCTTCCGGTTACCTCTAGGTAACTCATGCAAAGGCTGAGGAAGGGCATGAGGCCCAACACAATGGCCCCAAGGTAATGGTACTACCATTCTTGGAAAAATGGCTTGAAGAGGAACTGAAACACCAGTAAGAATCGGAGCTCAAAGATTAGGACTGATTTTCTCTGAAGGAATACCACCCGTAGGGATTCTATCTTTGATAGGATGAGTTCTTGTTGAACGAGCCTTTCTATTTCTTCTTGTTGAAGGGAGAGGAAAACCCTACTGTTCCAAAAGTTAAAACTGAGAATCTTCAATACCAAGGGCCCTACTCCCTCGAGTAAAACATGGAGTCGCCAGATCAAAAGATGATCGATAAATGATTATAGAACTGGAATATGATTCCCCAGTGGAGTCGCCAAAAACTGTTGGTCATCAAATAGGACTTCAAGAAGAGCAACAGTTTGGGGACAAGAAGTCCCTCCTCTTTAATGGGAGAGGTTCCCTTATTCAGAAACAAACTTATTTACACATATACAAAGCATGATTTTCTTGTGGAACTTGGATATTATGAAAGTGTTTTCTATAAGGATCATCAATCACAAAAGGACCGAGGACTGAAAATGTGAGAACAAGCAGAAAGGAACCATTCAGAATTATAGATGACAGAGTAATTCCTTATGCATGCGAGGGTACAACGAATTGGAATAAGATCATTTGTATCGCATTAATAAGATGAAATTTGAAAAGACACAAAGTTCTGTAAATAACATCTGCAAGAATACAAAGCTTCTCAGCATAATACAGACAAATGATCTAACAAGATTAAATGAATAGCCTAGGAATAAAGGAAACCAGATAGAAAAAGAATGAAAAATCCTTCTGTATTGATTTCTTTAAGATTTATTTACACTTTCATAAATAAGCCAAGTTCCTTCCTTCTTTTCAAAATGGCGAGGAGAGGCCATTATATAGTTTACAAATTATTTACTCTCGGTAACTACTTCTTTTAACTAATGATTAGTTAAAGGGTTGCAAATCGCAATACCCCAACTAATTACAACAAATCCGAGAGAAAGAAGGGGAAGAGAAGAGAATAATTAGCAGAAGAAGATAGGTGCTTATGATTGGGAGGGACCCACCAACTTTAAGATCCGCTATCTGAATCCCTTCAACACCTCTGCTATGTCTCTACCTCGTGGGACTAAAATGAGCTCCACAAGCGAGTACTGTGTCTACACATTGTACTGAAATTGGGAAGCCACCGGCAAATGCCAAGCCAGTATCATGAATCATTTGTGCCATAGTTGAAGGGTTTGCATTTTTCATCCTTGCCCAAAAATCCCCAAAATCAAGGTGGCGAACTTCACTATCCCCGATATCGGGAACAACAGACTCGAGTGGTGAAACTTGTTCCTGCCCCTGGAATTTTATCTTCATGTTGATAGTAACTCGGAGAGCAAAGATGCAATCTAGACTTGGGATGGAATCGCAAGGGAAATGGATACGCACACATAAATTTTGGTTACAAGGGTTCGAGCAATAGATAGCATGAAAGTAGTGTGCAAAAATGTATAGGGGGTAGTTCATTATATAGCCGTTGCATTAAGTACCCATCTACCAAATTGAAAAGCAAGATATTCAGGTAGAGCAGGAAAAATTAGCACGAATGGCACTTGGTTCATTTGAGACACGAGGGAAGCGAAAGCGTGAAGTACATGGTTTGGCTGATTCGGGCGATGCGGGGAAAAGATGCACAAATGCTTTTAGGACATGCGGGACGAAGGTATGTAGAATACGTGATTGGGCCGATTCAGGCGATGTGGGGAAAAGACGCATAAATGCTTTTGGGACACGTGGGACGAAAGTACATGAAATACGTGAATCGGCCGAAAAGGGAACAACGGGTCCGGGAGAACTTGGGACATGTGGGACAAAAGTACGTGGAATACGTGAATTGGCTGAATCGGACGAAAAGGGAACAACGGGTCTGGGTGAACTTGGGACATGTGGGACAAAAAGTTCCGACGGGCCTGAAAAGAACAGACTTTGGGTAAACCAGCTGATCAGGGAACAAAGAGCCCAAATGAACCTGGGACACGCGGGACAAAAATTTCTGACAGGCCCAAAAAACACACAAAATGACCCAAAAAATGTAGATTTTCCCAATTTTTTGATTTTTCACATCACCAAGACAACAGAAAAGACACTTAACCTCAAAATTTTAATTTTTAACTTCTTAAAAGCAGGGGAATTTTGAGTGGACAACACCACTCAAAGGATCTTATGCCAAGATCCTTGATATGCTGGTAGGGGATGCGACCATTTCCCTACCCCCACTCAGACCCTATGATCCACCTAAACCTTGACCTATTGGTTATGATGAATCTAAAATCTGTGCCTACCACCACTCACCAGGACACAATGTAGAAGGATGCAACGCTTTGAAAGCCATCCTTTGCCAGTTTCCTATCTTGGATAGAAAATCTCAGAAGGACAACTTACGGAGGGAAAATCTCTTAGCTTCGATCCCTTCTCCTATACCACCTGTCCCCGCCTCACCAAAATCTATCATCATTGCAACCCCACCTCTCGAGAAAAATGACTTATCCCTATTATCTTCCTAGTCTCGCATTCATGAGATCACCATGATTAACATTGCTACTCGAGGTCATAAAAACAATGGAAAAGCTAAAGAAAGCACACCTGCGGCCTCTCTTTCTTCTTCCGCCATCCCGATCGCACCACCACCTAAAGTGGTTATTCGTGGACCTACCTACCCAGTCTCTGATGGAGTTGCCCATCGCACTATGATCAAACAACTTCACCAATCTCCTATAAAAATGACACTCTATGATCTCATTCAAACATCTGAATCGCATTGATAAGCTCTAATTGAGATCATTCAAGGGATAGAGGTCCTACCTAATGAAACCTTTCCCATCGCCTCCATCTTAACACCCAATCATGTCACTTCTCTCACCAAACAACCTACCTACACAACCACTCTATCCCTATACATCAAGCCGCTGCTATCAGTTTTTCCGAAGAAGAAATTGTCGTCTTTGGTGCAGAAGATCCTGACCTTGGTCTTTTCATCTCAGCTTACGTCCAGGACATCTGGGTACGTCATGTTATGATTGATGGGGGCGCTAGCCTAAACATCGTCTCTTCTAAAGCCTTCCAACAGATGAATATCCCACCTAGCTGCATGTGTGCCAACCCCACCATGTTACATTCATTCAACGATGCTATTTCTTCTACCCTAGGCACTATGATCCTTAACATTCATGTAGGGCCACGCACCTTACCTGAACTCTTCTATGTCGTTGAGGGAGAATTCCAATACAACATGTTGTTAGGCCGCCCTTGGATCCAGGCTATGGGATGCGTTCCCTCCACCTTACATAGATGCATCAAATTCGAGTATGAAGGGAAGTCATACACCGTCATAGCTGATGCTTCCCCCTTCAAAACTTGCAATATGTTATACCACCCTAATGATGTGCTTGTACCAGTCAAGACACCCATTGATCCAACCCAACCATCTACTTCAACCATGCCTCAACCATCCACCTTAGCCGTACCCACACCTTCGACCAATGAAACCACCGATGGGAGTACCACTTCCTTCCCCGCGGACAACATCTCAACCTCAGATCCCTTGGTATATTTTTTTCAATGCCTTACGCTGGGGGAGTACCACCTATACAACATTAGCACCTTCCATACCCCACAGGAGTACAAACAATTACATGTGCATCCTACCTATGACCGTCATGTGGGGGAGGTGATCTCCTACAGACCACCTAATTGCCACACCAACCTAATGTATGGGGGTGTTGACACATCCTCTGTCACCTCCGAACCTCCCCTTGGTGTGGTTCCCTTCCAATCAGATTTTCAATATCTAACCAACCGTAGTTTCGCCCTCACCTTCCTGATGCGCTATGCTTGGAAAGGTTTTGGTTTCGGTCTTTATGAACAAGAACGACATATGATTATTCCCATGACTACACGCAAACACAAAGATCATAGTGGTCTTGGATTTTCTGAACCACCTACACTAAAGAAACCTTGTGTCAATCATATCTAGGAAGACGATGAAGTCACCCCTTCCAAACCATCATCGCCCATTTTTCCATCTTCACCCACGGAGTTGATAGACCTGGAATCTATCCCTCCTAAATTTTTTTTTTTCGTGAATAATATCTTCCTAGGTCCTCTCACTTATCAATGTGATGGTGAAGACCCATCTTCTCTCCCCCTTTTGTATCCAGACATGATCGAAGAAGGCTCGCCTTCGATTAATGTTGTGAAGTGCCAGGATGATGACTCCATCCTCACCTACCTTGGTGTTGATGACTCTTATATTCAACACACCTTACCATCTAAAACCCAAACCATGTTGAATGAGTTGATTATAGAAATCAACATCCAAATAGAGGATGATCCTCACATTATAAAGATCAGATAATCTCTCGACACATCAAAACAAGCCACCTTCACTACCTTCCTCCATGCCCGCAATAAAGCTTTCGCTTGGGCCTATGCCGACATGCCAGGAATCGATCCTGACATTGCTGTCCATAAAATCACTCTGAAACCAGACTCCAAACCAGTTAAACAGAAATTGAGAAAAATGCATCCACGCATTTCCCTCTTGGTTAAAGAAGAGCTTCAATGACTCCTTTCTGTTTCTTTCATCTTACCTATTGACTATCCACAATGGATTTCTAATGTCGTACCTGTCACTAAAGTGATGGGGGGACTTTGGATATGTATGGATTTCTAGGATCTTAACCTCACTTGCCCAAAGGATGACTTCCGCCTACCTAGCATTGATCAACTTATTGATCTCATTGCAGGCCATGAGATGCTTTCTCTCATGGATGGTTTCTCGGGATACAATCAAATTTTAGCAGCCCTAGTTGATCAACATAAAACTGCCTTCATTACCCCCTGGGGGACCTACTACTATCGTGTCATGTCGTTTGGCCTTAATAATGCTGGTGTGACTTATCAACGGGCTATGACTTACATTTTTCATGACATTATGCACACTATCCTTGAAGATTATGTCGATGATCTTCTTGGAAAATCCAAACATCGCAGTGAATATCTCAATGTTTTAACCATTATTTTCGATCACCTATTACAATACTATGTTCATCTTCAACCAAAGAAATGTGTCTTTGGCATCATTTCAGGAAAACTCCTTGGCTTTATCATCTCTTTGCGTGGCATTGAGGTCAACCCAGCTAAAGTCAAGGCTATCTTAGAAATTCCCCCACCCACTAACCTAAAGCAATTGCGTAGTTTATAGGGAAAACTCCAATCTATCCGGCGTTTCATCTCACAACTCTCGGATTGATGTCAACCTTTCCATCATCTCCTTAAAAAGGACATTGTCTTTCAATGGAGTGAGGAGTGCCACCAAGCCTTTGAGGATCTTAAAGCTTATCTCTTGCAGCCACCCATGCTTATCCCACCTTAGGATGATTACCCTTTCTACCTTTACCTTTCTGCCACTGACCATGCTGTAGGATCCATGCTCGCACATCATGACTTTGAGCATTGAGAACAAGCAGTTTATTACATAAGCCATACTCTTGTGGATTACGAAACTAGGTATACACACGTTGAAAAGTTGTGCCTAGCCCTATCATTCGTGGCCACCAAACTCTGACATTACCTCCTAAATCACAAAACTTTTGTCATCACCAACACTGACCCCATACACTATATGTATGCCAAACCTCATCTAAACCAATGCATCACCCAATGGCTTATGCTCCTCGCTGACCTCTACCTTGAGTTCGTACACCAAAAATCAGTCAAAGGACAAACTATCGTAGACCAACTCGCAGAAGCCCCTTTACCTAGGGAACAATTTACCAATTTTACTTTCCCTGATGAACTCATTGCAACTCTTTCACTCAATGATGCAACTTATCTGATGACCCTCTTCTTCGATGGATCTAAATTCCAGCACGGCGAAGGGGTGGGCATTGTTCTCATTCCTCTTGAAGGTGAACCTATGCCTCTTTCATTCAGGCTCGATTTCCCCCTACACTAACAATACAACGGAATACGATGCCCTTGTTTTGGGTCTCCACATTACGTTACACTTAGGTGTGAAGTCTATTAACATTTTTAGTGACTCTCAATTGGTAGTAAATCAAGTTACTGGCATCTACCAATGTAAAAATGAGGAACTTCAAAAGTACAAACATTACATAGATTCACTTTTGACGTTATTTACCCATTATACTATCCAAACCGTTCCACGCTCAACTAATAAATTTGCGGATACTATGGCTTACTTGGCCTCAAAAATTCCTACATCACTAACTGACTCGGACATATTTGTCTTGGTCCAACAACTCTTTGCCACATCTTACTTAGTCTCGAATGTTTGTATGGTAAATAATGTATCTGTTGACTCGCAGGATACCTGGTATCACCAATTTTACGACTACCATACAACCTCTATTCTCCCACCTGACCTTAGTAGTAATGGAAAACGTGCTTTTCTTAAAGGTGTTTCTTGTTATGTTGTCATGGGGGGACTCCTCTATAAATGTGGCTTCTATGGTATCCTCCTTCGATGTCTAACCAGCGCTGAAGTCACTCATACCATCCAACAAGTCCATGATGGAATTTGTGGTGGGAACTTTAGTGGATTTGCCATGGCCAAGCGGATCCTTCATCTAGGATATTATTGGCCTACCCTTAATAAAAACTGCTGCAAATATGTTAAGCATTGTGTTATGTGTCAACAACATGCCAACCTTCAACATACTCCTAGCCACCCGCTATAGGTCGCACGAGATCTATGGCCTTTCTCACAATGGGGTTTGGACCTTATTGGTAAGATTCATCTAACTTCTTCGCAACGTCACCATTGGATCATCATGGTAACCAAATATTACACTTAATGGGTGGAGGCCATTCCACTCATTTCAACCAAAAAGGAGAAAATTGTTGAATTCATCAATCATCACACTATTTGTCGTTTCAGTGTTCCTCATCGCTTGATAACTGATAATGGAAAATCTTTCAAAAATAAGCTGTTACGAGCCCTTTGTGACAACTTTGGTATCAAACTTAGCTTCTCATCACCCTACTATCCACAAGCAAATGGTCAAGCTGAATCTTCTAACAAAACCTTAACCAAAATTCTCATGAAATTCGTTAACGATTCTGGGAAAAATTGGCATGATCACATCCCCTTTGACCTTTGGGCTTATTGTACCAGCATTCATACTTCCACTAATGCCACACCCTTCTCTCTGGTGTATGGTACCGAGGCCTTCTTTCCTCTTAAAATACAAATCCCTTCCCTCAGAATATCTCTCTAGGATATTCTCACCAATGATGACTTCCGCTAAGAGCGGTTAGCCCAATTGGAGCTTCTTGATGAGGGTTGTCTTACCACTCTTGACCACCTTCAAATTTATCAAAAGTGCATCAAGCATGCTTATGATAAGAAAATTCATGAGCGTACCTTTAAAATTGGTGATCTTGTCCTCAAAGAGAATCAACATGTAACCAAACTAGAAAAGAGAAAACGTGGAAAATTTGCTCCTAATTGGATTGGTCCTTACATTATCACTGATACTTACGGATCAAGTACTTATCGTTTAGCTTCGCTTAATGGTAAACCTGAGCCTAAACCCCTTAATGCCTTGCATCTCCAACCATTCTACTTTTGAATTTAGTGTTACATCACTTCTTATCCACCTTGCACTCATCCCTTGAGCTCATTTACCACCTCATACACCTTTTTTCGTGTATCTCAAAGTAAAATCAAACCCACATGGTTTGATCATCACCTCCTTTTAAAGATGCCTTCTCCTTTTTAGTCTGGTCCATGACTTAAAAGTATCAAAATAACAAGTCCTCAATTATACAATTCTGGGATATTCTTGAGTCAAACTTCCTGTAAAACTAGATGCTTCATGCCAAACAGACATCTAGACCTCTAAGCTATAAATTAGACTCCTCGCTCGAAGGACAACTATGTGCAAAGTCGCATCTACTACTATAACTAGACTGCTCCCTCAAAGGACAGCTATGTATAATGCCACATCTGCTATTATAAGTAGACTGATCCCTCGAAGGACAGCTATACAAAGTTAGCCTCTATCAGAAGCTTCTCACATTGATCAGCTTCGTGAAGACCTCAAGAACAACAACATGCATATCCCATATAAACTTCCCGCATCGATTAGTCTATATCCAGAAAAATAAAAGTAGTATTCAAAACCACTTTTGAGTCATGGACTTGTCTATTTTGGTTTGGTTCTCTTTTGTCAGAATAATCACCTTATAACAAGTTCTCTACTCCCCAGCTATACCATCCACCTCACCTCACCATTCTTCAAAATAACAAAACTCAAGGGACATGCGTATATCCGATATATTGTGATTATATAACTCTTTTCACCTATCAACTTCTCTCCTATGCAAGGTACCTAGGGATTCAAGCTCATCCTATGATAATACATGGTTTGTTTAGCTATTTCCAACTATGGGACACTTTTTCCTCTTTTACCCGAATCTAAGATTTTGTGTTGATCTTAATTAGGACATGGTTTCCTATGCTTGGGTAAGCTAACCCTCACTTCACCTATACCCACACCAACACCAACAACATTACTCTACCAACATCAAACTTTTACCAACCAACAAATTGCCTAAGCAACACCAAATTGCCTGAATTCACCTCTCTCTGGTCCTAAGGGAGAACTACATCAGTCTGAGGCCCCTCCTTGCTTTGTGCAATGGGCTATATAGGTAGCACTTAGGAGATATGGGGTCTCCCAAAGTTAGCTTAACCATTCCCTACCATAACCTATCATGTGTTGTGTTTTCTTTAAAAATATAAATATTTTCACGTATTTTTATTGACAACACTCACCTTGATCCTTTATCAATCCAAACATTCAAAACAAAAATATTCTTATCATTATCACAAACTCAAATCAACATACATATTCAATTTTATTTAGATGTTAAACAAATACATCTTATCTATCATTGACACGCCGGTCGGAATCCTTATTTATTCTTTTACCCCTATGTATGAAACTCACTTAGACCCCCGCGCCTCGTCCCAAACCAGGTAGTGATGGTGATCATCGATGCCACTCACCTGGCCTCTCCATACTCAAAGGTACCATTACTATTGGTTCCTCCCACTGATCCACCAATCTCTCCTGTAACATACGAATATGCCCTCTCACGTGGAGGACTCTTGCCTCTAGTCTCTCCACCTGAGGCTGCGATGCCTCTAAGAATCCCATGGTCTCGTTCACTTGTGTTTGAAGATGGTGAACTAAACCCTTTAGGTGGTCTCTCTCCATGGTAATCATAGCTATGTCAGGATGATCGGCCCTCTCGTGTGTACTTCACAGTACTGCTGCCCACCATAATCTATATGACTCTGTCGCTCCTGCATCCATTACCCTGAAATCAGCTGCTATCTCTTCTGGTCCTTCTGGAAGAGTTGACCATGGAGGTGAGAGTGGTGCCTCAGTGTCAATCCTTCTATATGGTCTATGATCCATAGGTATATCCTGAACAAATCTAAATTATCGTCGCACGTGATCTAGAGGAATCCTCTCGTACTCCCCTGGCCTGTGTCCTACGATCCACCTCACTCGCTCTACACCACTCAAATCCTCGGCTATGTTCAGAGTCACCATGTAGTTCCCATAAGGCCTACAACGGATATCCGCAATCGTCATCATCTCCAACTTCTGCCTATAATACTCGACATTATCTATCACAATCTCGGCTCTTGCCTCTTGCTCTGTCTAGACCCATCGCCTGAATCCCAACCTCTACACTCCTATCTCTCTTTCTTGGATTGGTTAGCCTATTGGGCGCACACACACAATGTGCTCATAGGCCCAACAATGTAATAAGTATGCACAATCCAGTGTAGTCTTGTGATTTCACCTGCATGCCCATAAACCCCTGTATAGCTCTGGCAGATATGTGGGTGCCCATGTGAAAGTAATGCTACCTTCTATCATCTCATGAATAATACACATCAATGATTTTGGAAATATTCCCCCGTCCACTCTAGGTAATGCATAATACCCCACCACTATCATTAATACCACGACCAACCTTGTTACCTCAGGGTGTGCCGCAAACATTATACCATAAGTAAATGTCATGCCTCGTTATGTCAAATCTCATGCGGTTGGACAAAATATTTCCGTTATCGTTGCCCCGCACCGCATTAGGCCCTGCCTAATACACTGGTCTTCCTGTAATTGGAAGTCTCAAAATTCGAAACACATCTTCTAATGTCACTATCATTTCCCCTATTGGTACATGGAAGGTATTCTTTTCTGGATTCCATCTCTTAATTAGCACCTGCAACATAGCATGATTGTGTGTGATTCATGAATAATAGAGGATTCCACTTAACCCCACATGGTTTATTAATGCCCACTCCACTAGTGTTACATCCGCTCAGACCCATGACGATAAAGCTGGTACCCTATCATTCATCATCAACCTTGCCTCTGCCTGCACACATCAAACCAATGAATAACAAACAAGAAATGAATCCCCAAGTGTTTTTTATCAGAATCTACAACTTTACATAGTAACCGATATTGGTTACCTAACCAATACCGGCTAGGCCTAAACCGATATCGGTCACTGTCAATACTATCCATCCTGCTCAAAAACACTACCTATGATAGCTTATTCGCTATTTTACCCCTCTCTGTACCTACAAACATATCTAAAACACTTGATTACCTACCCTATAACACTCACCCCATCCCAAACCCTTTCCTATCACCTTTCTACCCACTTACCTTACCACATCCTATTTATAAGCATGCAAAATATCATTCCAACCAAAACTTATACCTTTTGGGATGTAGCAGCTTGAGGTGGAACCTATCTTATCTCTCCTCTCTACCCATTGGATGCTTCTCCTTGTTCAGCCATGTTCACCAAACTCTTCACTATAACTTGCCTTTACACCTTCTTAATCCAAGTCCACAATCACTTTACCTGTCCCTTTCTTCCTTATTACTCAATTCTCCCATGCAACTACCCTGTATGGACGTCAACAGCCTCGCATCCTTGTATTTAACATGTTGCATGACTCTAAAAATAAGAATTTAAGTTGCCTCCCAAGATTTTCTATTTTTAGAAAAGATCATTTTAACATAACCGATGTCGGTTACCTAAACGGTATTGGTCACATAGCGACCAACATCGGCTAGCTAACAAATATCGGTCAAACTGTTTGCTTTTGCTTATACCTAGGCCTTTTATTTGTTTTTTTGCAATTTTTTAGCACTGCCTGCCTCTTTTCCCTGCATAATGACATCATTATCAACATCCATCATCATAATACCATCAACATTTCAACACATATGCATATAATCAAAACATCATCAACGTCATCTATATACATCAAATTCCAATACCATCGACAAAACACATAAAACATTATAATATATGCATCAAATCAACAATTATACAAACCATATGGATCAAACTCATCATCTATATATCATCAAATCAATGTCAAAATATACAAATTACCCTACATGGGGCCTCTGTGATCCTAAATACAAATTCGGCACGCAGGCTGCTGTCTTTGTCAAACTCTCAACTTGGCTCGTAGGCCGATATCAACTATACAAAATGTACTCGGCTCGCAGGCCGGTATATACAACAAAAATGAATACCTAAATCCTATGTGGGCATGTAGGCCTCTATATGCACACTTGGTTCACAGAATAGTGTCTCTATCAAAAAATCACCTATCTAAAAACATCTCCACTCCTGGGGCAACTCAGCTCTCTCCCCCTCCCTCGGCTCGTCCCTCAGCTGGCCCCGATCATGGATCTCATCTCCTATCCATCACTAACCCATCGGCTGTGGCTGTGGCCCCCTGTGACCTTTGTCTCCGGGAAGTCTCAGCTCTATGAGCCACATATGGCTAATAATCTGCACCGGTACCATCTAGTATGTCCTGATAGTAACGGGCCTCCGCTCTCGCCTCCATTGTACCAGGCCCGTGCCACCATGGCTAGTGGGGTTGGTCTCCCAGCTCCTAATAGAAGTGGGCCCTGCCCTGCTTGTACACCCTGACCCTGAACCTATACTTGTGGTGGTGGTGGAGCTGCCATCGAAGCCTGAACAGGGACTTGAGGCTATGCCTATGCCTGTACATAAGGCTGTGCTTGTGCCTGTGCATGTGCCTGGGTCAACTACCCCTGTAACACTCTGATCTGTGCTTGTGCAGTAGCAAACTGCCCCTGTAATAACTGCACCTGACCCAAGAGACAGTCCCTCTCCGCTGTCACAGCCGCTAAATCTGGTTGTGCTGGTTGTCCTCTCATGGCTGCCCTCTGCCCTACCCACCAAACCAAAAATGAGCCTGTAACCCCGGCGTCATCCACTGTATCATCTCTCAGTCTCTCAGCTACCCAGACAGGGTCAAATGGCTACGGTAGAGGCATTGGTGCCTGTACATCCTCCCTTTGATACTGTGGGAAGGGAGGTGGCTCATCCTGTTGTAGTCCCAGCTGTCATCGTACCCTCTCTAGAGGAATCCTCTCGTACTCACCGAGTCTCCGTCCAGCTATCCAAAAGATGTACTGGATCCATCGTAGCTGTGCTCGGGCTCCTCCACTGGGCTAATGGCCTCTGTATGGCCTCCATATAATATCTAATGCAGTCAGGCTCTCTAACATATGCCTGTAATAAGTGACATCCTGCCCTGCGATAACTGCTCGTGGCTGGCCCATAACCCCCAACCACCTCTGAAACCCATATCTATAGACTTCCTATAGCCCTGGCTACTGGGGCAACCCTACTGGTCATAAACACATGATATGCTCATAGGCCTAGCAGTGTAACAAGAATGTCGAACATATACTGAATCACCTCATACAGCGATAGCCCCAGAGCTCTCTGTATAGCTGCACCAGATACACTGGTGCCCATGCGTAGCAGGTGTGCTCCTCCACCATCTCATGTAACACTCCCATTAAAGCCCATGGGAAGTGGCCTCCCTTTGAGTCAGGGAGGGTGAAGCAGGTGATACCAATCATCATCGACACAACAAGCCATGTCTCTTGTTGATGAGCGCGATACATATCACCGTATCAGATGCTCACATTATGATACGTAATCAATGGGGCTACATCCCTAAATACCTGCAAGATTCTATCCATCACTCTCTCAGCATCCACGTGGAACACCTCCTCACCTATGATCGGTAGTCTCAAGATGTGATACACATCCTCTAGGGTGACTGCCATCTCTCCAGTAGGGAGATGAAAGGCATTGGTTACCAGATCCCATCTCTTGATGAGTGCAACTATCAGGATGTGGTCCCTATCCACAACCCTATACGTCTGGACTCCATCGAGTCCAACCTCCCACATAACTTCCCACTGCACTGTGGTCACATGTGGCCGCATCCACTCTAGTAGAGGCGGCATCCGATCTTGCATGGTCAACTGCTGGCGTGCCTGCAAAAATAACCCACTCCGTCAGGCCTACCCTTAACAAAACAACCAACCTAGCCCTTTATACTTACTCACCCACCCAATCATCACCCAACTTTGTCAACACATCTACACCCCCCTATCTTACCCTATACATCTATAAATTCCTCTCACTCTTATGGTCCTTTAAATATCCTACCCACTCCAATCAAACCTAAAACACCTAATCTCCCTCAACATCAATAACCCCACCCAAAAAATATCTAAACTATCTCCTTTACCTATCCCACACCCTACCAACTGCCCCAATCATACTCCACTCACTCTACTCTCACCCTCTAACCATACCCCAACCAATTTAACCCCTCCCAATTCATACACAACCCATAACCTATCCTACCCGAACCATCCCCAACCACCCGATTACCCCCCACCCCAATAACCTTTCCTAGAAACTCTACTTTCTCCCCCTTCACCCCAAAAATCTATCCTACCTGACTACAACAACACCCAAACACAAAAAATTTTACAACCCTACCTCCTACCCATGGTGACCGCTATCGGTCACCCCTCGACCGCCATCACCCACCAATGGTCTATGTCTCGAATTTTATGAACCGACGGTCGGTCGACACATGACTGACACTGGTATCTGTACCTGCTAATCTACACAATTGACAATGTGATCGATGTCGGTCGACTAGTGACTGACATCGGTCACTGTGGGATTTTGAGGCTAGACCAAAAACGGCCCCCAAATCCCCTTTTTTTCCCCTATTTCTACCCATTTACCCAACACAATTTCCTAAAAAATTACCCACCCTGACGTTTTGGCCTACCTAACATATCTACCCAATCCATTTTACTATTTACCTTCATTTATTTATTATTTTATCAAAATTTGGATTCCTACCCCAATACCCACTTCCTAGCTAAATTCATCAAATTAACAAAAATAGGGGTTCAGAGCCTACCGGTACGACTACACGTCATTGTGGTGGGATAGGTGGTGGTGGTCTAGCTCCTCCAGCACCAATTGCTCCTCCAGGCTGTGCCATAGCTCCAAATCTCCTCAGCAGGGTCCTAAACCAATCAAACTCTGCCTCCCGATCTCTGGGGCCTACCAATAACTCACTCCTCCACTCAACTAGTGCCAACTCATCCCAAATACATGACCCAATCACTTCAAAAGTCAAACAAGAAAAAGTTGGCACTCAACTTCACAATGTGAAAATGACATGCTGTATTTTTTCTTTTTATAGGTTTTGACCTCTAACTGATATCGGTTAGGTCATGCCCTAGAAGACTGATATCGGTCTCCTAACTGATACTGGTCACCACTAACAAATATTGGTTACCTTCCTAGTTGAACCTAACTCCTGCCCTTATCCACCAATCTCCATTTTTCACCACATCACCTACCCCTGACTTTTGCTAAATAGCCTTATTTTGAATTCATGGGCCCAACCTCAGGTTACAATCAATCAATCAGCCCGACCCAAGGCCACAACCAACCAATCGGCCTGACCCAAGGCCGCAACCAAACAATCGGCCTGACCCAAGGCCGCAACCAAACAATCGGCCTGACCCAAGGTCGTAATCAATCAATCGGGCCGACCCAAGGTCGTAACCAACCAATCAGACCGACCAAGGCCATAACTAACCAATCGGCCCAACCCACAGCCTCACCCAACCAATCAGCCTGACCCAAGGCCACATCAATTAAGTACATCGACCGAGGCCCACAAATTATGACTCTATCCACCCATCATGTAGTTATTTGTTCAATCGAGCTCACTTGTTCGTGTTTTAGCATGACTATGATACTTGAATTGATCAGCCGACCAGCTTTGCCTAGACCGAGACCGTGACGTTTATCTCAACCAAACCAGCCATTTGGTACTACCGAACATGCCTAAACCTTCTGGTACCTTACCCATTATATTCCCTGGAGCTACTTCCTATGCCTTGGATACCAGGATAATATCAACCTTGTTTGGATAAACTATCGACCTTTTCCTATGAATTGCTTGTTTGCTCTTCAAATCATGTACCCTAGTCACACTACTGCATTTCAACGTGCGTCGGCTTCCTTGAACTTACCCCACCATCTTACCATCATCTCATCATCATTCACCCTATATCAACCCTATCCCTGATTTCACATCGCCTCAATCTGTGATAGATTTGAAGGTGATTACCTATACCCTTAACTGGGGCAACCATTTCTTATTATTATCAGTGCAGCTTTACAAGACAAGCTACACGACAACAAGGGGCAAATGTAGACACCAAATTTAGGTCTTATAACACCCTGTACCCCGTATCTCGTCCCAAAACCTAACCGTACCTCACCACCTAAACCTTACACACTGAATTATTTTTTAATTACCTTATAATTAATAAATCCACATCTCTAACCCTGCCACCTCACCTCGCCACCTCACTATGACCTAGCCCTAACCCTAAACTAACCTAATTAAGACCTATGACTTGGTCCAGACCCACACCCATGACTCATCACCCCTCACCCGCATCAAAACGAACCTAATAATGACTTGACCAAACCCACAACTGATCCCTTTGGAGAAAAGGAGGGAAAGTTGGCTATTTTACTAAAAATAGCCAACTTTGACCTAACCGACATCAATCCCTACTCGACCGGCGTCGGTTACGTAACCGCCATCGATTCCCTATAAATGACCTCCCCCAACCAAAACCAAAGGACCGGACTTCATTTGGAAGCATCTGGAATTCATTTGCAAGAGAGAGACAAGTGAAGGAGAAAGAAGAGTTTACAAAGAGGAGTAGCGAGCCCAAGACTGGAACTGAGCAACTAGATCATTGTCACACTCCTTTAAACATTGGGAGAGTCAGAGGATAGCTTCATCAGATCACTTCCAATTGTTGGATCATCCCAACTGATTCTTGCCTTCGCCACTCCATTCTTGGGACCTTCATCCACATCAGAAACTAGTAAGTAGTCTCTTTTATCACCTTGTGAACTTTTAATTCTTAGGGATTATAAGCTCACTCCTGGATCTACTACCCAGCAACAACCTACACCTAACCTTCGGTCATCCATCTCTATATTGCCCCAAAGATAGCTCTCTCACTCTCTGAGTCTTCTCTATCACCCTACTACTCCCCTCAACCATCTACCAACCTTCCAAACCTCATAACCACCTTACACCAACCTCCATTTAAAAATCCCTAAATCACTGCCCCCTACCGATATCGGTTATTTCCTGCCGGTACTGGTTTTATAACCATGATCGGTTATCCAGTGACCAGAATCGGTCACCGTGACTTCTACCAAAACCAACCTTTCACCTATTCACCTCAAAACAATCTCATGTCTAGCTTGGTCTATCCCTATAACTTGATCTAAACATATCAATAACCAGTGACCAAACAAACAATATGACATTCTATTATTAGTAGTTTAGTCTCTATTTCTTTTAGTAACGAGATACTTAAATCCTGAGTTCGCAATAGCTTCTTTATTATCATTTGCATCAATTTGTATTAAAAGGGAACTGACCACCTTCAAAAGGAAGTCTAATATTTCCTGGGCCCAAGGCAGTTCCCTCACTTATTGTCTAACTAAAATCTGGTGGTCTTGCATTCTTATTTACAGGTAGTCCTTCCTAGACAAAAAGGAGCTCTTCACAATCGGTCTGATCTCTCTACGGTATGCGCACACCTTCCCAACACTCAACAGGTATTCCTCATAACCCTAACCCCTATCTATTTCTCAAGAGAATGAAAGGATAGAATTAACTCTATTCTGGAACAAAATTCTGTGCGAAATAGTTTGATAATAAAAAATGGACTTAGAGTTACTTATGATCATATACTTACTTTACATCAGGTTGTATCTGAACCTATTAAGGATTATATCTTACTGTTCAATGCTTGTATGCATCAATTAGTATTCCAACCTAATTATCTTGAGAAGCAATTGATATTTTTCCATCATTTAATTCCCACTCTCAATCAACGATTATAATATGATACATGTGATTCATTCATACTCTTGTGTTATAAATTTATCAATCTATAAGATGACCTTCTCTCAGCACATATTATAAATCCTCCACTTCTTACTACTATTGTCATGTCATCTAGTTCTTCTCTATTACCACTAGTTGAGAAACCCACATAATCTCCATCTCTCCCTAGTAAGCAAGATTAACCTACCACATCACAAAATAATCCTTCACATCCTCCTCCATGAAAAACTACTTTGACATCTATTACATTTGTTTCATGTGAGCCATTACACTTATCTTATCATTCTCAACCACATGATGTACTACTTGTTTTATTTAATGAGTGTCTAATTTGATTTCCCTCTAATCAACATCATACACAAGATCGTATACATAGTTAGTGTAATCAACCATATTTTAATTATCATCGCATTAATGGCCATAGGGACAGCGATTGATTTTCCCTTCACGATATATTACAACAATTAGAGGATAAAGATGTCATTTCCTTTCACTCTCACTCACGTGATTGGTCCATCTCTGATCTTCCTCTTCGCCACATTTCTACTCGAGTTGATTTTTCTCCTCCATCTAATGATAATGTTATTATCCTTCCATCACGACACATCATCACTCATGTGTGCTCTCCACCACGTCCATCCATCATTGTACCATAGAATCCACCACATCCACTTCATCCATCTCATCTACCACATCATGTTATTGCTTCACATCAGCTCCCACACCCATCTTGTTTAATTGTTTTCTTTATGTTTTTGAATGACAAAATAGATAGTATTATGGGCTAGGAGGAATACCTATTAAATGGTTTGGTTAGAGGTTGATGTGATTTTTCTGACTTCTTGACCCAATGTCAATTGTGAGAGCTTCCTTTTGGCTAGGAGGAACTACCTGTAATAGAAAACAAGACCACAAAAGAGAAGTTAAATGATATATGATAGTGGACTTCTTAGCGTATGCTAGTTCTGAGAAGTGTGATATATCTTAGATGGTTGTTAATCCACTGTTTAAAACAAATTAACATGAGAAATAAGTAAATTTATATTGTAGTTGATATGATTTAGATATCTCATGCAAGTACAATAAGTAAATGCAATCAAAACAGTCTAGGCTATAGTTAGACCTAAAGGATGAGGTGACTGTCAAGGTACTAAGACTGGTCAGGGTTTGATTCTGAGCGTGTTTAGGTCAATTGGTAGGAGGTTGTTTGGCTCTGTTATTGGTTAGGGTATAAAAAAAAGAGACTGATGTCGGTCTAGTATGACTGGTGATAATTTATGTAGAACTGACGATAGTTATTGTGGGTTCTCAATAACTCAATAGTTCATGATTTAGGGATTTGTATGAGATTGACTCGGAGATGGTGAGGAGTGGGTGTTGGTCTGGGGAGGTGTTGAAAATACTCAACGGTGTCTAATAGTTAGGTATGGGTGATTTTATGGTTAGATGAAGGAATGATCAAAATTGTATGGAAATAAATGGTGGGGAAGTGAGAGTTCAAGTAGAAACTAATAACAAAGGTCGTAGAGGCTACTAGAATTAAAATAGAAGAAATTTGGTTAACAAGACACTTACTATGATGTAATTTCAATGGCTAGTTAGAGGTGATGATTGATCAGAGGAATGGTGTTTGGTGTTATGGTCGTGCTCCCCAAAATGCTACCATAGGTACAATGCTTCTAGATCTGTCTGGATGATGGTTCTAAATGCCTAGATGTATGAAAAGAACTTTTGTTCTACTTGCATGCATCTCATCCTTTTCTTCTTCGATCTCAAAATGTGTTAACCTCTCCAAAAAGGTTGCTAAGGTGAATAAATGGTAACAGAAAATGGTTCTGTCTTGACTGACATCAGTTTAGGTCTGACCGGTGTCGGTTAAGGTATGATTCCCTAGGTTTACAAAAAAGGGTAGATCTTTCTAATTTCTTGGGCCAAATTAGTTTGTTGTTGCGGATTAGATTGGAAGCTTACCCTCTAATGAGTGATAATTTGGCTAGAAAAATCTTAGGAATTGATTTTAGGGTTAGACCAAATATTTTCTCATAAGGCAAGTAAGACTTAGTTATTGTTAGTTATGAAAACATGCTAAGAATAGGTCTAGGGTGAGGTGGAAATTAGGTCTATTAAGGTAATAAAATAATGGATATTGTGAGGATGGCTATTTAATTTAATTAAAACTTAATTAATTATTAATATGGGGTGAAAGGGGCCATAGTTAGGTGCCCCATATTTAAATTGGTTATCTAATTAGGGGCCAAGGGGAGTGTGACCCAATTTTCGTGTGTACATTTTGCCCCTTTTTGTTGCGTAGCTTGTATTGGTAAGCGACAATGACTAAAATAAGATGCGGTTACCCCATGTGTGGGTGAAGGTAATGTTTCCCTAAGCATAGGTGGAGGTAACATTTCCCTAATCGTGGGTAGAGGTAACCCCCCTCAAACTAGGAACTGATAAGGTGAGAGAAAGAAGTGGTGAGTGGTTTGATGAAATGAGGAGGTGGGTGGTTTGATAAAATAGTGTTAGGTGGGAAGAAGGTGATGGTCGAGGGTATGGTGATTGTAAGAGGTATGTTGGGTGATTAGTAGAGCATTCAGACATACACACATGTTGTGAAATTCCATGAGATATCATCACTGCTTAACATAAAAATTATACGTTAGCTATGGTCGTAAAGGTCATCCAAAAAAGGGTTGTTGAGGTCTAGTTTCCAGGGTAAATGATACGGTCCAGGAACTCAATGAGCTAAGATGCAGGAATAATTAGGTGTGGTTCCGTTACATCTAAAAGATCAAAAGGTCAAGGTTTGTTTGGATAATGGTCACGGCCATAGGAAATGTAAGGTTATTAGGCTAAGCAAAACAGGTACCATCATTGCAAGATACAAAGGGTAAAGACATGGGAATATCCACTTAATCAATGGTGAGGTAGGTAGGTGTGGGTCAGGTAGGTAGAGGTAAAAATGAGGAAATGGGGTAAAGGTCAAATCGGGAAAAAGAGAAATGGGCCAAGGTCAAAGGTAGTGATAGTTGGACATACGCACACGTATAAACTGTGGCACAATACCAGGTTGAAAAGCATGCAAACTCTACATCATCTAAGGTCAATAGATTTATCAAAATAAGGTTGAAATAATTCTGGTATCCAAGGTATAGGATATGGTGTGAAAGCACATCACAAATTAGGTGCATGAATGTGTAGGCATGCTCTAGTGCATCAAAGGTTAGGCCAGGATAAGTGGCACAAAAATAGGAAATGTAAGGTCATTAGGTCAAACAACATGGGTAATAGTGTCGTAAGGTATACTGAGCACATGGGTTCACAAGTCATTTATAATGTTCTGAGTCTAGGTAGCGAGGTCACGACACAGGTAGGGCCGAGATATGGGTAAAATAACAAGTCCCTAAACGTAGTTAAAGATAGGTATATGTAATGTAGGATAGGAAGTAGGCTGCAATAAGGGCCAGTAAGGTCAATGTTAGAATATAATGATTAAGTGCTCTGGAGAACTCTTAATGTATATGGGTCCATCACTAATATATAGGTTAATATTTAATAATATGAAATATTTCTATTTCTATTATTAAATATACTAATTTAGGCATATATTTTAGGTTAAATATTTAATATCATGAAATGATTATATTTCTAATATTAAATATTATAAACCTAGGTGTATGTGTCAATAATTTTAGGTTGAAAAGGTGGGTCGGGAGACATACCCGATCGCCTTATATAAAAAGGACTTTAAGTCCTCATTTGATATATTCGAGAAATATATCAAAGGTGTCTAAATCAAGTGATTTGGTTTTACCCTTAGTAAATAAGGTTTCAAAGGAGGAGTTGATCTTACTGGATGTAAAATAAGTTCTCTGAAGTAAAAGGTTATTTTCAAAGTGGTTTTTACCCTATTAGGTTATCCACTATAAATACTGTGTCAGATGTGTTATTTATTTCCTGTAAGTATTTATTTATTTACTTATGTGATGATGTAATATTTATTTAAATATTTATTGTAACATTATGTAATATGTAATTTGATTAAATCCGTATTTATAAGAATCGTTAAATTCTAACATGGTAACAGAGTGAGGTAAATTAAATAAATTAAGATCAAATATTGTGTATTTTATTTATTTAATTTGTATGGGTTTTTTCAACCAACTCGAAAAGGTATTTAAAAGTATCTGGTCCTCTTCTTTTTTTCCCTAATTTATTTTGATATTTGAGATTGATGTGTGCACAGGTGAAATGAGCTTCAAATATTTATCTGCGTAAAAATCACATACAGAAAAAGAAATGATTTACTACTGTATGAAATAATTTTCATGTTTTCTATAATTTTAAATGTTTGCAAGTTAAATATTTTGGAAATTAAATTCATACCCGTGCTCTTTGGTCCCCTCTAAAAGGATTCAATTTGAAAAACTATAGTTTATAGTTAATCTATAACTATATCCTATATAATTTGAAAACTATATTATTATTTTTAAATAAATATATATATAATATATAATAAGGTTTATATAATAATTTGTATAAACATCATATTAAAATTTATATAGTTTTGGAAAAAAAAAATATATATTAAAAGTCTTAAACCATATTAAAATTACATGGGATTGAGGGAAGAGTCAACAGACTATATTCTAAGCCTAAGTTTGAATCATATGTAAACTTAACTTATAAATTTAGGCATATATAGTTTTTTTTATTTTTTTAAACAAACTTAAGTTTAAATCATATTTTATATATATGGTTAGTTTAAACAACTTAAAATATAAATTTTATTAGATTTGGTTTATATATATTTTTAAAAAAGCTTAAGTGCTTACTTTTTTGGAAAGGGGACCTATGTTTATTGCTTGTCCATGAAGGGATTATTTTTTAAATCTTAATATTTATTAAATAAAACATAACATGTGTCCCTAACCATTTATATTATCCATGTAAGGGGAAGCCCCATTCATTTAGATCTTATAGTTTATAAAAACTATATAAATAAATATATTTAAAGGTTTTCTTTTATATAAGAGTGGGAGTGGAGAATAAAATGAGATAATATCTCAGGTATAAATGTGGAACTCTCAAGTATAAATGGAGAATTTAAAAAAGGGACTAGTTTATTAGTGGCCCGCGTGAAGTGTAGTAAATATTTATTAAAATATTGGTAATTATAGTCAAATAAAAGTTTTAAAATTTTAGCTTGTAAGTATTCTATAAAATATTTTACAATATTTTCATAGTTTTAAATGTGTGTGGGGTAAAATTAAGAGTAAATGAAAGGAGGAGACAAGGTTCATAAAAATAGGGATTTGAATTTATTTCATTGGTCAGGTGAAATCACTTGTCCCCTCTATAAAATATGCAGGTTAATCTATACTCTTATAAATCTACTTACACATGGTAAAATTCTTTTAACCTGGTCTATGTCATTTAAACCCCTTTAATAAGGGTTGTGGTTTTTATATAAAAATTATACTAGAATTTATAATTTTTATGAACTATATGTTGTTTTTTATTTACATTTTATAAACTATATACCTTTTTTTTTTTTAAGTGTATATATTTTTACATTATAAATTATAATAGATTATTATAATGTGTTAAAATATAACCTCCCTAATATTATACAGAATAAGAAATTATGAATTTCACATTCTGGAAATACAGGAAGTTTTAGCTTCATTAAATTTGACAGTCAAATGACTGTCACGATAGACCAAACATAAGACAATATGATGGTCATTTAGACGTCAAATTTAAGCTCGTAGTTTCTAGGCAACTTTCATTGTATTAAAATTGACAGTTAAAAGACCGTCACAATAGACCTAAAAAAGTCATTATGATGGCCATTTAGACATCAAATTTAAGTTGGCCAGATTTTTTTCTACATTAATTTTTTCAAAAATTTCAAGTTATGCATTCTTAGGGGTCTCTTTTTCACTTCTATATGGTCGAATTTTTTATATAGATCTAGGGTATAATGCAGAGCTCTTTATATTGTGGGTTATTATTTTGATCATATGAGGTTAATAGTATGCATTGTAATGACAAAATTAACTATGATCAAATAGTTTCTTTAGATCTAATTCAATTAAAAGTGTTGTTTTTATTAATGATAAATATGTATCTAAGTCTATGGTATTATAATGGGGTGTGTTTTACAAGTTTAGGAAAATAATGGCATCCAACTATTTCTATCTTGACAAAACCTAAATCCTAAATGAAACCAACTACAACATTTGGGTCAAAACAAAAGTTATGGCAAAAAAATCTACATGATTATTTCTGGATCTAAGGTTACTCCCACCGGTTATCAAATAACTGTAGATAACATTAATATATTCTTACAACGAATGCAGGAGTCTCTTTCTATGATTCTATGTAATGTAACTAATGAGTACCTTCTACACTTTGGTAATATCGAACATCTGAAAGAGGTATGGATACAACTAGAATCCATGCATGAAGGATACTTGGTATATCAAGGATAGTAATGAGAGTAAAATAGCTGAAGGAATTCAAATAAATATCTTATATATTTTTGATGATTTCTCTTCTACATCTTGTTTTATATCTCAAAATTTGAATAATTCAAAACTATGGCATGAAAGGTTAGGACATGTTAATTATCGAAGCTTATATGAAATGTCTAGATATAATCTAGTGAAAAGTTTACATGTGTTTTCTTCTTCTCTTGAAGTTACTTCATTAAATATTTCTAAATAATGGTTTTGATTCTGATTTAGTAAATGGTCATGATGATGTTTTGATGCTACAGATGTTTATGAAACTCTTATCTTTCTAGATAAGAAATTAAATTGGGATCAATATATGTTAGAAAGTTCAAATCCTATTGACCTTAAGAAAATGACCAGAAGACATCATATATACCATGCATTAATTACCTTGTATGAACGTGAGCCGTGAAGTATTATAGGGTCTAGGTGGATATACAAAGTAAAATATAATGTTGATGGTAGTATTAACAAAGATAAAGCTATACTTGTTAGAGGTTTCACTTAGAAACCTGATATTGATTATGTTGAGATATTTCCTATAGCTAAAATGAGTACTGTTAGGGCCTTATTTGCAATTTCTGATCAATTTTGGTGGGAAATCTACCAAATAGATAAAATAATTTTTGAATTACGATTTCAAAGAAGAAATTTACATGTTTCAACCTAAAGGATTTGAAGAAACTGGTAAAGAAAACTAGAATTGTAAGTTGAGAAATCATTGTATGGTATAAAACAAGCTCTTGTAGCTTGGTATGTGAAAAAAAAAATCTTCTTTAAACTATTAGGTTTTGTTAATTATTCTTCTAATAATGATATATTCATAAGCAATAAGGCTCACATATTATCATTATATGTATATATGTTGATGATTTTCTTATGTTTGGTAACAATTATGATGTAATTCATAGGATTGAAGAGAAATTGAAGTAGTACTTTGAAATGAATGAGTTAGGTCTCTCATATCATGTTATTTGTATGACTGTATTTCATTCTATTATTATTTTTCAAAACATAATATGCAACCATTGTATTGAAAAACTTTCTCATTATTGATTGTAAACCATTTTCTACTTCAATAAAAATTTGAATAAATATTCATCATAAATATACATATGAAAATTGTTGATCATATTTTATATACGTTGTGAGTTGATAGTTTGATTTATTTAACTATAACTAAATTAGCTATTTCTTATACAATATGAATTACTTCAAGGTTTATGCATGAACATTTTTTAGAGATCATTAGAATCTTGTAAAAATGATTTTTAGATATTTGAAAGGAACAATTAACTATGGGTTACATTATAATAAGAATGAAAATACTATCTTATATAGATTTTATAATTCTAACCATACCGATGTTGTGTTATAAAATATACTTGATATGTGTTCATGTTTTTTGGTGTAGGGACCATTATCTGGAACAAAAAATACAATCAACAGTCTCTATTCCTTCTACTAAGGAAGAGAAGTATAATAGAATAAGTAAAGAAGCCATGTGGCTGCAACATCTATTGAAAGAGATACACATGTAAGATAAATGAAGTATTTATCTTCTATGTGGTGGTCAGAGTTGTATTACTCTTGATTAAGAATCTAGTTCAACATCAAAGGATGAAGAACATCGAGAAACATATACACTTCACCCATGAGAAGGTACAGAGTGATGAGATAAATTTCAAGTTCATGTTGACTGAAGAGCAGGTTGTAGACATCTTTACAAAGTCCATGAGTGCTACAAAGTTTTTTCTCTTTCATGAAAAACATGGATTGTCAGAGTTGTCATTGAGGGAGAGTGTGCATGACAATGTCACCTCCTAATGGAACTTGGTTTTTATAAAAAGACCTTCAGGAAAGTGTATAAAAAAGACCTTCGGACAAGTGTAAAAAGACTTTTGGGCATGTATACCTCCTTGTCTTATTTTTTAGAAAGAAACGTAAAAATATCTTAAAGGCAGTATTCATTAAACTCTTTAGACCTATTGAGTTTACTAGTAAACATCTAGTACAAGCATATTGTTAAGGATGTCCTTGGTTGTAAAAGGATCCTATATGCTTGGGTTCAATAACATTTTATGAGAACTTAAGAAAACATGTAAAACTCACAAATCATACTTAGCTACTGATTATGGGATGATCTTTGGGATTCCAAATGTTTTTGTACCAAAAGGTAAATTAAGTATGATTAAGGTGTTATAATTCCTTCAACCAATATGCTAACCTAAAAACTTTATGGTTTAAGGATTGTAAATCCTGTAGTGTACCACAGGAAGGTACTATTGACATATGTAATGTTATACCACTTAACATTAAGGGGGAGTGTTGGAATATAATGATTAAGTGGTTTGGCCAACCCTTAATGTATATGGGTCAATCACTAATACATAGGTTATATTTAATAATATGAAATATTTATATTTCTATTATTAAATATGCTAACTTAAGTATATACTTTAGATTAAATATTTAATATCATGAAATTATTATATTTTTAATATTAAATATTATAAACCTAGGTGTATGTGTCAACAATTTTAGGTTGAAAAGGTGGGTTGGGAGACATACCCGATCACCTTATATAAAAAAGACAATAAGTCCTTATTTGATATATTCAAAAAATATATCAAAGGTGTGAAAATCAAGTGATTTGGTTTTACCCCTAGTAAATAAGGTTTCAAAGGAGGAGGTAATATTACTAGATGTAAATAAAAAATAAACAAAACTATGTTTGAATCATATTTTATATATATGGTTATTTTAAACTGCTTAAAATATAAATTTTATTAGATTTGGTTTATATATGTTTAAAAATATAACCAAAGTGCTTACTTTTTTAGTAAGGGCACTTGTGTTTATTTTTTGGTCATGAAGGGATTACTTTCTAAATCTTAATACTTATTAAATAAAACCTAACATGTGTTCCTAAATATTTATATTATCCATGTAAGGGGGCAACCCCATTCATTTAGATCTTATAGTTTATAAAAATTATATAAATAACCTTATTTAAAGGTTTTCTTTTATATAAGAGTGGGAGTGGAGAATAAAATAAGATAATATCTTAGGTATAAATGTGGAACTCTCAAGTATAAATGGAGAATTTTAAAAAGGGGGCTAGTTTATTGGTGGCTCACATGAAGTGTAGTAAATATTTATTAAAATATTGGTAGTCCTAGCCACATAAATTTTTTAAAGTTTTTAGCTTGCAAGAATTATATAAAATATTTTGTAATATTTTCATACTTTTAAATGTATGTGGGGTAAAATTAAGAGTGAATGAAGAGAGGAGACAAGGTTCATGAAAATAGGGATTTCAATTTATTTCATTGGTCAGGTGTAATTACTTGTCCTCTCTGTAAAATATGCATGTTAATCTATACTCTCATAAATCTACTTACACCTGGTAAAAAAATTTAACCTGGTCTATGTCATTTAAACCACTTTAATAAGGGTTATGTGTTAATATAAAAATATAAAAATAATATACTATAGTTTATTATAAAAATTTTATATTATATTTTATATATATATATATATATATATATATTTATAAAAAGTTTATTTTTTTACATTATAAATTATAATAGGTTATTATTATGTATTCAAATATAATCTCCTTAATATTATACAGATGAAGATATTTTGGAATTTCACATTCTGAAAATACACAATAAGTGTTGGCTTCATTTGATGGTCAAATGACCATTATGGTAGACCAAACATAAGACAATATGACGATCATTTAGACGTTAAATTTAAGCTCGTAGGTTCTAGGAAATTTTAACTATGTTAAAATTGACAGTCAAATGATTGTCACGATAGACCAAAAACTAAGTTATTATGACACCCATTTAGACATCAAATTTAAGTTGGGTGGATTTTTGTCTACATTAATTTTTTTCATAAATTTGAAATTGTTATGCATTCTTAGGGGTCTCTTCTTAACTTTTATATGGTCGGAAATATTTTGTATATAAATCTGAGGTATAATGCAAAACTCTTTATAATATGGGTTATTATTTTGATCATGGGTGGTTAATTAGTATACATTATAATGACAAAATTAGTTATGATCAAATAGTTTCTTTAGATCTGTAAAATTTAGATCTAATTATATTAAAAGTGTTTTTTTTCGATAAATATGTATCTAACTCTGTGGTACATTATATATTATAATGGGGTGTGTTTTATAGGTTTATGAAAACAATGACATCTAACTATTTCTGTCTTCACAAAACTCAAATATTGAATAAAACCAACTACAACATTTTGGTCAAAATAGAATTTATGGTGAGGAAACTTTAGACGGTTGTTTCTAGATCTGAGGTTACTCCCACCGGTCATCAAACAACTGTAGATAACATGAATGCACTCTTGTGAAAAATGTAAGATCCTCTTTTATGTAATGTGAACGATGAGTACCTTCTACATATTGGTAATATCGAACATCTGAAAGAGGTATGGACACAACTAGAATCCATGCACGAAGGATACTTGGTATATCAAGGATAATAATGAGAGTATAATAGTTGAAGGAATTCAAAGAAATGATCTATATATTTTTGATGATTTCTCTTCTGCATCTTGTTTTATATCTCAAAATTTGAATAATTTAAAACTATGGCATGAAAGATTATGACATGTTAATTATCGAAGCTTATATGAAATGTATAGATATAGTCTAGTGAAAAGTTTATACATGTTGTCTTCTTTTCTTGAAGTTACTTCATTAAATGTTTCTAAATGATGGTTTTGATTCCAATTTAATAAATGGTTATGATGATGTTTTGATGTTATAGATGTTTCTGAAACTCTTATCTTCCTAGATGAGAAATTAAATTGAGCTTAATCTATGTTAGAAAACTCAAATCTTATTAACCTTACGAAAATGATCAGAAGCCATCATATGTACCATGCATTAATTACCTTGTATGAACCTGAGCCGTGAAGTATTATAAGGTCTAGGTGGATATACAAAGTAAAATATAATGGTGATGGCAATGTTAATGGTGAGCCTATGGGTTTTTTCACTAGCAGTAGAGGACTTAGGCAAGGGGACCCTATCTCCCCCTTGCTCTTCATTCTTTTGGCTGACATCCTTAGTGGAACAATTGGCAAAGTAGTTAATGACGGGCTTTTAAATGGCTCTAAGCCCACTTCATCAGTCAAGCTATCTCCCATCAACAATTTTCGGATGACACTATCCTTCTTCTTCTGGCGTCAGTCATTGAAGCCAAGGCTACTAAGGCTTTACTGCGGATCTACGAATCTACTTCTGGGCAAGAGATCAATTATAATAAAATCTCCATCTTCTTTTTCAACACTCCTGAGGAAAGGCAACTTAAAATTGCTAAAATTTTAGGTTGTAAAATAAGTGCACTTCCAGCCACTTACTTGGGCCTTCCTCTCGGCACTAGGAAAGTCTCTTGCAAGGTGTGGGATGATTTATTAGAGAGATTCCAAAAAAAAATGGCTGGTTAGAAAGGAGCCATTTTATCTAGTGCTGGTAAGTGTCTGCTCATTAAAAGTACTCTTCAAAATCTTCCCATTTATGTCATGTCACTCTACAAGAACCCCTCTTCCTTCAGAGATAAGATTGAAAGGATTCAAAAAAAATTTATGGCAAGGCATGGAAGAGAAGTTCAAATTTCACTTAGTGGCTTGGGACAAGGTTTGCACCTCGAAGTTTATGGGAGGTCTGCGTATAAAAGATATTGAGAAAATGAATGAGGCCCTCATTGCTAAAATGGGCTGGAGAATGATGTCTGAGAAATAACCCTGGATTGATTTAATCAAAGAAAAATACCTAAATCGTCAAACGATGTATTCTTTCGTACAAGATGAGCACCTCCCCTATGGTTCCATTTTCTGGAATAATCTGGTCAAGAGCATAAATTTCATCAAGCAGGGTAGTAAATGGAAAGTGGGGGATGGTAGAGACATAAACTTCTGGGAGGATAATTGGTTTAATGGCAATCTCATGGATAGATTTGGGACTGTTAAGGACAGTCTTATAAGTAAGTATGACATTAAAATCAAGGACTATATTGAGTGAAATGGTACCAACAAGAATTGGAAAAAACTTACTATGGAGAGAAATGATCTAATGCAAATTACTTCCTCCCTTCAAGATCAATTAGATCTTATTCCATTAAGTCAGCTGGATTCCAAGGATGAGCTGATATGGAATAATTCCAATGATGGGAATTACTCTGTCAAAACTGGATATAATAATTTATTCCATAGTAGTCAAACAGAGTCCAATTGGAATAAGATTTGGATGACTGAATTAACTCCTAAAATACATTTTTTCCTTTGGCTAGCTATCAGAGGCAGGATTCTTACCACTAACAACCTGATGAGAAGAGGATTTATAATCCCTAATATGTGTCATCTTTGTAAGAAAGATTTTGAGGATATCAGCCACCTATTCATACATTGTGAGTATGCTACCAGAATATGGAGTTTTGCCCTCTCTAAATTTGAAGCTCTCTAGGTGGCGTTAAAGGATCTTAATCAGCTATAGACTTAATGGAACCCACCCTTTAGGCATTGTGTTGTCAAAAGGATCTAGAAGTTGGTTATCCCTTATTTAATCTAAAGGATATGGAAGGATAGAAATGATATTATCTTTAGAAATAAGAAGAAAAACTATAAACTTAGTATTGGTAAAATTTCTAATGGTATCAAAGAGAACATTGCTAGATTTAAACCCCCAAGAACAAGAGATATCCAGAGAATGAAGAATACATCTTATCCAATTGGCAGATTGGAACTGTCAATAGTTGGAGTAATCCCGAGAATAGTATTGGTAGATCTTTGATTAAATGACACCCTTCTGATTTTAATTAGTATAAGTTGACCTTTGATGGGGCCTCTAAGGGGAAACCTGGGATTGCGGCAGGGGGAGGAGCGATATGGGATCATAAAGGTAATTTGATTGCTGCATATGCTGGGAAAATGAGAATTCAAACTAATCATTTTTCTGAAGCATTATCTGCTCTACGGGTCCTAAGAATTACCCAGACTCAAAATATCCAGAACCCCATTAATGAAGGGGACTCCCTAAATATCATTAATCTCCTTAAACATTGCTCATCTCTAAGTTGGAGCATCAAGGATTTTATCTCAGAGTCCATAAGTATTTGTCAAACATTCAATAACATCAGGATCATGCATACTTACCGGAAGGGTAATAAATTGGTAGATGCACTGGCTAATTATGGCATTAATGTTAACCACACTATTTGGGATAATAATAGCATCCCTAAGCAGATTCAAAATAGCATTCATGCAGATTTCTATACGCACACAATATCTTAAGCTGAGTTATGATTATTGGGTGTGGATCAACATCAATAATACTCCCACACGTGTTGACTTAAAAAATATGATTATGCAAATCATGTCAAATAATCAAGATAGTGTGAAGTATATGGGGAATTCCAAGTGGAGTTACATTGATTTGAAAATCGCGCATGCGGGCTGCACTGCGTCTGCTAAAAGTTGGATACAAGGCTCCATGAAAATCAAAGACAATAGTAATATGATTAATAATAGGGAGTGGGCTAACAAAAGGCCGTTATTCCCACATGTGATTTTCCGCAGGTTCAGATCAACAAACACGCAGATTTTTGTGGGAAAAGCAACGGATCTCATTTCCAACATTGTGCAGATTACAACAGTAAAAAGTAGACTGGCTTCAGCACTCACAAGGATTTGGGAATTTGTTACAAACAGTTAAGCATAGTGAAGATGGGGGTCCTCCTTGCCAAATTGATCCTAGTGTGGACCCAGACTAGAAGGATAATATTGAGCTATGGAGCATACTCAACAAGGGTGGCATCACCAACTTCATGGAGAAGGTTCAGGGGCATGATCAAAGCATCTCAGTGCATTTTGCGAAGGATTGGAAGGAGCGGACTATGGAATATGGGGGCAGAAGATCTTGGTCAATGAGGAACTTATTGCTGAAGTGACCGGCCTTGGCTTGGAGGGCTACCATTTTTAACAAAAGGGTCGACAGTGATGTTGAAGAGAGGAGATTTGTGGAGGGATCTGAGAAGCTGATCTACATTACAGTGGGCCTGCTTGTTAGCTCAATCCCTCCACCTTATGATGAGGTTACTCACATGATGATACAGTTCATTTCCTTGGAAGGAAGATTTGTCACTGTACCTGCTAAGCACCTTATCTTTCTTAACCACTTCCATAGGAATCACATGGTTTGTTTCCCCCATTACTTGTTGAACTCTCTTGAGCGCTCCATTTTAGAGTTTCGAAAGCATACCTGGGTGGTTCTTTTAGACCAAGGGCTTATTTTGCTGCTACATAAATGTTGTCTTCTTAAGTGTCCTAGTCTCCCATCCTCTCCTAACTCAGTTCCCCCTCTGCCGGGTTCTGCTACTGCTAGCCTCGTTTCTCCATTCTCTGCCCCCACCACCGTTTTTGTCACCCCTCTGCTGGCCATCCAGGCTTCTTCTTCCATTCCCCCTACTACTGCTTCTTCCCCCCACTTCACCTCCACCTCGGCCAGACCGGTTAGCAGGGCCTCTAGGAAGCTTAACCTTGAGACTCTTGTTATGGGGAAGGGTCCTCATGAAATTGAAATTGCACATGACCTACTAGATATTAGCAGTGTCAGTCCCTGGGATGTGCATATGGAAAGCTCCTCAAAAAGGCTGGAAGCCTTACAGGCTGATATGAAACTGTTGAAGGATGATGTTAAGAACTTGGCAAAACAGAAAGGTAAGAGGAAGGAGGAGGAGGTGGATATTGATAACAGCTAGATTGATGATATCTACAAGAAGCTAAACTCCTTACACTCCCATTTAGGGAAGACCAAAACTCGTCATGATTACAATATGGCCATCTTTAGGGTGATTGAGGAGTTCATTGAGCAGCATGTCAAAAGTGTCTCCAACCTCATCGGAGTTTCGGCAACACTTTGGTGTAATGATAAGGAAAGCAAAAGGACCATTGATCAGCTGGATAAGACTGATGCTACCCACATGACAGATTTGGGTATGTTCAATTCCTGGAAGAATATCAAGACCAGCATAGACAAAGCTACCAAAAAGTAGTTGTAGATGCTTTAGCTGTTCTTGTCTGTTTTTATGCTATTTTTTTACGGTCTCTCTACTACTTTTTTGCAGTGTTTTTGTTGTTTTGTCTTGTTTGGGTAGCTGTTTTTTGGCTACTTTGGGCTTCATGTCACATTTAGATTCTGATCCTTTTTTCTCTAGTTTTCATTCCTATTCTGACTCCTAGGCCATTTTTTGTACTTAAGGGTATAGTCCCTTTCAAAAAACTATTTGCCAATAACAAAAAACAAACAAACATAAAGCTAGACTTATTGCTAGAGGTTTCACTCAGAAACTTGGTATTGATTATTTTGAGACATTTCCTGTAGCTAAAATGAGTACTATTAGGCCCTTATTTGCAATTGCCACTTAATTTGGATGGGAAATCTACCAAATAGATAAGAAAAAATGATTTTTTGAATTGTGATTTAAAAAAAAGAACTTTACATGTTTTAACCTAAAGGATTTGAAGAAACTGTTAAAGAAAACTATGTTTGTAAGTTGAGAAATTCTTGTACGGTTTAAAACAATCTTATAGAGCTTGGTATGCAAAAATTGTTTCCTTCTTTAAACTATTAGGTTTTGTTAATTGTTCTTCTAACAATGATATATTCATTAAGTAATAAGGCTCACATATTATTATTATATGTATATATGTTGATGATTTTCTTATGTATAGTGAATATTCTAATTTAATTCATAGGATTAAAAAGAAATTGAAGCAGTACTTTGAAATTGATGAGTTATGTCTCTCACGTCATGTTATTTGTATGATTGCATTTCATTCTATTGTTATTTTTCAAAACACAACATGCAACCATTGTATTGAAAAAATTTCTTATGATTAATTGTAAACCATTTTCTACTTCAATGGAAGTTAGAATAAATCATAAATCTGCATATGAAAAAAGTTGATCCTATTTTATATACGTTGTTAGTTGATAGTTTGATTTATCTAACTATAGCGAGATTAGATATTTCCTATACAAAAGGAATTACTTCAAGATTTATGTAGGAACCTTTTTTAGAGATCATTGGAATCTTGCAAAAGGAATTTTTAGATATTTGAAAGGAACAGTCAATTATGGGTTGCATTATAATAAGAATGAAAATACTATCTTTTATGGATTTTGTAATTCTAACCATACTGGTGTTGTGTTATAAAATGTACTAGACATATGTTCAAGTTTTTTGGTGTAGGAACCATTATTTGGAACAACAAATACAATCAATTGTCTCCATTTTTTCTACTGAAGTAAATAAATACAATGGAAGAAGTAAATAAGCTATGTGGCTGCAATGACTGTTGGCAGAGATACACATGGAAGCTAAAGGAAGTATTTATCTTCAATTTTGTGGTCAGAGTTGTATTACTCTTGATTAAGAACCTAGTTCAACATGAGAGGACAAAGAACATTGAGATACATATACGATTTACTCGTGAGAAGGTGCAAAGAGATGAGATAAATCTCAAGTTCATGTTGATTGAAGAGCATGTTGCTGACATATTCACAAAGTCCCTGAGTGCTACAAAGTTTTGTCACTTTTTTGAAAAGCTTGGATTGTCAAATTTTCCATTGAAGGGGAGTGTGCATGACAATGTCACCTACTATGGAACTTGGTTTTTTTAAAAGACGTTCGGGCATTTGTAAAAGACCTTCGGGCAAGTGTAAAAATACCTTCAGGCATGTATACCTCCTTGACTTATTTTTTAGAAAAAAATGTAGAAAGATCTTAAAGGTAGTCTTCAGTAAACTATTTAGCACTATGAGTTTACTGGTAAACATCAAGTATAAGCATATTGTTAAGGAGGTTATTGGTTGTAAAAGGCTCTTATATACTTGGGTTTAATAACCTTTTATTAGAACCTGTGAGAACATGTAAAACTCAAAAATCATACTTAGCCACTGATCATGGGATGATCTTGGGATTCAAAATCCTTTTATACCAAAAAGTAAATCCAGTATGATGGTGTTATAATTCCTTCAACCGATATGCTAGCCTAAAACCTTTATGGTTTAAAGATTGTAAATCCTATAGTGTAGGTAATCTATTGGCACATGTTATGTTATCCTACTTAACATTAAGGGGGGAGTGTTGGAACATAATGATTGAGTGGTCTGGCCAACCCTTAATGTATATGGGTCTGTCACTAATATATAGGTTAATATTTAATAATATGAAATATTTATATTTCTATTATTAAATATGTTAACCTAGGTATATACTTTAGGTTAAATATTTAATATCATTAAATAATTATATTTCTAATATTAAATATTATAAACCTTGGTGTATGTGTTAACCATTTTAGGTTGAAAAGGTGGGTCAGGAGACATACCTGATCACCTTATATAAAAAGGACTTTAGGTCCTCATTTGATATATTTGGGAAATATATAAAAGGTGTGCAAATCAAGTGATTTTGTTTATCCTTTGGTAAATAAGGTTTCAAAAGAGGAGGTGATGTTACTAGATATAAAATAAGTTCTCTAAAGTAAAATGTTATTTTCAAAGTGGTTTTTACCTTATTGGGGTTTTTCACTATAAATATTGTGTCACTTGTGTTATTTTTTCTTGTAAATATTTCTTTATTTACTTATGTTATGATGTAATCTTTATTTAAATATTTATTGTAACATTATGTAATATGTAAGTTTATTAAATCCATATTTATTAGAATCCTCAAATTCTAACAGGTATAACCGACGCCGATCAAGTCGAGGTGGGGGTTTTAAAAGGAAAAATTTGTGTTAGATGAATTCATTTGAACGTGTTGTCTTTTAGAAAATGACAAAAATTTTTACCTTTTAAACCTGTCGTGGAGAAAATGGCACGTTAGCAAACCTGTCAGAGGTGGAGAGTATCAGTTGGTGAGAGGATCTAGGTAGATGGGTCCACGAGTACAGGGGGATCGATTGTGATTCGGTGGAGGTCAGAAGGATTGGATTTGGTGATTTGACATGGTAGAGGTGAGAGAAGGTTGGAATGGGCCACTAGTGTAGCAGTCATACATCCCACCACAAAGGTGACGTCGAGATGAGGTAAGATCTAATCCTTTCATTGTTATTTGATATAGGAAGATAAAAATGTAGCAGGGTAGAGGTATATAGGTTAAAATAATTGAAATTTATGGTTAAATGGACGAAAGAGGGGGTGGGAAAGGTTAGAGGTAGGGGGAAGAAGGTTGGGGAGGGAATTAGGTGAGGTCTTGGTAGGTTAATAGGGAAAATGGGAAAGAAATTAGGTAACGGAAATTGGTGTTTCTGGGTTTAGGCGTGGTAACAATGACCGATGTCGGTCAAGGTATGGCTGATGTCAGTATTTGTACACCAACATCAGTCAGGTATGAGGGAACCAATGCCAGTTAGAATGGAATGATGACAGTTAGAAGTAACCAATGCCGATTAGGGTGAAAGGAATAGAGGTCTAGGAAAGGTAAGCAGAAAGGTTAGGTAAAGTGGGTAAAATAGATAGTGGGTGAGGGGTTGGGAAGAAGGGAGAGGTTGAAGGTCAATTTTGGGTAAGATAAAGTTGTAATAATGTGTGTGATTGGTTGAATGTAGGCTAGGGAGAAACTATGGATGAGATACTGAGGACCCGCCCTTGTTGTTGTCACTACAATAGAGTGTTACCGTCGATGAGTGGGGGTATGTGATAGATGTCAGATTAATAGGAGTGAGACAATACAAGAACATAGTCCAGAAGCCAAGTTTGATGGTCCACCCTCATCGACAGATGGGACTCAGTGACCAATACCTTCCATCTACTGATGAGTGAGGTCATAGTCACCCTGGAGGATGTGTATAGGATCCTGCAGTTATTGATAGTGGGGATATAGGTGTATTCGATCTCCTCAAAGGCATATGAGGAGTTGATGCTGAATGTGTTTGGCAAGGGGATGGTAGAGATAAGGTTTCATTGCGCAAGTTTGAGCTATGGGGGGATGTATGCAGCCCATCCTAAGGAGATGAGGTTAGTTGTTCTTATTATTGAGGTAGTGTGTTGTTTTACACTGCCAAATGTAGAGGGTGGGAGATTCTTAGGGGTGCTGATGGGGGTCCTCCATGACATGATGGAGGAGAGGACCCACTTTTCTTAGGCACTAGCATACTTGGTGTAGTTGTACATTGAGTTGTGGGCGTACAGGAGATTGCAGCAGTTCAACCTATGTTGCACCTTTCTTCTCCATTGTTGGGCATATAAGCACATTATATGTGTGATGCCATTAGGTATGCCCTGGCCTAATGCATTTGACGTCGGCTTGGTTCAAGTGGGTTATTGGCACTGGGGTGCCAGTTTCTGGAGCATGCAAAGCTAGTGCGGCTGTACATGATACAGCCTATTACAGGTGTATATTGGAGGGATTATTTAGATTAGACATTATTTAAAAGCCATGTGTGGGCCTCTCCTCATACAGGCACATGGCCACGGAGTTAGATGAGCTATAGCTAAATTGATGGATAGAGGGGTGTCGCATAGGAGAGCATGAGTTGATACCCATAGATAGGGTTAGACAGTAGTTTGGGCTACTACAGGATGTACTGCCTCCTTTCCCGTAGTATAGGAGGCGTGACGTGGAGAGACTTATGTCTCCACTGCAACCTACTGTGTCGATCGGGTAGGAGGAGCCACTAGTGGACTGATAGATTGATGATGTTGGTGCACAGATAGATACAAACAGTGGTGGGCAGCACAACTGCAAGAAGCACCACCTAAGTAAGGGTAGCCAGATGTGGTGACCATCATAGTCCAGAGGGACACTTTACAGAGACAGGTGGCCACATTATAGGCCTAGGTTACAGGTCTATAGGGACAACTAACGGGGTCACACATAGAGGTGGCCATGTTACAGGCATAGGTGGTGGCCCTTTAGTCCCAGATCCTAGGGTTGCAAGGCCAGTTGGCCACTAATTAGGCACGGATTGTGGCCTTACAGGCTCAGATTGTAGCACAGGAACTGATGCATGCACCGGTATAAGCTTAGACATAGGATTCCATGGTACAGGGACAAGCACAAAGGCCACTATTAGCATGGCTGAGCACACAGGTCACTGTGAGACCCATGACACATCCTCAGAAAGTGCTTATGATGAGATTCAGGGATGCCCTAGGTGAGGCGAGGTATTATCAAGATCATTTAGTAGAGGCAGGGATAGATGTCCCTTCATATGCAGAGTACCAAGAATAATAGGCCTCGAGTGAGAGGACCCGATCCTACACTCATAGTGTGGAGAGCATAGGGGTTCATCGAGCCTTGAGACAGGGTTAGGGTGAGGCCACCTATTCATGGAGGCCACCTGCAAGTGAGGTACCGATAGAGATCCGGCCAGGACCAAGGGTGGGTGGTGAGATGCTAGTTGGATGCCGTACAGGGGCAAAGGAGGAGGAGGAGGAGACATGTGCAACAGAGATAGAGGATATCCAGTAGGGTATTTTCTGATAGCCATATGTACATCTTATTTTGTATAATTGTTTATTTTTTATATATACTAGCCTATGTGCCGATGATAGTGAGGTTTTTTATGAGAGAGTTTTTGATTTTTTGTATACATGATACCGGCTCGCGTGCCGAAGATTTTGAGACCTTTTTATTTGTTATATGGTAGATGAGAAATATTTGTCTAGATTTTGTAGTTGATTATATATGTATGGACACTAAGATCTGGATGATATATATAGATATGATGATGTTTTATGGTATGATGTATATGAGTATATGTAACTCCGATGATGATTTTGTACATGTGATGGAAACTAGGTAAGTTAGGCATGATAGAGTTGGATCATTGTAGGCATGGATTGAGTCAGGTTGGTTTAGGCATGGATTGAGTCAGGTCATAGGAATTGATTGAGTCAGGTCATAAGTATGGATTGAGTCTAGTCATAGTCATGGATTGAGTCAGGTCATAGGTTTTGATTGAGTCGAGGTCAAGTAGGCATGGTTGATTCAGGTTGATTTAGGCATGGTTGAGTCAGGTTGGTTAGGCATGGTTGAGTCAGGTTGCATGGTTGATTGAAGTTATAATTCATTAATGTGTGTAATTTGTGATGGTATGGATTGTGTTAAGATGATTTATAGGAAAATGTATGATGATGATAAATAAATGGTAGATGTGATGAAATGAATTTATAAACTATGATGGTAAAGATGTTTAGAAATTGTTGTTTGTTTGGTTTAAGTTCCAGTTATTAATATATAAAGGAAACTAACTAAGGTAGAATGTGAATAGGAAAGGGAAAGGGGGAATTGGTTAGCGTAAAGAGTGGTCGAGCTAACCTTCGAGGGCCCCGTGCCCTCAGAGTGTTACCTACATATTCTCGGTGAAAATGGACCTCAGGCTAATGTAGGTCTCCCAAAAGCTAGGGAAGATTATGATGAAGTAGAAGAATGGGTGGATAGGTGTTAGGAAATTTTGAATGTAGGTCATAGGTATGATTGAGTGTAGGTCACATGCATGGTTGAGTTTAGGCGACAGGCATGGTAGAGTTTAGGTCATAGGCATGGTTGAGTGGTTTTTAAATATAAGTGTCGATAATCTGGTCCTATATAGGATAATTAATAAGTAATGAGGAAGGTGAATGGTAAGAGGTAGTAAAAGAGTAGCTGAATTAATAAGAACTTTAATGATTCAACCATACCTAAGAGGGGCTTATGAACATAAGACCCTAAAGGCATTACATAATGGACCATTCTAAGGGTGAAGAAAGTTACATAGTCACAAAGTGTCATGTTTGCGGCAAGTCCCTTGACTAATAAGGGAATTAGGATAAAAAGGAAAGGAGGTGATAATATGTAGTTTAGTGTAACTTAGTGTACGACAATGTGTCTTTCGGAACAAGAAACCTAGGATCAAGAATAGGCAAGTCCATGACAAAAATTTCATCTTTTTCTTCATTTGTTTGTGTTGTAATAGATTGATCAATGTGGCAAGTCTATATGGGATGAGTATATTATCTCCTTGAGGTCTTCATGAAGCTGTGGGAAGCTTCTGGATATTTTTATTGAATTTTTTAAATAACCATGATATAGCTGTCCTTCAAGGGAGAAGTCTATTTATAGCGGTGGATTTAGAATGAAGAGATGTCCCTTTTGAGGGAGTCATCCTTTGCTGGAAGTTTGAATCAAGGAGTGGCATCCATTTTTATTTTTGGACATTTAAGTCATGGACAAGACTATAAAGGAAGGGTAGGTTATTGTTCGGACAACAAAATCATAGTACAAAGGAGTAAACTATAAAAGTGAGTGGTTGTGAGTGATGAATGACCATGGGATTCCATCCTAGAGAAGACAAAAATTATCCATAAGAATCATGATATGATTAGAGCCATGGTACTCATATTGAAGACAAGACTAAAATGGTGACGGGTAATCACGTGATTCTTGTTTAGTCGTGGATCTTCAAAATGGGTAATATGGAAGCTGAAAAACACTCAAGGGATGAGCGGTCAACTGATAGAAAATGATATAGGACTTGATATTAACAGTAAAATGGTTGAAGATGTAAGGCATTAAGGGGCATAGGTTCGGGTTTACCTTCAAATGAAGAAAAACAATAAGTACTTGATCCATAGGCATGGGTAATGATATAGGGTCCAAGCCACTTAGGAGAAAAATTTTCCCGTTTACTTTTCTCCTCTTTAGTTATGTGTTGATTTTCCTTTAGGATGAGGTCACTAACCTGAAAATTTCATTCATGAACATGTTTTTCATAGGCACATTTGATACATTTTTGGTAGATTTGGAGGTGGTCAAGAGCATTGAGACGACATTCATCTAATAACTCAAGTTGCGCCAAATGATCTTGGCGAAATTCATCGTCGTTGAGCATGTCTTGTAGTGAGATGTAGAGAGATGGTATCTAGACTTCGAGAGGTACAAAAAACTTGGTACCGTAGACCATAGAAAAGGGGTGTGGCAGTAGTCAAAGTGTGAATACTAGTACGATAAGCCCACAAGGCAAAAGGAATGTCCGTATGTCAATCTTTCCTAGTATCATTAACTACCTTTATAATAATTTTATTCAATGTTTTATTAGTTGATTTAGCTTGACCATTGGTTTGCAGGTAATAAGGTGATGAGAAACTGAGTTGGATGCCAAAAGCGTCACATAGTTTGCGTAGGGTTTTATTTTTGAATTTTTTTTGTTATCAGTGATGAGTCTGTGAGGAACACCAAAATGAAAAACGATGTGATGGTTGATGAATTCACATATTTTCTTAGCTTTTGTAGAAATGAGGGGAATGGCTTCTACCCTTTTAGTGTAATATTTAGTAGTGGTTATGATCCATTGGTAGTATTGTGAAGAATGGGGGTTGATCTCATTGATAAGATCCAAACCCGATTGAGAGAAATGCTAAAGGTCTCATGCGACCTATAAGGCATGACTAAGTTTGTGGTGGAGATTATCATGTTGCTGGCATTTCACACAACCTTTGACATAATCACAGTAGTCATGATTTAGGGTTGGCCAATAATATCCTAGGCGAAGAATGCATTTTGTGACAGCTAAACCACTAAAGTGACCTCCACAAATTCCATCGTGAACTTCCTTAGTGGTGTAAGGAATTTCAGAACTTGTAAGGCATTGTAAGAGAAAGTCATCAAAGCCACACTTGTAAAGGAGATCACCCATGAGGACATAAGGGGAGATGCTTTTAAGAAAGGCCCGTTGTCCATTACGAGTGAGATCATTGGGTACAATGGAAAGGGAAAGATAGTCTACATATTTCTTATACCAATGGTCACATGGGTCAGGGGCAACGGTTTCGATGGAGTAAAATTCACGAGGTAAATAAGAGGGTGATTGTAGCCTTTGTATGGTGACAAATATTTTAGATTCAGCAGGTGAAGTAGGTATCTGAGAATTCAAGCAAGTCATCATATTCTAAAATTTATTGGTAGAATGTGGGGTGGTTTGAAGTGTATAACAGTTAAAGGTGGTCAAAAGTATGTCCACATGTTGCTTATACTTTTGAAGGATATCATTACAACACTAGTATATACCATTGAGTTGGTTTATTACCAACTAAGAATCACCAAAGATATTGACTGTCTTAACATCTAAGGCATAAGGACCCTGGAGACCCAATATGAGTGCTTCGTATTCCGTAATATTGTTTGTACAATCAAAATCAAGTTTGAAATACAAAGGCATAGGTTCACCCTCCAGAGGAATGAAGATAACACCAGCCCCACCCCCACACTTACACTTGGAGCCATCGAAGAAGAGTTTCATTTGGTAAGCGAGTTCGTCCAAAGAAAGGGTAGCTATAGACTCATCTGGGAAGTTGAAGTTAGATGGTTGATTCCTGGTAATACATGCATCAGCTAGTTGGTCAGTGATAGCTTGGCCCTTAATGAACTTTTGATGAATGAATTCGAGGTCAAGATCGGTGAGAATCATAAGCCAACGTGCAGAACGTTGATGTTGATAGGGTTTGGCATACATATAGTGCAATGGGTCGGTATTTGTAATAACAAAGGTGTTGCGATTGAGTAGGTAATGACAGAGTTTAGTGGTGACAAAAAATAAGGGCTAAGCAGAGTTTTTCGGCATGGGTATATCTAGTTTCATAATCAATAAGGGTGTTTCACTCGGAATGTTTCGTTCCTTTTAGAAACAGATAAGGGTTGGGGCTAGGAGGAATACCTGTAGAATGTCGAGATGATGTGCACGTACCGTAGAGAAAGATCAGGCTGACTGCGAAGAACTCCTTTTTTGTCTTGGAAGGACTACCTGCAAATAAGAACACAAGACCACAAGATTTTAATTAGAAAATAAATGAGGAAACTGCCTTGGGCCCAGGAAATATAAAACTTCCTTTCGAAGGTGGTCAGTTCCCCTGCTAATATGAATTAACACAAAAGACTATAAGATATCAATTAAATTGCTTTGTTGAACTGGGTAGGGGAAAGGCTGGTTATTGGTTATAGTCAGTATAACCGATGCCGGTTACTGATAACCGATGGCGGTTACTGATGACCGATATCGGTAGAGTCTAGGATCTGAAGGTTGGTTGTTTTGTGGGGTGTTTGTGTTGTTTGGTAGCTGTGTTATTTGTAAGGCTGTAAATGGGTGATATTAGGAAATGAGGTGATGAGAGGTAGATGAAGGATGGTTAGATGAAATGGCACACTGGGTAGTGGATTCAGAAATGGATTTATGAGGATTGTGATTCAAAAGGCATAAGAAATGTTATAACAGAAGACATGCAAGATGTGACTTACTGGTTTTGACAAAGATGTAAGTTGATCTCCTTTGCTGCAAACGCTTCTGGTTTCTTCACTTGTCTCTGCTCGGTCAAGTGAAGATCTGGACTCTGTTGATCGCTCCCAATGAATTTTTTCTTGATTCAAAAATCCTTCCTCTGATCCAAAAAATGAAATTCCAATCCTTTGTTTTTGGTTCAGGGAGCCCATTTACAGGGAGCCGATGGCGGTTACGTAACCGATGGCGGTCGAGTAGGAACTGGCATCGGTAAGGAAAAAGTAGACTATTTTTTAGTAAAATAGCCCACCTTCCCTGCTTTTCTCCCGAGAGATCAGTTGCGGGCTTGGTCAAATGACTAGAAGGTCGGTTTTGGGTGCGAGAAAGGGTGTCATTAGTTATGGGTGTAGGTGTGGACCAAGTTATGGGTCTTAATTAGGTTAGTTTAGGGTTAGGGCTAGGTCATGATGAAGTGGCAAAATGAGGTGGCAGGTAAGGTGATGTGGATTTATCCATTACAAGGTAATTAATAAATAATTGTGTAAGGTTTAGGTGATGAGGTTATATTGCGAGAGATGAGATGCGGGTCACAAGGGGTCGTAAGACACAAATTTGGTGTCTACATTAGCCCCTTATTGTCATGTAGCTTGTTTTGTAAAGCTGCACGGACAATAATATGAAGTGGTTTCCGTTGTTAAGGGTATAGGTAATCCCCCTCAAATCTATCACAGATTGAGAGAATGTGAAATCAGGGATAGGGTTGATAAAGGGTAAATGTTGTAGAGAGGATGGTAAGGTGGTGGGGTAGGTCCAAGGAAGCAGACGCATGCTGAAATGTAATAGTATGACTAGGGTACATGATTTGACTAGCAAACCAGCAATGTATAGGAAAAAGGTCGATAGTTTATCCAAAAAAGGGTGATATAATCCTGGTATCCAAGGCATAGGAAGTAGCTCCAGGGTATATAACAGGTAAGGTACAGGAACGTTTAGGCGTGTTCGGAAGTACCAAATGGTTGGTTTGGTTGAGATAAACGTCACGGTCTAGGTTTAGGAAAAGTTGGTCGACAGATCAAGTCAAGGACCCTAATCATGCTAAAACACGAACAGGTGAGCTCGATTGAACAAAAGGTATAGGATGGGTGGATAAAAGTGTATGGTGTTGATTTTAGGTAAGGTATTGAGGTGGTACGGCTATGGGTCGGGCCAGGTTGTTGGGTTGCGGCCTTGGCTCGGGCCGGGGGGGGTAGGTTGAGGCCTTGGGTGGCCGAATAGGGAGGTTGAGGCCTTGTGGGGGCAGTGGCTCGAATAGGGAGGTTGAGGCCTTGGGGCGGGCCGAATAGGTAGGTTGAGGCCTTGGGTCGAGGCCGACTAGGTAGGTTGAGGCCTTGGGTCGGGCCAAGTTAGGTAGGTTGAGGCCTTGGGTCGGGCTGAGTAGGTAGGTTGAGGCCTTGGGTCGGGCCGAATAGGTAGGTTGAGGCCTTGGGTCGGGCCGAGTAGGTAGGTTGAGGCCTTGGGTCGGGGCCGAATAGGTAGGTTGAGGACTTGGGTTCGGGGCCGAATAGGTAGGTTGAGGCCTTGGGTCGGGCCGAATAGGTAGGTTGAGGCCTTAGGGCGGGCCGAATAGGTAGGTTGAGGCAAATGGTGTTCGGGCCGAATAGGTAGGATATGAGGCCTTAGGTGGGGGCCGGTTAGGTAGGGTGTAGGCCTTGGGTCCGGGCCGAATAGGTAGGTTGAGGCCTTGGGTCGGGCCCGAAGTAAAGGTAAACAAATCGGTGTTCAGCAAAGGTGGATACATGACCGATATGTGGTTAAAAAGGGGGCAAATGGTAAATAAGGGCAAAAAATTGGGGGAAAGTTAGGAAGAAAAAACCGATGTCGATTCTAATCGATATCGGTTAAGGGCGAAAAACCTATAAAAATAAAAATATGGATTGTCATTGTCACTTGTGTTATTTGAAAACCAAATTGATTTGTCTGACGTGGAGAGTTGAGATTGGAGGTTTTATTGAGTGAGGTGGAGCTTTTTTGCTAGAGGAGTGAGTTGTTTGCGGGCTCGAGTGAGGAGGAGGCAATAGTTGATTGGCCGGGGACCCAGCAGATCAGAATTGGAGCTATGGCACAGGCAAGAGGAGCAGGAGGGGCTGGACCAGCTGGACCACCACCACCCATCCCACCATGACGACGTGTCGTCATTCAGGTAGGTTTGAAACTCTTTATTTTGTGCATTTGAATGGTATTAAGCTAAATTGGGGGTTTGGGTAGGAATTTACATGTTTTAGGAAATAATGAGTAAATGGACGTAATTTGAAAAACGAAGAGGATAGATGGGTAAAATAGGGCAAGGCGGCTATGTGGGTAGGTTTTTAGGGTGTTTGGGTGGGTAGATAAGTAGAAAAATGCAAAAATGTGGGTGGGGGGGGCCGCGCGGGGGTTCAGCTCTGGGAAATGACAGTGACCGATGTCGGTCGCTAAGCGACCGGCATCGGTCACAAAATTTCCCGGGATGGGATTCTGTGTGGTTGACCGGCGTCGGTCGGTGGTTGACCGGCATCGGTCGGTTAGAGGGCCGTGGTCGGTTGTTTGGGACCGGTACCGGTCCGTAGTGTTTGTGTTGTTTTGTTTTGGTTTATGTGGGTTTATTGGGGGTTTGTGTGGGTTTGGGCATGGGTTGGGTTGGTATGGGTTTGGAGGTGGTTTGTATGGGTTTGGGGTTGGGTTGGTATGGGTTATAGTGGAAAAGGTAGGTGACTAGAGGGGGGGGGTTAGAGAGTCGGGGTGTGGTCGGGGGGATAAAAAGGGGGTTATAGATTGTAAAGTAGATGATGTGATAGAGAGTTGGTCTAAGCTTGTGGGTTGGTTTTGCAGGCACGTCAGTAGTTGACGATGCGGGATAGGATGCCCCCGCTGTTGGTGCAGATGCGGCCACACGTATCTGCGGCTCATTGGGTGATCATGCGCGAGGTGGGACTCGGCGGAGTCCAGCGATACAGAGCTATTGATAGAGATCACAGCCTGATGGTCGCCCTCATCAAGAGATGGGATCTGGCGACCAATGTGTTCCATCTCCCGACCGGAGAGATGACCATCACATTGGAGGATGTGTATCACATCCTTCGACTATCGATCGAGGGAGAGGCAGTGTTCCAGGTAGATTCGGAGACGGCAATGGACAACATCCTGTAGGTTTTTGGAGATGCAGCCGCGTTACTTACCTATCATAGCGCGAGTATCAGATATGGTGACATGTACCGTGCGCACCGACACGAGACACGACTGGCCGTGCTGATGATGATTGGGATCACCTGCTTCGCCCTCCCGGACTCAGAGGGAGGCTGTTTTGCATGGGCATTGATGGGGGTGCTGCTTGAGATGGTGGAGGAGCACACCTGTTACGCTTAGGCACCAGTATACCTGGTGCAGTTATACAGGGAGCTATGGGGCTATCGCCGGATGAGGCGATTTGGGATTTGCTCTACCTTTTTACTTCACTGTTGGGCATATGAGCACATCATATGCATCAGACCAGTAGGGCTGCCCCAGCAGCCAGGGCCGCAGGTTATATACAGATACGGATTTCAGAGGTGGTTGGGATTCATGGGGCAGCCACGAGCAGTGCTTGCAGGGCGGGATGTCGCCTATTATAGACATTTGTTAGAGGGTCCTGACAGCGGTAGATATCGTATGGAGAACTTTACAGAGGTCATCACCCACACAGAGGAGGGCCGAGTACAGTTACGCTGGATCCAAATACACTTTCTGGATAGCAGGACGGAGGCCGGGAGAGTACGAGAGGATACCCCTAGAGAGGGTATGCAGGCAGATGGGGCTGTGACAGGACGAGCCACCTTCCTTCCCTCAGTACAGGAGGGATGATGTAGAGGCCCCACTGCCTGCGCCACACAGCCCTTGGATCCAGATTGGGTTGCTGAGAGGCCAGCAGATGACACAGTAGATGATGCTGGTTGTACAGGAGCATACATGGTGTGGTGGGCTGGTCAGAGAGCGGCAGAGGGTAGCACAGCCCGCACAGCCAGACTTGGCAGCTGTGACGGCAGAGAGAGATCAGCTCAGGGGTCAGGCGCAGCTCTTACAGGGGCAGCTTGCTACTGCGCAGGCACAGATAGGGGTCTTACAGGGGCAGCTAGCCCAGGCTCCAGGTACAGGCACAGGCAGCACCACCACCAGCAGCACAAGCCCAACTAGGTGTAGGTACAGGTACACAGGAAGCAGAAGTACCTGCAGCAGCAGCATAGGTACCGGCACCACCACCGCAGCCTCAACAGGCACCAAGCAGCCGGCACTAGCACAGGCTCAGGGGGCATTAGTATTAGGTGCCAGGGGACCAGCTCCAGCTCCTTCAGTGGCTCGAGAGCGCTATATGGAGGTTAGAGCGGAAGGCCCCGATACTATCAGGATATTCTTGATGGTACCCGGAGTTGAGTATCAACCTTATGCAGCTCATAGAGTAGAGACCTTCTCACAGCCAGAGATCTCAGGGAGGTGCAGCCACAGCCAGCGTGTCTGTGACAGGTAGCGAGGTGAGAGGCACCACAGGGACCAGCGGGGAGAGGTGCTGAGGGCGGTGGGGAGAGCTGAGGGAGCCCGACATGGTTTTTTGTATTTTGTATATTGGATATGGGCACCGGTCTGTGAACCGGTTATGTTTATAGAGGCCTGTGTGCCTACATATTACTCATTTTATTCATTCATTCATTTAGTGTATTACCCGGCCTGCGAGCCGAGTACGGGTTGTATAGTTGGTACTCTAGGCCTGCGAGCCCGAGTATATTTTTGATATGAGGGGACCGGCCTACGAGCCGAGTCAAGATTATTGATAGTTATTGCGGCCCTGCGTGCCAGCTTTGTTGGATTATGAGATCACAGAGGCCCCGATGCAGAGCACAGTGTATATTTGAAAACTTGTATATATATATATATATAGAGATGATGTTTTGATCCACATGTTGTGTTCAAAATGTTTTTAAGTATTTTTGTCGATGGTTTATGATATAGAATCTATGATGAGTTTAATTGACATGTTGATATATGGATGATGTGTTATATGATGAAATGTTGCATGTTTTGGTGCTGGTTTTGGGGACATTGTTAATATATGTATCTGATGAGTTGGATCCAAATGATGTATAGATAGATAGTTTTTTGTTTTGTTTTGGTATCCTTAGTTGATGACTTGTTTGTTTTTGTAAAATAGATGATGTTAATGAAATTGTAATGATATGTGTGGTGGATGGACAAATATGGATAATGGTGATGAGATGCAGGAAAAAGAGGTGGGCGCGACAAAAATTAGGTAAAAAACGAAGAAAAGAACCATGTTTCAAAAAGGCAAGTGTATAACCGATATCGGTTGGATAACCGACGGCGGTAGTTAGTAGATCGATATCGGTTACATAACTGATACCGGTTATTTAGGTATGAGCTTTTCTAAAAATAAAAAAGCTAAGGTGGTAACTTAAGTTCTAATTTTGAGAGCCATGCAAGAAGTTAAATACGCGAACGCGACGCTTTTTGATGACTGAGACAGGTAATTGCATGAGAAATTTGAGTGATAAGGAGAAAAGAGACAGGGAAAGTGAATGTGTTTTGAGATTTAGAAGGCAGAAAGGTGAATTTGAAAAGGGTGGTGATCATGGCAGAACGAGGAGAAGCATCCAGCAGGCAGGGACGAGAGGGAAGACAAGGGCCACCTCAAGCTGCTGCAACTCCAGAGGTAAACGTTTTGGTTGTGATTTGATTTTTGCATGTTTTGTGAATAAGATGGGGGAGAGTATGTGGATAGATATGAGAAAGAAAAGATGATAACAAGGGTTATAAATGAGGTGAGTGTTACGTGGTAGGTAATCAAGGGTTTCGGGTATGTCTGTGTATACAGAGAGGAATAAACGAGCAATTTATTGTCGTAGGTGGTTGTTTTAGGCAAGGTGTATGAAAGTAACAGTGACCGATATCGGTTAGGGATAACCGATATCGGTTACTCAACCGGTACCGGTTAGCTGTAAACGATACCGGTTTCTGTAGGAATTTCCAGAATTTGAGAAAAAACCCGGGGGGATTTGAGGAATTGAATGGTTTTTTTGTTATTTGGATGTATGCAGGCAGAGGCAGGGTTGAGGATGAATGATAGTGTACCAGCGCTGTTGTCATGAATCCGAGTGGATGTAACGCCAGCTGAATGGACATTGATAAATCGTTTGGGGTTAAGTGGAATCCCGCTATTATTCACGAATCGCACGTAACCATGCTATGTTACAGGCGTTGATTGAGAGATGGAATCCAGAGAAGAATACGTTCTATCTGCCAATAGGGGAGATGACAGTAACATTGGAAGATGTGTTCCGTATTTTGAGACTCCCAATTACAGGAAAATCAGTATATCAGGCATTACCTAGCGCGGCACGGGGAGCGATAACAGCAGTATTTGGTCCATACGCACCGAGATTTAACACAGCGAGGTTTGTCATTCACATATGGGATAATGTATGCAGCACACCCTGAGGAGACAAGGTTAGCAGTGATATTAATGATAGCGGTAGGGTATTACGCGTTACTGAGGGCGGATGGGGGAAGATTTCCAAAGGCATTGATGTGTGTTATTTGGGAGATGATAGAAAGGAACGTGACTTTTGCATGGGCACCTGCATATTTGGCGGAGTTATACAGGGGTTTATGGGCTTGTAGGTGAAATCACAAGACGACATTGGATTGTTCATACTTATTACACTGTTGGGCCTATGAGCACATTGTTTGTGTGCGACCAAGTAGGCCGATCCATCCAGTCAGGAGAAACCAGAGTACAGAGGTTGGGATTCAGACGATGGGTCCAGACAGAACAAGAGGCAAGATCTCAGGCCGTGACGGGTGACATTGAGTATTACAGGCAGGTATGGGAGAGGGTGACGATTACTGATATCTGTTGGCAGCCTTACGGGAACTATATGGTAATAGAGAATATAGCTGAGGAGTTGAGGGGTGTAGAGCGATTGAGGTGGATCGCAGGGCACAGGCCAGGTGAGTATGAGAGGATTCCTCTAGATCGCATGCGACGACAATTGGGATTTGTGCAGGATATACCCCAGGCTTATAGACCCTATATGAGGATCGATGCAGAGGCAGTATTCTCACCTCCCTAGCCAACACCCTCCAGAAGGGCCTGAAGAGGTAGCAGCCGATCGCAGGGTAATGGATGCAGGAACGACAGAGGCCTATAGATTATGGTGGGTAGCAGAACTACGAGGTGTACGTGATCATCCTGACATAGCGGTGATTACAGCAGAGAGGGATCGTCTGCAGCGTTTGGTTCAGCAGCTCCAAACGCAGGTGAATGAGACAAGAGGATTGTTAGTGGTTGCGGAGTCACGGGCGGAGAGACTAGAGGCTGGAGTCCTCCATGCGAGAGGGCGTATTCATATGTTACATGAGAGATTGGTAGATCAGTGGGTGGTACCAATAGCCGTGGTACCTTTGAGGACAGAGAGGCCTGGCGAGAGGGGTCGACGATCACGATCATCACCTAGTTCGGGATGAGGCGTGAGGGTCTAAATAAATGTTAGCAAGGTATAAGAATAAATAAGAGTACCGACCTGCGTGTCGATGATAGAGAAGATGTATTTGTTTAACATCTAAATAAAACGAGATATGTATGTTGATTTGAGTTATAATAATAAGAATGTTTTCGTTTTGATTTTCGGTGTTTTGAAAAAAGGATAAAGAGGAATGTGATTAAATAGAAATACACAAAAATATTTATATTTACCACACATGATAGGTTATGGTAGGGGATGGTCGAGCTAACCTTGGGAGACCCCATGTCTCCGAAGTGCTGCCTACATAGCCCATTGCACAAAGCAAGGAGGGGCCTCAGACCGATGTAGTTCTCCCTTAGGACCAGGGAGAGGTGAATTCAGGAAATTTGGTACGGTTTAGGCAATTGGTTGGTTGGTAAGAATATTGATATTAATATTGGTAAGGTAAGGTTGTTGGTGTTGGTAATGAATTGGTAATGTTGTAAAAGGTATAAGGGAAGTGAAAGTTAGCCTACCCAAGTGGTAGGGAACCATGTCCTGATTAAGATCAACACACAATCCTAGATGCGAGGCAAAAAAGGAAAGATTGCTCCGTAGGTGAAAAGAGCAAAACAAACCACACAACATAGAACGCACTTGAAGCCCTAGGTACCGGTGCATAGACGAGAAGTCAATAGGTGAAAAGAGTTGTATGATCACAACCTATCAGGTGTATGACACGTCCCTTGAGTTGAATAAATAATGAGGTGAGGTGAATGGTATAGTTGAGGTACAGAGAACTTGTTACAAAGTGAGTGTTCTGACGAAAGAGAACCTACCCTAAATAGACAAGTCCATGACCCAAAAAGTTCTTTTGAATGAGGCTTTTATTTGACTGAATATAGACTGATCGATGCGGGAAGTCTACAAGGGATATTGATTGTATTATTCTTGAGGTCTTCACGAAGCTGATCAATGCGAGAAGCTTCTGATAAAGGCTGACTGTGTATAGCTGTCCTTCAAGGGAGCAGTCTATTTAAGTAGCAGATATGATTTTAGTGCATAGCTGTCCTTCGGGGGAGTAGTCTATATATAATAGCAGCAATAGTTCGGCATATAGCTGTCCTTCGAGGGAGCAGTCTATATTTAATTTAGATGACTAGATGTTCTTTTGGCATGAAGCATCTAGTTTAGTAGGAAGTTTGACTCAAGAAAATCCCATAAGAATACGACTTATTTTAATAACTTTGAAGTCATGGACTAGACTAAAAAGGGGAAGGCATCGTTTAGGTGAGGTGAGAATCAAACTATGTGAGCTTGATTTTTATTATGAGGTGTAGGAAACGAAGTGCATGTAGCGGTAAATGAGCTCAAGGGATGAGCGGCAGGTAGATAAGAAGTGATATAACACTAAATTCAACAGTAGAATGGTCGAAGATGCAAGGCATTAAGGGGTTCAGGCTCAGGTTTACCATTAAGCGAAGCTAAACGATAAGTGCCTGATCCATAGGTGTGAGTGATTATATAAGGCCCAATCCAATTGGGAGCAAATTTTCCACGTTTTCTCTTTTCTAGTTTGGTGACATGTTGATTCTCTTTGAGGACAAGATCACCAACCTTAAAGGTACGCTCATGAAGTCGCTTATCATAAGCACGTTTGATGCGTTTTTGATAGATTTGAAGGTGATCAAGAGCTGTAAGACGACGTTCGTCAAGAAGCTCCAATTGGGCTAACCGCTCTTGGTGGAAATCATCATTGGTGAGAATATCCTGAAGAGATATTCTAAGGGAGGGTATTTGTATTTCGAGAGGCAAAACAGCCTCGGTACCGTATACCAAAGAAAAAGGTGTGGCATTAGTGGAGGTACGAATACTAGTACGATAAGCCCAAAGGGCAAAGGGGATGTGATCATGCCAATTTCTGCCGGATTCATTGACAACTTTCATGAGGATTTTGGTTAGTGTTTTATTAGAGGATTCGGCTTGTCCATTTGCTTGTGGATAGTAGGGTGATGAGAAGCTAAGTTTGATGCCAAAGTTGTCGCAAAGGTCTTGCAACAACTTGTTTTTGAAAGATTTTCCATTATCTGTTATCAGGCGATGAGGAACACCAAAACGACAAATAATGTGGTGGTTAATGAACTCTACAATTTTTTCTTTTTTAGTTGAAATGAGTGGAATAGCCTCCACCCATTTTGTGTAATATTCGGTTGCTGTGATAATCCATCGGTGACGTTGTGAAGAGGATGGATGAATCTCACCAATAAGGTCTAAACCCCATTGTGAGAAAGGCCAAAGATCTCGTGCGACCTGTAGTGGATGGCTAGGAGTATGTTGGAGGTTGGCATGTTGTTGACACATGACACAACGCTTAACATATTCGTAGGCAGTCATTATTGAGAGTAGGCCAATAATAACCTAGGCGAAGGATTCATTTAGCTACGGCAAGACCGCTAAAATGTCCGCCACAGATACCATCATGGACCTGTTGGATGGTATGGGTGACTTCCGCGCCGGTGAGACATCGAAGGAGGATGCCATCAAAGCCACGTTTATAAAGGAGTCCCCCCATAACTACATAACGAGAAACAGCGTTTAAGAAAAGCGCGTTTACCAGTACTAGTAAGGTCAGATGGGAGAACAGAGGTTGTAAGGTAGTCGTGAAATTGGTGATACCAAGTATCCTGTGAATTAGCAGACACATTATTTATCATACAAACAACCGGGGCTGAATAAGATGGGGCAAAGAGTTGTTGGACCAAGACGAAAATGTCAGAGTCAGTTGATGAAGCTGGAATTTGCGAGGCTAAGCAAGCCATAGTATCCGTAAATTTGTTAGTGGAGCGGGGAATAGTTTGGATAGAATAATGAGTAAATAAGGCTAGAAGCGAATCCACGTAGTGTTTGTATTTTTGAAGTTCCTCATTTTTGCATTGGTAGATGCCCATAACTTGATTGACTACCAATTGAGAGTCGCCAAAAATATTGATAGATTTGATACCTAAGTGCAGCGTAACCTGGAGACCCAGAACAAGGGCCTCGTATTCCGCTGTATTATTAGTGCAAGGGAAATCGAGTCGGAATGAAAGAGGCATAGGCTCGGCGTCGAGAGGAATAAGAACAACGCCGGCTCCTCCACCGCGTTGGCATTTGGATCCATCGAAGAAGAGAGTCATTGAATACGACTCTTCCTGGAGTGAAAGAGTGGCAATGAGTTCGTCGGGGAATGTAAAATTGGTAAATTGTTCCCCAGGTAAAGGGGCTTCTGCAAGTTGGTCTGCGATGGTTTGTCCTTTGATTGATTTCTGGTGGACGAACTCAAGGTCGAGGTCGGCGAGGAGCATGAGCCATCGGGCGATGCGTTGGTTTAGATGAGGTTTGGCATACATGTAATGGATGGGGTCCATGTTGGTGATGACGAAAGTTTTGTGATTCAGAAGGTAGTGTCGGAGCTTGGTAGCCACGAATGATAGGGCTAGGCACAACTTTTCTACATGTGTATACCTAGTCTCATAGTCCACCAAAGTATGACTTATATAATAAATGGCTTGTTCTCGATTTTCAGAGTCACGATGTGCAAGCATGGCCCCTACAGTGTGGTCAGTGGCGGAAAGGTAAAGGTAGAAAGGGCGGTCGTCTTGAGGTGGGATAAGCACGGGTGGCTGCAAGAGATAAGTTTTGAGAGCTTCAAAGGCTTGGTGGCACTCTTCGCTCCATTGAAAATCAATGTCCTTCTTAAGGAGGTGATGGAAAGGTTGACATCGATCCGAGAGTTGGGAGATGAAACGTCGGATAGATTGAAGCTTACCTTGTAAACTACGCAATTGTTTGAGATTAGTAGGTGGGGGCATTTCTAGAATAGCTTTGACTTTAGATGGGTCGACCTCAATGCCACGCAAAGAGACGATAAAGCCAAGAAGTTTTCCCGAAAGGACACCAAAGACACATTTTTTTGGTTGAAGACGGACAGAATATTGTAACAGGTGATCAAAAATAATGGTTAAAACATCGAGATGTTCACTGCGATGTTTAGACTTGCCAAGAAGATCGTCGACGTAATCTTCAAGGATTGTGTGCATAATGTCATGAAAAATGTAGGTCATAGCCCGCTGATAGGTGGCACCAGCATTCTTAAGGCCGAATGGCATGACACGGTAACAGAAGGTTCCCCAAGGAGTTATGAAGGCAGTTTTGTGTTGATCGGCAGGGGCAACCAAAATTTGGTTGTATCCTGAAAAGCCATCCATGAGAGAGAGCATCTCATGGCCTGCAGTGAGATCAACAAGTTGGTCAATACTAGGTAGGGGGAAGTCATCCTTAGGGCAAGCGAGGTTAAGATCCTGGAAATCCGTGCATATCCGAAGTCCCCCCGTCGCTTTAGTGACAGGTACGATGTTAGAAATCCATTGAGGATAGTCAATAGGCAGAATGAAGGAAACATAAAGGAGTCGTTGGAGCTCCTCTTTGACCAAGAGGGCAATGCGTGGATGCATTTTTCTCAATTTCTGTTTAATTGGTTTGGAATCAGGGTTTAGAGTGATGTTATGGACGGCAATGGTCAGGATCAATTCCTGGCATGTCAGCGTAGGACCAAGCGAAAGCTTGGTTGCGAGCACGGAGGAAAGTAGTAAAGGCGACTTGTTCTGATGCGTTAAGGGATTGTCCGATCTTCACAATGTGAGGATCCTCCTCTGTGTGGATGTTGATTTCTATAGTAGATTCATTCAGCATGGTTTGGGTTTCAGATGGTAAGGCTCGTTGAATATAAGAGTCATCCGCGCCAAGGTAAGTGAGGATGGAGTCATCATCCTGGCACTCAACAACGTTAATTGAAGGGGAGTCCTCTTCAATCATGTCTGGATATAGAAGGGGAATAGAAGAGGGGTGCTCATTATCGCGTTGATAAGTGAGAGGACCTAAGAAGATAGCATTTATGAAAAAAAAAAGTTAGGAGGGATAGATTCAGGATCTATCGACTCAGTGGGAGACGAAGGCAAAATGGGTGATGATGGTTCGGTAGGGGTGATGTCATCATCTTCTAGAAGACAACTGACATGAGGTTCCGTCGATGTAAGTGTTCCCAGAAATCCGAGACCACTACGATCATTATGTTTGCGTGTGGTGATGGGGATGAGCGTATGTCGGCCTTGTTCATAAAGACCAAAACCAAAGCCTTTCCAAGCACAGCGAGTCAAGAAGGTGAGGGCGAAGCGACGATTTGTCAGGTATTGAAAATCGGATTGGAAAGGAACCACACCAAGAGGAGGCTCAGGGGCAACGGAAGACGCGTCGACACCCCCATACGTTAGGTTAGTGCGGCAGTGAGGTGGTCCGTAGGAGATTACTTCCCCCACACGACGGTCATAGTTAGGATGGGCATGTACCTGTCCGTACTCCTGTGGGGTATGGAAAGAACTAACGTTATATAGGCGATACTCCCCCAGCGTAAGGCGCTGAAAAACATCTACTAAGGGGTCCGCGGTCGGGATGTTAGCTGCGGGAAGGGAAGTGGTTTTTGCGACGGTAGTTTCATCAGTTGAAGGCGTAGGTGTGGTTGAGGTGGATGGTTGAGGCACAGTTGAAGAGGATGGTTGGGTTGAATGAACGGGTGTCTTGATTGGTACAAGCACATCGTTAGGGCGGTATAACATATTGCAGGTTTTAAAGGGGGGAGGATCAGCTTTTACGGTGTAGGACTTCCCCTCGTACTCAAATTTTATGCATCTATGTAATGTTGAGGGAACGCATCCCATAGCCCGGATCCAAGGGCGACCTAACAACATATTGTATTGGAACTCTCCCTCAAGGACATAGAAGAGTTCGGGTAAAGTACGTGGTCCTACACGAATGTTAAGGATCATGGTGCCTAAAGTGGAAGTAATAGCATCATTGAATGATCGCAACATGATGGGGTTGGCACACATGTAGCTAGAAGGGATATTCATTTGTTGGAAGGATTTTGAAGAGATGATATTTAGGCTAGCACCCCCGTCAATCATAACACGACGTACCCGAATGTCCCGGACGTAAGCTGAGATGAAAAGGGCAGGGTCAGGATCTTCTGTACCAAAGTCAACAATTTCATCTTCAGAGAAACTGACTGCAGCAGCTTGTGGTACAGAGACAGAAGTGGTTGGGGCGGTGGGTTGTTTGGTGAGAGAGGCAACGTGATTGGGTGTTAGAATGGAGGCAACGGGCAGGGTTTCATTAGGTAAGACCTCGATCCCTTGAAGAATTTCAATGAGAGCTTGTCGATGAGATTCAGAAGTCTGAATGAGATCATATAGTGTCATTTTTACGGGTGATTGGTGAAGCTGTTTAATCATGGCTCGATGGGCAGCTCCATTAGAGACGGGGTAAGCAGGTCCACGAATAACCACTTTGGGTGGTGGTGCAATCGGGATGTTGGACGGAGAAGGAGAGGACGCAGGTGTGCTTTCTTTCGCTTTCTCATTGTTTTTCTGCGCTCGAGTAGCAACACTAATCATATTAATTTCGTAGACCTGAGATGAGGAAGATGATTGGGATAAATCATGGTCTTCAAGAGGTGGGGTTGTAATAATGATAGATCTTGGTGAGGCGGGGACAGATGGTATAGGAGAGGGAATGGAAACTAAAGGTCTTTCCCTTCGTAAGTTGTCTTTCTTAACCTTTCTTTCTGGGAGAGGTGACTGACGAAGGATGGTTTTTAAAGCTTTGCATCCCTCCACATCATGTCCTGGTGTGCGGTGATAAGCGCAGATCTTAGACTCATCATAACCTATAGGTCGAGGTTTAGACGGGTCATAAGGTCTAAGTGGGGGTAGGGGAATGGTCGCATTCTCTACTAACATAGCAAGGATTTTGGCGTAAGATCCTTTGAGTGGGTCAAAGTCAGAAGAGGATGAGGGTATTGATTGTCTGGATTTCGATAATGTTTGGGTATGGTTGGTTCGTGTGGGTGGTGGTTTAGCCAAGGGGTGTTGACACGCGGTTTTCACTAAATGTGGTTTCTTTGGCGCAGAAGCTACATTCAGCTGGTTAGATGATAAAGCTACAGATGACGTGGTAGTGGGACACAACCACAGAGAAAGGGGAGTAGCAGAGAATAAATCCTTTGATGATGGAGTTTGTTTAGGGTTGATTGGTGGACCGGATGCATGGGGTGATAATGTTGATATTCCCTTTGATCCCTGTATGGGCGCAGAAGGTGTAGGTCGTTTTGAAGAAAACGCAGGAGGTATGATATATTGGTGCAAGGTGGAAGGATGAGGTCCCAATATGGAAGGTAGGTATGACGATGATGGTTTTGATTGTGATAGAGGCACGGGTTGAGTGTGTCTCCTAGGTGGCAGGGCGGCTTTATTTTTGGATAAATCTAGTCGCTTAGGCGGGTGTGTTAGACTGGGTATTGGTGAGGTCCCAAGTGTAGGGGAAGGTTTGGTTAGGTGGATAGAGGTGGATGGGATACTTGGTATAGATGCGGGGGGTAAGAATGAGGATACAGGCATTTTGAGTTTCTGTAAACGCTTCGGGTATATGGTAGAGGTATTGGGATCGGTCATCTGCATTTGAGTAGAATAGGGAGTACTCAAACGTTCCCATAGGATTCGTCTATCTTCTGGAGAATGACAGTCTTCAGGTTTGAATTGTAAATTTTGTACGGAAGAAAGGTGGGTTGTGATTCCAGTCCACTGTGGGTGTGATACAGGGGGTAAATGAGGCACTGTATCAATAGATGTCAAGAGGTCAACCGGTCATTGAAAAGATTTAGGCGATGAAGAACTAATAGGTAAGAGGGCATGTTCGAGAGGATCCGTCATGGTTAAAGAATTTGGTGATGTCGGTGCAAGAGATTCCTCGTCTAAGGATGTCAAAAGGAGTGGCGTACCGTCCTCTTGTGCAGCAAGAGGGGTAGAAGGGGAAATCTGGGAAATAGATAGGTTAGATAACATCCGTTCGCAATCTTGTAGGGATGTGGTATAAGAAGACTCATCGATGGGAAGAGAAGTCTAGGAAGTTAACTCCTTTATGGGTAAAGGAATGATTTCGCTTTGGCTTGATGGTGGTAAAGGAGGTTCGGGCTCCTGTGTTAGTGAAGAGGCTTGATTCAAAATTTTCTCGATAGAGGCTTTGGGCTGGGTATCAAAGACTGCATGGATCTCATGAACACTCTCCTCGGCTAAGATATCCTGGTTTACGTTGCTGTTGGAAGAGTGATTCGGGAATGGTTTGTTGAAGATTTTCAAATTTCGGTTGGCAGGGGCATTAGGATTATCGAGGGTTATATCCCCTGTGTCAACCATTTCCTGCACTATGTTTTTCAACATCTTGCAGTTTTCATGACTATGTCCTTTTACGCGGTGAAAGTTACAGAAGTCATTTTCTTTGTACCAGGAAGGTATAGCGCGGGTGGAGTCAAACCCAGAGTGAGGTTTAACAGGAGGCAAAGTGATAGCTCCGGCTTTGAGCAATTTTTCCAAGATGACGCCATAGGTTTCTCCTAAGGGAGTGTAATTGATGGGCTCGGCTTTGTACTTATAGGTGGTTTTTGGTGGAGTATTGGACGGCGCTTGAGATTTGACCATCACCGCGTGGACAGCTCCTTTTGATTTAGAAGAAGTGGACGCGTGAGGAGTGGTGGTATTTGGTTTATTGGTAGAATCAGGAGTTCGGAAATTGGGGTTTTTGTTGCGCAACCGCAATTTCTCTTCTTCTAAGGCTCGAATTTCTAGTTTCCGAGCCATGGTAAAGGCCTCATCAAATGTGCGGAAAGTTTGAATTTGAAGAGTAGGAGAAATGTGCTTAGCACATGCCCGCGTGAAAAGTTCGATAAGTTCAGCCTGAGGCAAGGCATATGTAAGTTGGTTGATAAGGCCACGCCATCGTCCGACGAAATCTGCGATAGATTCATCTTCGAATTGTCGAATGGCATAAAGGTCGGTGATGGATACTTTCTTAGCAATGTTAATGGAGAAGTGATCCAAGAAAGATTGGGCTAGTTGGTTAAAAGAGAAGATTGAGTGCTGGGTTAAAGCACTGTACCACTCCAAGGCAGGTCCTGATAAGGACATGGGAAAGGTGCGGAGTAACAAGGCATCATCATGGGCAATCAAATAACAAGCATGTCTAAATGATCGCAAGTGTTGTTGAGGATCCTCTTTACTATTAAAACGAGTAAATTTCGGCAATTCCCATTGAGGAGGATATGAATGAAGGGGGACAGAAGGGTGAATGGGCTCCCGACAAACTTGCTCGTATGTCAAGGCGCTACGACTTCCTGAAACAGAAGCCTCCAGGTTTTGCATTTTGTCCATCATTTGTTTAATGAAATCCGTGGTTGGATGGGATGATGGTGCGGTTGTGGTAAACAGAGGCAAATTGGGCCAAGGGCCTCCGCTGGACAATGGTGGGGTTAAGTGTTGATAAGGTATGGAGGATGAATATGTTGAGGTGACAGAATAGGGATGTCCCATATAAGGTGTTGAGGTTACTGGATACGTGTATGGGAATGAAAAGGTAGGCGGAGCTTGAGAAGGAAAGCTCGTGTGGATAGGTGGCAGAGAACAAGTCATGAATGGAGTAGTCTGCAAGAGAGATGAGGTAGGGGCAGTCGGTGGTAATGATATGTGGGGTCCAAGATTAGCCAAAGGAAAGCCAATCTGAGCCGTATGAATCTCTGAAGCCGTTGGATTGGGAGATGGGGCTAAAGGTGCAGGAAGCAAGGCGGTGTTATCAGGCGGAGTGGGCGCTAAATGAGCAGCTATACTAATAGGCATGCCAACAAGGAGCTGACCATCAGGCGTACGGTCAGGGGCATGAGACAAATAGTATTGTACAGCACTAGGATTAGCATCTAGAAATTTGGCAAAGTCCTTATCTCCCACAGGAATTTTAGGAACCTCGCTGGTATCCGCAGGATTCCCCACAGAATGTGAAGGGGGTGATTCAGGTAAAGAAACAGAGCAAGCATGTGAAACCATAGCGGCGGCTTGCTTTCGAGTGATAACAACCATGGACAGGTGTTCACAGTAGGGTTTCAATCTGTCAGGAACAGAAACAAACTCAGACTGGTGAAATTGGTAGGTTGCTGGTTTGTCAGGAATTGGGAAAGACAGTAACCGATATCGGTCTAGTAACCGATGTCGGTTATACTATAGCCGACGTCGGTCAGGTAACCGATGTCGGTGTAAGAAGTCTGGGCTAACAAGATATAAAAAGGCTACTAATTTGATTTTTAACAACGTTTAGTATACTTGTCCAATTATTGATCACAGAAGACAGAGTATGAGAAAGAAAACAGAACTAAAAACAAGCAAGATGCACACGCAAATCTAGAGATTAACCCTAGGGTTAATTTTAATTATCGTGGGCTTATGCCTTTAGACGTAGAATGATGTCAGAATCCTAAACAAGAGACTTAGGGGAAATGTCAAGTTGTTTTGGCTTATAAGGTTACCTCAATCGGGCGGAGGAATACCGCGGAAAAAGGGGGGATGTTTGAGCTGTTGTGTTAATTGTGAAGTGATTCGGTATGTGTTGTGCAGTGAATGTAAGATTAATTTCCTGTCAATACCATGGATATCACCCCCACGTGTACGACCTGTTACTTAATCTATGTTCACTAGAATTGAAAAACAACAAGCAGGAATGCAATGCACGTGTTTTAAACCCAAATCGAAAATTATGTTCGATGAAGCAAGAGAGATGACTTTCACTAATGCGAAACTAGGAAAGCAAGACAAATTCTTTACAAAATAATATATGAAATCTTTAGAAGAAGCAACAACAGCAAGTATGCTTCCTAAATGAAAAATAAGCAAGAGAAACAGAAACCCAAAATGGGTCCCACCGGGCGTGCCAAAATGTTTCACTCGGAATGTTTCGTTCCTTTTAGAAACAGATAAGGGTTGGGGCTAGGAGGAATACCTGTAGAATGTCGAGATGATGTGCGCGTACCGTAGAGAAAGATCAGGCTGACTGCGAAGAACTCCTTTTTGTCTTGGAAGGACTACCTGCAAATAAGAACACAAGACCACAAGATTTTAATTAGACAATAAATGAGGAAACTGCCTTGGGCCCAGGAAATATAAAACTTCCTTTCGAAGGTGGTCAGTTCCCCTGCTAATATGAATTAACACAAAAGACTATAAGATATCAATTAAATTGCTTTGTTGAACTGGGTAGGGGAAAGGCTGGTTATTGGTTATAGTCAGTATAACCGATGCCGGTTACTGATAACCGATGGCGGTTACTGATGACCGATATCGGTAGAGTCTAGGATCTGAAGGTTGGTTGTTTTGTGGGGTGTTTGTGTTGTTTGGTAGCTGTGTTATTTGTAAGGCTGTAAATGGGTGATATTAGGAAATGAGGTGATGAGAGGTAGATGAAGGATGGTTAGATGAAATGGCACGCTGGGTAGTGGATTCAGAAATGGATTTATGAGGACTGTGATTCAAAAGGCATAAGAAATGTTATAACAGAAGACATGCAAGATGTGACTTACTGGTTTTGACGAAGATGCAAGTTGATCTCCTTTGCTGCAAACGCTTCTGGTTTCTTCACTTGTCTCTGCTCGGTCAAGTGAAGATCTGGACTCTGTTGATCGCTCCCAATGATTTTTTCTTGATTCAAAATCCTTCCTCTGACCTTTCTGATTTTGGTTCAGTTTGGGGAGCCCATTTACAGGGAGCCGATGGCGGTTACGTAACCGACGGCGGTCGAGTAGGAACCGGCATCGGTAAGGAAAAAGTAGACTATTTTTAGTAAAATAGCCCACCTTCCCTGCTTTTCTCCCGAGAGATCAGTTGCGGGCTTGGTCAAATGACTAGAAGGTCGGTTTTGGGTGCGAGAAAGGGGTCATTAGTTATGGGTGTAGGTGTGGACCAAGTTATGGGTCTTAATTAGGTTAGTTTAGGGTTAGGGCTAGGTCATGATGAAGTGGCAAAATGAGGTGGCAGGTAAGGTGATGTGGATTTATCCATTACAAGGTAATTAATAAATAATTGTGTAAGGTTTAGGTGATGAGGTTATATTGCGAGATGAGATATGGAAACTAAAGAATGGTCAATGGTAGAAATATATAGGTAAAAGGGCTGGTCATCCTTAGGTGGAATGAGTACCAGTGCTTCAAGAAGGTATTGTTTTAATGCCTCAAAGGATTTATGGCATTCATCATCCCATTTGAATGAAATGTCTTTCTTGATAAGATGATGAAATGGTTGACAACGATCAAAAAGTTGTGAGATAAAATGAAAAATAGATTGTAACTTTCCTTATAGGCTTAAAAGTTGATGGAGATTAGTGGTTGGAGGCATTTCTAGAATAGCCTTTAATATAGCAGGATCGACTTTTGTGCCACACAAAGAAACGATGAAACTTAGGATTCTTCCAGAAAGTACCACAAAGACACACTTCTTTAGTTAAAGATGCACATAATACTTGATGAGATGGTCAAAGATGACTTTAAGGATGGACAAGTGTTTTATTCAATGTTTAGATTTGGCCAAAATATCATCTACGTAATCTTCCAGTATGTGATGCATGATATCATGGAAGATGTAAGTCATGGCTCGCTCATATGTACCACCAGCGTTTTTGAGGCCAAAATGCATGACTCAATAGTAGAAAGTTCCCCAAGGGGTGATTAAATTAGTCTTGTGTTGATCTTTTGGAGCTAGTAATATTTAATTGTAGCCTGAGAAACCATCCATGAGCGATAACATTTCATGGCTAGTGGTGATATCAACTAGTTGGTCGACGCCTGGTAGTGGAAAATCATCTTTGGGACAGGAGAGGTTGAGGTCATAGAATTTTTTGTAAATCTGGAGTCCCCCTTTCACATTTGTGACAGGAATGATGTTAGAAATCCATTGGGGATAGTCAATGGGTAGAATGAAGGAAACTAAGAGAATGTGTTGAAGTAATTCTTTAACAAGAAGAGAAATGCGAGCATGCATTTTTTTGTATCTTTTTTTTATGGGTTTGGCATCAGGAATGGTTACGATATTGTGGACCAAAATTTTTGGGTCAATACCGGGCATATCGGCATATAACAAGGAAAATGTGTTGCTATGGTCCTGAAGGAAAGAGGTGAAGTCTTCCTATTCATTAGTGTCTAAGGATTTGCTGATCTTTAGAATGTACGGGTCATCCTGAGTGTTAATGTTGATTTCTATGGTCGATTCATTCAACATGGTTTATGTCTCATAGGGTAACGACCGATGAATAGAAGATTCTTTCATAGCAAGGTATGTGAGGATGGCCTCATTTTCTTCACATTAAATGACGTTAATAAAAGGCATATCATCATCAATCATGTTAGGATATAGGAATGGGAGAGAAGAGGGAGCTTCACCATTACATTGATAGGTTAGTGGTCCCAGGGAAATGGTGTTTACAAAAAAGAAAAGTTAGGAGGAATAGATTCAGGATCTATGGACTCCATGGGTGAAAATGGTAATGTGGGTGAATGAGATGGAGAATATTTCCCATCTTGGATAAGGTTGATGTGAACATTCTTAGAGGTTGGAGCGTCAAAACCAATGCCACTACAGTCATTGTGTTTATGATAGGTATAGGAAATGATAGTATGGCGGCCCTATTTGTAAAATCCAAAGTCAAATCCTTTCCATGCACATTGGTAGATTAAAGTGTGAGCAAAGTGGCAGTTAGTGAGGGAGTATAAGTCAGATGAAAATGGTTAGGTTTGAGATGGAGGTTCAGGTTTATAGATGGCCATATCAAGTCCCCCATACATTAGATTAGTGTGAAGGTGGGGAGGACCATAAGGAAAAACCTCACCTATGTAGATGTCATAACTGGGGTGTTAGCGCAGGTTCCCATACTCTTGTGGGGTGAGGAAAGTGTCGATATAGTATAGGGGGTATTCCCCCAGATTGAGGCATTGAAAAATACCTTCTAAGGAATAAATAGTTAGTATGTGGGTAGCAGGGATGGATGACTTGCTAGGCAATGGGGAAATAGGTGAGTCAGTGGTAGAGGATGTAGCTGTAGTGGGGATAAAAAGGTTAGATGTAGAAGAGGTAGTGGTAGTCTAGGTGGATGGGCTAGTAGGTGAAGGTGAAGTAGGGATAGTGGTAGATGCTTTGACTAGTACAAACACATCATTGGGCCGGTATAGCATGTTACAGGTCTTGAAAGGTGACGGGTCAGTAGGGATGGTGTAATTATGTCCCTTGTGTTAAAATTTGAGGTATTAGTGTAAATTCGAAGGGACACAACCCATGGCGTGGACCCAAGGTCATTCGAGAAACAAGTTATACTAGAAGTCCCCTTCTAGGACATAGAAAAGTTTCAGGATAGTGTGGGGACCCACGCGAACATGGAGAACGATGATACCTAGGGTAGAGGTCATAGCCTCATTCAAGGAGCATAACATAACTGGGTTACCATGCCTGTAACTGGTAGGTATTCAAATTTTGTCATATGCATGGGAGGATATGATGTTAATGCTAGTACCACCATTGATGATAACATGTCATATGTGTATATTATTGATAAACACGGAGATGAAAAGAGTGCAGTCGGGGTCATCAGACTAGAAGGGAGTGATCTCTTCATTTGAAAAGATGAGGGTGGCAACTTGGTGAGTAGGTGGAGGTGTAGAGGAAGGAAATGAATTAGTGAGAGAGGCAACATGGTGAGGGGTAATGATGGAGGCTACAGGTGTGGGGTCATTTGGTAAAACTTCAATAGATTGAAGGACCTCCATGAGGGCTTGATGATGTGACTCAGAGGTTTAAACGAGGTCATATAAAGACATTTTGAGAGGGAATTGATGCAGTATTTTAAGAAATGTGTGATGTGTGACCCCATCAAAAATAGGATACGCAGGACCTCGAATGGTGACTTTGGGTATGTGTGTAGATGCTATGTTGGGTACAGGTTTGGTTAATAGGCCAGTTGCCTTTTCTTTTCCCTTGTCTTTTTTAGCATGGGTGGTAACGTGAACCATGTTAATTTAAGGGTAGGTGGAGGAAGAGGGTGTGTCATGGAAGGTATAGCAACATGAGGGACAAAAACCTAGTGGGGGATATGATCCTTGTGAAATGAGTAGGGCGCATTGGCACTTGGGTGGTGGTTTGGCTAACTCTCTTATACGGACCATATTAATATCAAATCTCGAGGGTGGATAAAAAATTTATAGGGGTGGAGATATTGTTCATTGAGTAGGTATAGGGAGAAGATCTATGGAAATTGGTGAAGGAAAAATGGGGTCCTCATCAAGAAGATCGTCGTCATCAAAATTTTATTTAGGAGGACATAACTGGACAGGGGCAGTTTTTAAAGCCTTACAGTTCTCTACATCATATCCTGACACACAATGGTAGGTACAAATTTTGGTTTTGTCAAAACCTTTTGGTTTGGGTTTGAGTAGGTTGTAAGGTCTAAGAGGTGGTAATGTGATGACAGAAGTTATGAGGAGATTGGTTAAGATTTTGGCGTAGGATCCTGCTAGTGGATCACAATGGGAGGTGAATGTGGGTTTGGGTGCAGGTACAGATGATTATGGAGGAAGAGGATTTATAGGAAGGGGATGGGTTAGTTTACTAGTTTGGTGTGTGGAGTGGTCTTAGGTCTTGGTTGCATCTATTTAGTTACGGGCATGGTAGAAGAGATAGTGGTGGTTTGGTTGGTTTAACTACCTTATTGTAGGGTAGCATATTTTTAGCTTTAGGTTGCACCTTTTTGGGCAATGATGACATGGGTGTACGACATGTGGAGGGAAATGTAGATGTTGGAAGAGGATGTGTTACCCACGGGGGTAACTGAGGTGCTATGGAGGTGGGTGGTGTAGGTTGGGCAGGAGGCATGAGTGAAAGAGAAGAAAGTGTCATGGGTAGTGAAGAAGTTATGGATGGTAGTGTGGGTATGGGTGGTAAGAAGGTTATGGCTGAGGGAGGAAGTTGTGTGGGTCACTTGGGTATATTAGAGGTTTGTGACAAGGAAATGGGTTGTTGGGTTCTTAGTTTACCGATAGACTGGGGTTGTTTGGCCAGGGTCAAGGGGTGAGGTCCTAGGATGGACGGAAAGGGTGAAGGTGATAATGGTGTGGTAGGCAAGGTTGGTGTATGAGGCCTAGGAGATTGGATCTTCTTTTTAGGGACCGGGGTAAGTTTAGTGTTAGTTTTGGAAGATGTGGCTAAGTCTAATTTGATGGGTAGGTAAGGCTAGCTGTCGGTATGACCCCTAAGGTAGTGATAGGTTTAGGTAAGGGAGATGATACAGGCGTGGGTAGGTGTTTGGGTGTTGATGTATGTTGGGTTATGGGAAGAGGTGTGATTTTGGCCATGGGTGATGACATGGAAGGTGTTGCAATAGTCGTGGTTATGTTTTTTTTTGGTTGTTTGAAACACTTTTGGGTAGATAGTGGGGGGTGTTAGTGATTGATAACTACATTTATGTTGATACAAGAAGTAGAAGGCATCCCCAAAGTAAGGCTCTATCAACATAGTCTAGGTAATCAAAAAATTGTCAAAATGGTACTAATCTAGGATGGGCTGATGTGGATCAGGTAGTGATCCCCGTGAAGTTTGTTTGTGATACAAGGAAATGGCTAGCTTAAGACTCTATGGGTAAGAGAGCTGACAGCAGATCAATGTGATATTGAAGGTCCGTTGGTGAATGGACATCTAAAGGAAATGTTATTTTGATAGGATCCTGTAGGGGTAGAGGAGAGGATGGGCCAGACGAGTTTGACTCTCCTTGTGATGGTGTAGGTTATGGACGTGTATCTCCTATGAGTAGGAGAGGTGCCACTAACGAATGCTTGGAAATTTGAGGGGTTAAAGGTAGCATGCTAATTATAGGCTCTTCCACGTTTGAATTGAAAATGAAGGGGGTTCCTCTTTGGATGGAGGAGTACATGAAATTGGTTCTGGTGTAGGTAAGGGAGCTCGGGCTAAGATTTCATCTATGGAAGGTGTTGGTGCCATTTTTGAGCTTGCACCATATTGCCCTAAATTTTCAAATCTGTATCTACTCAAAAAACATTTTATCCTTTGATTTGATGGTCTGTAATTCTTCCCCTCCATTTGAAATGCTTTAAAAATGCTCACAAACTTGTTGTTTTTCCCTAATTTGAAAGAATAATCCAAGCTTTGCCCTTTTCTATACCCTAGTTTTTCCAATTTTGCGGGCTATGTCATTTTTCCCCTTTGTTAGATCATGGAAAAATTGAAATCGATCAAATCATACTTGTTTATATTTGAAACTCGAAATCCTAGATTGGGAATGTTGTCGGAAAACATGGTTCAGTTGATTTAAAATCGAAATTTTTTCCATCCTTGGTGAAAAAATTGAATTCTAGTGCATCCTTTGAATTTTTTGTGTTTTGACGGTCATACGGGCGTCATTTATCCTTTCAAATTCATCCCCAGTAGGTATTGGTAATATGGAGGCTTCTAATTGGCTGAGGAAAAGTGGGTAAGTGTTGTAACTTTTCATTTTTTGCCTTTTTGACAAATGGGGCATTTTCGGGCCCGGGGACCCATTTTTTTCCAAATTTTCCTACGTGGCCAATGTTTTGATTGGCAGGGAGATGGTGGGTGGTCAGATTCCCTTAAGGTTTTTAGACCTTATTTTGTAAAAATTTTTAAGTCACAAATTTTGGTCCAAAGCCTCGCAGCCAATCGGGAGTGGACACGTGTCCTAAAAGACAAAAAAGGGAGGAGCGGGCCAATGGGGGACTTAGAGTTTTTTAGTGCTATTTGGCTCTAAAGTTTCAAAATTAGTTTTAAGCTCTTTCTCTAATCAGAGGATGGACATGTGGCATCATTTTTGACAAGTGCAGGTTGGCGGGCCAATGGAGGCAAAAAGGAATTGTTTCCCTTTTGCGAAAAGAGGGGTCAAAATTAAAAGTTTAGAGCGCGGCCCCATGGCCAATCATAGGTGGACACGTGTCCAATAGGGTCAAAGGGAAGTGCGGGTAGGCGGCCCGGGAAATGGGCATTTTTTCCCCTTTTTTGCAAAAAAGGGAGTTAAGGCAAAAATTTAGGCCACGGGCCTACAAGAAAATCAATGAATGACAAGTGGTAGGCAGAGCAAATCAAGGTGGGTCAGCGGAGGCACGAGAGAATTTTTTCCCTTTTACAAAGAAGGCTTAAAATAAAAATTTGAAGCGCTAGCCCACTAGCGAATCATCGAGCGACACGTGGGAAGGGAGAAATTCTAAGGTGCAGGGCCTACGAGGAAAAAAGTGACAATTTTCCAAAAATTCAAAAAAGGTCAAAATACACAAAATTGAAGCGTGATCCCAATGGGACCCACCATGTGCCATGTGTCAGCTCCAAAATTAAAAGACGGAGGGGCAGGGGAAAAAGTGAAATTTTTCCATTTTTTCAAAAATGTCAAAAAGTCAAAAAACTGGGCCCAATCCAATCATTTGTTCCCACGTGTATAGCCTTATCCAAAAAATTAAAACATGTACTCAAGCTTATTTCTAAGGGCATCTTCCACTGTAGGGCCAGGATTAAAAGATGGATTCGATGGTTGTTGTGCCATCCATTTGTTTTGACTGCCATGGGAGCTCCAGGAAGCTTGGAATCATGAATTTTGCATCAAATTTCATCAATTTTTTAGTGATTTCCATGTCATTTTGGCCTTCTAGGATCATTGGAATCGGTTTCATGACTCAATATTTTGATTTGAGATGTTTTGAAATAAGTTTTGCCCCAGCCTGAGAAAACACGTGAAATGGTGAAATCAAAAGTTGCAGACATAATTTGAGAAGGTAAAAAGGTGAAAATTATGAGTAAAAGGTGTTTTCATGCCTCAATGATGAAAAACGTTCCCCTATGATGGATAATGATCTAGATATTTGTAATGATTTAATCTATTTAGGCACACCTGACAACCTGCGAATGTTTTTTTGTTTGATGTTATTTTCAGTGAATCATGAAGACTTGTTGTAACATAATTGATCCCTTGGAATATTCTTTTCTTAGGAAAGAAGGATCAAATGTGGTAAGAGATATATAATGCATTTTTGGAGAAATACAAAAAGGGGTCAAGGGAAAAGTTCAAAAATCACGAGCAAATTTTGAGAAAAAGCTCATCTTCTAAGAAACCCACCAAAGAACCTAGGATAATTTCTTTTGTTTTGGATCTTCATGTATGTGAGTTGGTTACAAGTGTATAGCCATCACATAGCTCTGAGATTGTTCATGAAACTCTCCCCTGCTGATGAATCTAACAATATTTTGAGTTGATCTATGTGTTTTTCTGGGCAATATGGTGTATGTTATCATTTTTAAATGCCTGTAAATAGTTTTCATTGTTCTTGTTGCAATCTTGCATTGAAAGTCTTTAGATATCACACAAGAATCTTCATTTCTAGTTAATACTTTAGTGGCATTTTCAATCTCATATTCAGAAGAGCATTCATCTGATAAGGAGATAAACAAATTTAAAATCACTTTACCTTCCTTGACTATAGATATTTCTTGTAAGCCTTTGGGGGCGCACCTTAGGTGTGGTTTGATCAATGATTTTTGTGTTTAATTGAGTTTTTTACTTCAAGATTTTGTGGTGAGTTCTCAAAGATTGTGTGAAGAGTGTTTCCTGGGCTTCCATTTATGCCTCTTCTGGTTGAAAGAATGTCCTGATTATTTGAAGCATTTTATCTGATAGTTGTTCAAGTATTGTAGAGGTTGTCAAAGATTTGATATATCCCAGTTTGTCTTGTCAACACCCCACCAAAAAATTCATTCAAACAAAGTAATCCTACCCCATACTACCCCTACATTGCATTGTGTGTCAACAAAAGAATACAACCCATTTACAAAAATGCACAAATCAAATCAAGATCATATAATGTCTCTAGTAACCCTTGCCTTGCATTGAAAATATCTCCATAATCTGGGAGTGACAACTTGTGAAAGTCATATTTGGAGTGTTGATCATATTTTCCCAAGGCCTTTTCATACTATTTGCATAAATTGAGGGATATCTTCATCTCCTTCCACCATTTGGGGGTTACAATATAGGTTCTCTTACCTTGGTTGAAAGGCACAACCTAAAATAGTGAGGGTTAGATCAATCCTTTCAAAGTGCTATCCATCTCTCCACAAATCTGAGTGCTAGTTAGATCACATCCCCAGCTACAAAATGACACACATCATGATCTATCTAACTTCAAGCTTCATGCCATATCTCTGATGCTTCTTAGACTGAAAAGGAGAACAAATTTGGGTACCAACACTTTTTGGCACTGTTGCCGGGAACATTCTCTAGTATTTCAGTATTTCAGATCCCTGGTAATACTTCTTGTGTGATTTATGTGTAATTACAAATATGAGTATCATCTTCTGATCAGATTTATAAGATTGTAATAAAATGTAGAGGTCTGAGTTTGATATTCTCTTAAGTTCAATCTGATCCATGTGCATGCATATTTTAGATATTTGAATGCATATCAAACCCTGGTAAAGTCCTTTGCAAATTCTGCATGTAAATACGTTATTGAAGCATCTTTTTATAATCATATTTGTAAGGATTGAGTGAAGATATAAGTTCTTCCTGTAATTTTACCAATTTCCTAGTAGTTGTTGCAGTTCATTTACATTTGTGATTGATAAATTCAGGAAGAAGGAAGGTCTGATTTGTAAATTTTGGTACAATATTTTCAGTGCTCGTAAATATTTGTCAGAGTATTTTAGTGCATTTTCACAACTAGGGTGAAAGTCCTTAGTGGTGACTCCATGTTGATTTGATATTGATAAATACAGTGTCTTAAGCTCTTCTATCATTTATTTTTGTGTTGTTGATCTCTACAAAACTGGAAGGAAGAAGATCTCTCTTCCTTAGAGACTCTGCTAAGAAATTGTTCTCAGATTCAAGAAACTTAGAGTTGGAAGGGAGAAGAGTTTGGAAAGTGGTTAAAGGTCAGACATCAGGAAAAGATATATCCATTGGTGAGAGAGATCAGCCTTTGGTAGAGGATTATTACTCTTCTTCAAGTGATTCTTATTCAAATAATCCTCTCATAAACTTGTTTTCCTTAGCTAGTGAAGGTCCTTCTACTGTACCTGGTAAGTTCCTTCTCCAATCTGCACCTCTATGTTTTAATTCAAATAAAACTTTCCAAGAAAATCAGCATTTAGAGAATACCAATCTTGTGAATCACATTCTTGAGCCCCAAAGATCTTGCACTCCTCATCAGCTTGTTTCACCTCCAAGATCACCTCCACCAAACAATATGGCTCATCTTAGACCTCCATTTGTTGTTAACACCTTTGGTCTTATAAATTTTAGAGGAATGGATGGTTACCCAAATGTTGTCCCATAGGATGTGAGAAATAGGCTGCCAAAGTTTCAAGGCAACAATGTTATGACTGGAGATTAGTATCTCAAACTTTTTGTTAACATGATGGAAGACTTTGAGATAGAGTTTGAAGATGTGTATGTAAAAATTTTCATCCACACATTAGATGAGGATGCAAGGGATTAGTACAAGGCTCTACCTGATAATTCTATTGACTCATGGACTGAAATGAAAAGTGCATTTAGGTTGCAATATGGTGACAAGACTGATCCTAGATTTATTTTGTCTCAGTTTGAGAATATCAATAAAAACCCTAATTAATCAGTCCATGACTTCAACACAAGGTTTAACAAAACTTTGAGAAGGCTTCCTGTTGGTTTGAGGACCTTGCGATGAATCTTGTTTAATCAAATATGTAGATTCATTTGATAAAAAGGCAGCCTATTACCTAAGATACAAGAACCCTACCAATTTAATACAAGATTTCACCATGGCACTTCAAATTGAAAATAATATCAAGGCTGTTGGGAAACCTCTCAAGAGAGATGGTGTAAAATTGATAAACCCTGAAAAACCTCAAGCTAGCAAAGGTTTCTGATTTAGAAGAGGTTGTGAAAACTTTGGTAGGGGCTGTCAAGGAAATATCATACAAGTTAGCAAGAGATGAGAAGGGAATTGGGTAGATTTCACAAGGTCAGCCTAGGCAGCAAGCACAAGATAGATATGGAAATCACCATAGGAATGAGTAGAGGTTAGATGATAGAGGGAAAGGACCTATGGGGTCTACAAATAGACATCCTCAAGCACATGAAGGAAGAGTGTTATTTGATCCCTTAACTAGTAGGGTTGTTGTTGTTGAAGAGGTTACTGATATTGATTGGTGTGATAGGTTTTTTATGCCCCATCCTCCATGTGAAGTAGACCAACAAGAATGCGAAGCTAATAATGATGATGGTACTGATGATGATATTTGTATGATGGGATGTTCTTCAAGCTCACAAAGAGGAGCAACATCTACTGAAGTAATAAGTGCTAGGACTACTACAACCTTTTGGGATTGCATCAAACGGGTACAAGTCTTGCTTCCCCATCATACTCTTGAAGTTTGATGTAGTGAAAACTTTTGAAATTGCTAACAATGACTTTGAATACTTAAGAGCTTTGATGATTAAGAAGTATGATGGTGGTATCCCTTTGGAGGAAGATAGACAATTGTTGATGAATGTTGTTGTAGCTCAAGAGAAAGATTATAACACTAGAATAAAAGTTGTTAAAGGAAGTGGGCCTCAAGCCAAACCTAAAACACCCTTGCTCACATGCATTCCAAAAGAAGCTCCTAGGAAAGAAACACTTGCTAAAAGCTCTACTGTCCCAAGCAAAAATTACAGTCCTCCTCATGCCTAGGCTGCCAAGAATCCATTTTGCCATATAATGAATCTTCTTGTCTCCCTTCCAATGTTATTTTTCCAAAGACTGGCCCTATGACATAGCCCAAGTATTGAGCCAAATTAAAGCAAGTGTTCCAATCATTGAGTTACTTAGAATTCCTGAGCATAAGAAGAGAGCATTTGAGTACTTGGGGTTGAAGGATGAGAAGAATAGCTCCAAGTAGAAATGTAAATGTTGTTGAGACTCCTCCTCAAATCATTTCTAACCTTGAAACACCACCAGTAGTAGAAGATCTTAGAGAGACACCTGAGGTATATTTGGGGATGTCTTTGGTTGATTCCCAATTGAATGTTGATCCATTCTTCACAACTTTGATCATAAAGGATAAGCTACTTCACAATTATATGTTTGATTCTGGTGCATCATGTAATGTCATGCCTCTAGAAGTCATGAATGAGTTAGATATCAAAGTGACAACAACCTATGGAAAATGTACTACCATGGACTCAAGAGAAGTGCCGGTAGTTGGTTGTGTAAAAGGTTTGGTTGTGCAACTTGCATCTTATCCCGGGAGGAATTTAAAATTGGATGTTGTGATTGTTGATTACCCTACCAAATGGGGTATGTTTTTGTCAAGAAAGTGGGCTGCAAGTGTTGGAGGAAGTGTCCAAATGGATATTTCTTTTTCCACCATTCCCGTTGAGGGAAGCCTTGTCAAGCTCTATGGAGAAAATAAAATGTTACATCTAATTAAGAATCCAAATAATGCTTCTTATGAGGTGTTTATTTGCTGATGTTGATGATGATAATTTCATTGGTTTTGCTGATGGAAAAGAACACAAAATGGATCAATCAAAGTGCTTTGAGCAGGTATGTTCTCCTTAGACCTTGCTATTTGATGGATCTTGCTCTAAATTTGGAAATGGTGCTGGTGTAATTCTGATTTCTCCTAGCTTAGAAGAATTTATTTTTTCCTTCAAGCTTAATTTTGAATGTACTAACAACATTGTTGAGTATGAAGCCTTGTTGTTGGGTCTGAGAATTGCATGGAAGTATGGTGTCAAGGACATCATTACAAAGAGAGATTTAGAGCTAGTTGTCCAAACAAATAAGAAAATTGTATGCTAAAAAAAATCAACAGATGAAGTAGTATAAACATGAAGTTTGGGATCTAGTTGAGATGTTTGATTTTTTCAATATCATGCACCATGACAAAATTTTGAATGTCTGCTGTTGAAAAGTTGGCAGTGTTGGGGTCAAGATTTGAAGTTTACACAATTTCACCTTATTGTGAGTACAATGTTGAATTGTTGACTAGGACAGCTGTCCCTGACAACATCATTTGATGATGATTATCAAGTGCAAAGGTTCTTGAAAAATAAAGGGGATTTTGTAGATCAACATATTGATTAGGAACTAATGGTGTGTATGACTGAAGGAAGAGAGACTTTGTTTGGAAAAGATATTATCTAATTGAAAACTAACACCATTCCTAAAGGCCTTGTTGCTCTTGAGTCTAATTTTAACAATGTTGATTACATTATCAATAGAAACATGTCTACCTCGAGGGATGTGGAAGAGCATGAATTAAGAAAAAAGGAAAAACCAAGAAAATTTTGGTTGGGCAGCAGTTTAAGCAGGGAAGAAAAATAGTCCTATCTTAAATTGTTGAAACAATATCAAGACTACATTTCCTGGTCATATTCAGAGATGAAAGCATATAGAGAAGACTTGTTTCAGCATGAGATCCCTCTTGAAATAAAAGATCCAATCCATTCGGACAACAGATGCAAAGGCCAATTAATCCATTCCTCTCCATGGAAATGCAAGGGGAATTGAATAAACTAAAGGAGGGAGGGATCATTCAGCCCACAAGGTATTCATCTTGGGTTACAAACCTTGTGCCATTCAGAAAGAAGAACGGAGACATCAGACTTTGTGTGGATTTTAGAAATCTAAACAAAGCATCCATGAAGGACAACTATCCCTTGCCAAATATGGAAAATATGTTGCAGCTTGTGACAGGGTCTGAGTTGCTTTCTACATTGGATGGTTTCTCCGAATACAATCAAGTGGTTGTCAAAGAATCAGAAAGACTTAAGACAGCATTCACTACTCCTTGGGGAACATATGTTTTTTTTAGGATGCCCTTTGGTTTGATGAATTTTGGTGCCACTTTTCAAAGAGTAATGGATGTTACTTTTTCTAGTTGCATCAATGACTTTATTGTAGTTTACCAAGATGATGTGAGTGTATTTTCAAAGCATAGAGGTGATCATTTGCAACACTTGGAGAAGATGCTGATCAGATATAGGGAGTATGGCATTTCTCTTAATCCAAAGAAGTGTCATTTTCATGTGCACAAGGACAATCGCCTAGGACATATTGTGTCTAAAGATGGTGTTATGATAGACCTTGAGAGAGTGGAAGCAATCAACAAAGTACCTATCCCAAGAACCAAGAAAGGCATCTAATCTTTCTTTGGTCAAATTAATTTTATTAAAAGGTTTGTTTCCAACTTTGCTAAGTTGACTATTCCAATTACATGCATGTTAAAGAAGGACCAAGTTGTCAAATGGGAGGAGGTTATCATTCAATGCTTTTGAAGGAATTAAGGAAGCACTTAAACATGCACATGTTTTAGTAGCCTCGAACTATAAGAGGCCTTTCCAAATCTTTTCCTTTACCTCTGAGTATACCATTTCTTCTGGTTTGCTGCAAAATGATGAGAGATGGGGCTGAGAGGCCTATTGCCTTCTTTAGTAAGGATTTTCAAGCAATCTGATTTGAAGTATACAATCATGGAGAAATAAGCATTTGCCTTGGTGAAAGCAACTAAAGTTTTTAGGCCTTATATATTGAGTTCAAAAGTTGTTTGCTTATGTTCCCCACACCATGGTGAAAGACATCTTATCAGAGATGGAGATCTCAAGAAAAAGATGTAGGTTGGTGAACAAGCTGGAAGAGTATGATATGGACATCCAAACCACAAAGTTGGTACGTGGTTTAGGCCTTGCTAAGATCATAGCTGAGGGCAACTTACAGAACGTGAAAGTGAATCAGCTAGAGGAAGAAAGGGTAGATGTGCTTGCAAAGTTGGTAAGTTCTGAGTGGTACAAAAATGTGACCTTCTACCTCAGACACCTGTGCTGCCCTAGTCACTTAAAGAAAAATTACAAAAGATCCCTCAAGTTGGCTTCTCAAAAATATATCATCACAGACCTTGGGCTGGCTTAGAAGAACCCTGAAGGTGTCCTCCTGAAATGCATAACTGAAAATGAGGCTCCCAAGATAGTTACTGATTTCCATGGGGGAGTTTGTGGAGGAAACTTTGCTGGAAGAGTAACAATACATAATATTTTAAGAGCTGGTTATTAGTGGCCTACTCTCTTTAAAGATGCAACCCAGATGGTTAGAAAATGTGATAGTTTCCAACGTTTCTCTAGAAGACTTAAAGCTTTGGGCTCCCTCCCTTTACAACTTGTATCAATTGAAGTTCCTTTCAAGCAATGGGGGGATGGACTTCATTGGTGAGATTTCAGATCCTTCTAGTGCTAGCCATAAGTGGATCCTTGTAGCCACTGATTATTTTACAAAGTGGGTAGAGGCAATCCCCACCAAGAAAGCAACACACCAAATAGTTATGGACTTCTTGTTGAATCAAATCATATGCAGATTTGGATTCCTAGTCAATATTGTAGCCAATAATTCCATGTGCTTTAGAGCCAAACCTTTAATGGCAATGTGTAATGAATATGGAATCAATCTAACTTATTCTTCAAACTCTAACCCCTAAGGGAATGGACAAGTTGAGTCCAACAATAAGAATTTGTTTAAGATCATTATAAGAACCTTGGAGAA